>OX465047.1:5152789-5325289 GCA_949841015.1 Aplysina aerophoba | reverse complement strand
TGCCTCCACTGTTGTGGCCCACGGCAACCCAGTCCTGGGGGAGCTCAGGAGGGGCTGGGAGACTGTTAGAGCCTATGGATGGAAAGCAATGGAAGACCCCTGTAATAACACATACTCTGGCACAAAGGAGAGTACCATGCATGCTGGGAGCGCCATTGCCATTTTCTAACCAGTGTGGTGCTAGGTCACTGAGGTTGTGGTACAATTACTTTACAATTACAAGTTAATAAAAAGGTAAAACGTTCAATTACTGTCAAAAACTCATCAAATTACTTGATTCTTGAGCTTCGTCCTGCGTACTGACTTTTGAAGTGGATAAATCCGTGCTCTCAGTCTCGTCATCCATGTTTTTGTTGCGTAATTGTTGCGCGCGTGTGTGGCGCGGAAGGGGGGGAGATGTTGCGGGAATCACCCTTCACTGATTGGCATTATCACAGCGATTGGTCGAGCATTGCTTCAAACATTGATCTACGATTCAATAATCTGGTGAACGTAGCAACGAACACTTAGTAAGCTACGATGAAGTCGTGGTACTTTCTGTGCGTCTTAGCCTGTGTAATCCTTGCTGGTAGGTAGCTAGGTAGCAGCTACGCAAGCACATTCGCTTCGCAGCTGCTAAGCAACGACCAGAGTTGGCTGCAATGCGCCTTAGATGATGGAAGCATTTCTCCTGCCACAGGTTTAACCCAAAACTTCACTGGAAGTGGATATGAAAGCGGGAGTGGAAACTACCAGCACGATGGAGGTGCATACGTAGAGCTATATGCAGCTCTTGCCAGCTTCTTGTTCTCGGTAACGTGACTACATTGTTTCACCATTTGTTCCTGTCCCCGGCTGTGCAGTTGAGCCATGCGGAGCTGACGCCTGCTATAATGGAGGATACTGTGTCAACAACAGCACTTGTGTGTGCACGTCTGGATTTACCGGACATGACTGTTTGACATACAATGATACTGGCAAGTGCATCATGTATGCATGTATGTATGTGAGTGTGTGTTAAACAGGGAACATTGAAGCATTGAAAGACATGCAAATGTTCTGGTCCTAAATGGGCTGCAATAGTTCGATTTCTTTACTTTTTGTATCTCTCTTCTTTCTCACATCACTTACAACAACACACACACACACTCACAGCTGAAATGTGCAGCAATGGTGTGTGCCACTATGGCAGTAAGTGCCCACCGGGCTACAACTGCTCAGAAGATATCTCCTGTGAGTTACACGCTCAGTCATGACGCATGTACAAGAAACAGGGAACACCTTTCTGCACCTTGTTGAGTTGCATGACTATAAGTAGGTATATAGTTATTAGTTAGTATAATCTTTATAGGCATTCTTGTGTTGTAGTGACTCTTTCCATGTGTCCTTGTTGACTGCTCAGGCTACTTTGGCTGTCAGAACAATGGCAGCTGTTTTAATGGGATGTGTTTCTGCCCACCTGGGTATGGTGGGTAGAGTTGTGAATTGGGTGAGTCAATGAGTGTGTCACTGTCCGTGGCTTGTGTATGGGTCCACACAAGTAAACAGCACTATTTGTATTGTTTGCATGGCACTGTATGACATTGTATGTACGTATAGTGGTTAGCATGTTCTAATGCCCACATAAATTAACCCTTCCAATAATCAGAGGGTGAAGTCTGTGGAAATGGCTCTTGCTTCAATGGAGGGAGCTGTTTCAATGAGACCTGTCACTGTCCAGCAATGTTCACCGGAGAGCACTGCCAGTATGAATTGTGTGAGTTCCCTCACTGACAGACGAGAGTGCCTGCATGTGCGCATATGCATTCTAAGCACACAGTTTGAACTGCATGTTCTGTGTGGACAATAAGTGGTTTGTTTGCCTGATTGCCCTCTGTCTTAAGGTAATGTGCACTGTTTCAACAACGGCACATGTGCTGGAGATTTCTGCCACTGCCCTCCCGGGTTTGAAGGGAGGTACTGTGAGCAGGGTGAGTGTCTACATGTACGTACGTACACACTCTGCATGCTGTCCAGGGTGGGTCGGCACCTCTCGTGCAGTCAGTTGCTGGATACTGTGTTCAATACACTACATGTGCATGCAGTGTGAAGTTGCACATATATGCATGCATATACAGTATGCATATGTATGTATCTGCATTCTACCCTTCAGAGATGAGGCTGTGTGGCTATAGCTACTGTCACATTGGGGAGAGCTGTGTTGATGGGATGTGTGTTTGCGAAGCTGAATATTGGGGAGGTTCCTGTGAGCAGGCTCACTGTGAGTTTGCTGCATGAGATAGGGTTCATACCCAGTGTGGCCCACAGCTCCTCCTCCTGCCCAACAACATCCTCTGCACTCACTGGTGTGAAGGTTACAACTGCCCTAGCTATGGGAGCTGCCAGGATGGAAAGTGTGTCTGTCCGACTGGATATGACAATGGCACCATGTGTGATGAGTGTGAGTGTGAAATATATCACATGTACGTACACTGAGTGTACTGTATACATGAAATGTCATCTATCTGATGCACCATGCAGTGTAGCTAACTTGAGTTGTGTTCTCCACATGCATGCAGATGTGACAATATGTCCTGGGGGATTCCCCTGCTACCACAACGGCCAATGTGGCAACTCCTCCTGCACCTGTCCACACGACTACACAGGCCTGTACTGTGAAATGAAGCAATGTGAGAGTGTCCGTCCGTCTGTGTCCTTGAAGTGTCAGTACAACAGTACAACTGCCTGCCTCACACTCAGGTACCCCTCCCTGCTTGAACGGTGGCTTGTGCTACCACGACAAGTGCTGGTGTGACTACGGGTTCAGTGGAGCTCAGTGTGAGAGGCGTAAGTGAGACAGTTGACCATGCAGACAATGGTGGTAACTGTGTCAACGGCCAATGCCAATGCCCAGACGGGTTTGGTGGAATGTACTGTGAAGACCGTAAGCAGGAAGCAACACAGTGCTACATACATATAAGTTGACAGTATGAATTATACAAATACATACAGTATGATTGTACATGTACGTATGTGTACAGTCTCAGTCATGTATACTGTACAGTATGTACGTGAAGATGCTGCACATGGTGTGTATTGGTGCTGTATATATGTATGTAGTGGTGGGACACCAGTGTGGACATCACTACTGCTTGAACAATGGTGTCTGTGTGAAGGGGTCTTGCACTTGTCCACCTGGATTCACCGGATATTACTGTGAACAGGAGATCTGTGAGAGGCTGTACTGCTAGCACACACACACACACACACACACACACATACACACACACACACACACACACACACACACACACACACACACACACACACACACACACAGACACACACACACACACACATACACACACACACACACACACACAAACACACACACACACACGCACACACACACACACACACACACACACACACACACACACACACACACACACACAGTACCTCTGTACATTAGCAGGATGGCTTAACCTGTGAGCTGTATATACTTACTGTACTACCACATGTGCAGGTACACCTGACTGCGCCTACTATGGCCACTGCCATGCACAGACATGCTACTGCCCAAAGCTGCTGCAGAGTGTCAGTGGAGCTCAGTGTGATGATTGTAAGCATGTAGCTCACAACCTCTATGTACGTACATACATGTTGCATGTCTGCACGAGATCTGATGATACTACAGAATGTGCATGTGTTGTGTGTGTTATAACTAACACATCCCTGTATATGGCCATTTGTTACAACCTGTGTGCATCTACCTGCATTTTCAGACTACGGTACGGTGCATAGAAAACATGACGGTAATTCCTTTTGCCGGTTAGCGCTTTTCGTCGTTATCGCTCCTTTAATATACACAACAGTGATAAATGATAGGTTACAGTACAATACCGTTCTGTACAGTTATGGGTTGAAAGTGAATTTACAATAATATAGCTTAAACACACCCACTGCTACACAGTACAGCACAGTAGTACCGTCACAATAGTTATAATTGAGGTTGTAAGTATAATAGAAACAGCAATAATTGTTTAGATCCTCCCCTCGCTGATAGCAAGGTCCATTGGAGAATCACAGTTTTCTGCGCTGTTCCTGATGAAGTGCAGATGGGAGGAGCGGCCCCCTCTCAGGCACATGATCATCGATCGAAGAAGAGCAAATCCAATCCTACATCTGATCCAGTTGATCGTCCTGGAATACGGCTCTGATCTCTTGCTTGACAGAAGGGAGGCAAGACGCTTGTACATGGTTGTTGTCTCCTTACTCATGCCACCTTGTGTTGAGAAAATGAGTGGGGTGAAGGGACCATGCTCCACCTCACGAATGCGTTCTTCGTATGCCCTCTTCTTTTGCTGTTCACACCTCTTGTAGCATTTCGCCAGTGGGATGTCTCGGAAGCTCTTGGCAAAAGGGTTAAACACCTTTACATCAAAGAAGGCCCTTTGCTTCCGATCCCCCCAAAAACCGGTAGCTTGGATGTCTACCCTGGCGTCATCGGTGGTGATTGCACTACATAGCGCCATCTGTTCTCCCGACAATGTTTGAAGGGTTGGTTCCACAGCGACACCATGGCATACCTCTGTCATGAGGCTGGCTGTGATGTCCCTCAGCTCATTGTGCCTTATTATGGGAAAACCACCAGTTGGACAGCTCAAGGCATGCTCCACACCGAATGGCTTTCCGCATATACAGTGTGAGGCTAGGTCCTTCGGCTCCCATCCATATCTCAGACACAGAGCATCACGGAATGCACTCTTGTATAGGGTGAAGCCATGGTCCTGTATGGGCAGGACGGTTAGCCAGGTGGAGGCACCCTTTTCACAAGAGAGATCCAGGCACCGTTGAGAATGTAATGGTAGCTGTGATCGAATAGTATCTACGGCATCCTGCAGGATCATCCTGTCATCGCACACAACCTTCGTCTTGGCCTTAGCCTGATACGTTCTTGTTTCTGGTGACAAGACAGCCCTTTGCTGCAGAATTTGCTCCGTAAGGGGAGCAGTGATGGAGATGGAAGCCATGTACAGCGATGCAGGAATTGTAGTAGGATTCACTATGCCCAGACCCCCTAGCCGCACTGGTAGGGCAAGTAGGGCACGTTCCGTGTCACTAAAGGCTCCCTTTCCTGTTATGGCAGGCAGGAATTTGTACCTGATCACATCCTCAAGGGGCTGAAGAAGGCAAGGATCAATTGCAGTTGTCCGCATAAGATAGTTCCATTTGCTGGAAAGTCCATGGGTAAGTGCAGAATAAGCAGCTTGTGGTTGGCTTTCAGCAAATGTGGAAAGCTGTGTGATTTCTTCACTCCAGGCTCTGACCTTGGCACCAACCAGTTCATTGGTGAAGTCTTGGTCACCAATGGCTGATCCCAGATGCTCACGCCCACTTCTGCTTATCTGGATGCCTGTGTTGGAGAAACTGTCAACAGCTTTCTCATAACAGCCTTCCTTGACAACAATCCAGGTCTTGTTGGGATTGGGATAGTACCCAAATTTGGGACCTTCTGTCCTCAGCTTCTCCCACCACTGCTTCAAACCATCCAGTTTCCCCCCAGCAGATGCATCATCTGCAAACCATACTTGCTTAGCGTTCTGATCATTCAAGCGTTGGACTAGTGGCTGTAAGCTGATGGCGTATATTGCCATTGCCAGAGGATCACCCTGAGTTGTCCCCTCTTGAGATAGTAGCTTCTGGTTCTGGATGAACAGTTGCGGGTGTTGCCTGTAGGTATTGATGGTTATTGTGGCTAGTGAGGGACAAATGCTCATGACATTACGTAGGGCAGTACGTCTATTGAGGCTGTTGAAAGCATTGCTTGCATCGACAAGGAGTACTGCCTCTGACTCTTGATCCTTGAACATCGTTCGCAGTGCATGGACTGCAGCCTCACAGCCAGCTTCATGACCCACACACAGCTGTAGGGGGCCCACAGCTCTCTGTATGTCTTCTCGCACAAGACTTAGTATGGTCCTGCTCACAATTCTGCACAATACTTCCCCCACACCAATTGGCCTCACCCCAGGGCATTTGTCAAGGGCTATCAGTCTACATGCCACAAAGGATGTTAGCCCCTCCGGATCAACACAAGTGGTACTGACACGGATGGCTAACCTGGCGATTGCCTCACACAGCTGATCTGAGTCACCCTGGTATGATGTGCACATACGCTTCCAGCCGGCGGCATCTAACCCCGATGGTCCTGCTGATCCTTGTGTCTTTAGGGCAACAGAACGAATGAGTGGGCCATTTATTTCATCAAAGAGCACTGGATGGAAGTTGGTACCATTTGCTTCAATGATGGCTGATTGCACCAGAGGTTGTGCGGCAGGGTGTTTCTTCTTTAGGATGTCAATAACCCGATCTTCCCCCTCCCCCGCTAGTTGGTCTGGTGAGAGGGTTCCACCCATGTCCTGGTTGGAGACTAAGCGGAGGGCTGCCTTCACTTTCCCTGCAAACATCAAATTTGCAAACACCCTGGCAGTATCTGCTTCCTGCTTGTTTTGGTGCATTGTTAGTCTCAATTGAATGGCACGTCCCTCTTCAATGAGACTTTGGATGTCTCCATTAGACCACAAGGTGAGCCTGCGCTTCAGGCACTGTTGATGATCTTTTGCTTTGGACTTTTGAAAGGGTTTCTGGAGCAGTAGCATTGGCATCAACATCAGGCTCTTTAGTGCAATACATTCAAGGCTGGAACCCTCAGCATATTCCAGCATCAAACGAGTACATTCCCTGACAAAGGCCTTACCACACTGCCCTGATGGTAGCTTGAACACATTCCGCCTCCATTGCACAACTTCATCATAAGCGCCATTTACTGCCTCGCAGAAACTCCTACCATTCTTTCCTCCCCATGTGAAGTTTGGCTCAGACATGGCATCAAAAGGGGGGAGATTGAGAGCGTCGGGTGTCAGTACCTCTGCATTATCATGAGATGTAGAATTGTCAGTGTTGCACTGCGCAGATTCAGCAGCGTTCTGGGATCTAGAATCGACTAGGGCAGAATAAGCTTCTTTATGGGGGGCAATGGGCGGACATACGTTGCCCGATGTCAGTCGCTCCTTTAATTGTGAATATTTTCGATTACCTGTTAGCGTTTAACCGGTAAAGGTTAACGGAAAACCGGAAACCGTTATCGGCTGATGTTTTCGTACCTATACTCGGCTCAAATCAGAGAACGCTGATTTGGGGACGCTGTGAGATGCTGCTCTTTTGAGACGCTGTTACGCTGCCATACGTGGAGTGCTTGGATCAGCACCCGACCTTTCGGAGAGACTTGCTATTCGGAGCCGACTAAAGAGATATGGACATTATCATCATCGACATGCGAAGACAACGGCTCAGTGCGCTACGGCGGGAAGGAGTACGTAGAAAGTCTCTCCAAGGTACGCAGAGAAAAGAGCGCGACTGGAGCGCTACAGATCGGTGAGAGTGTCACGGTGAAGACGAAGTCATGCGTATAGTTGCACGATCCGCTGCATGCAATACATTGATAAGACCATTCTCTTTCGCGAACACTGAAAACTGCTCCTACGCAACTCGCTACCAGTTAACGATTAAACGTTACTAGCTACCGATTAACGGTTCGCCGTTCGCGTTTCCTAACGATAATCGACGATAACTGTTACCAGTTTTCGGGTAACGTAATGTTTTCTATGCACCGTACCGTACGTGGACTGTGGCAACTTTGGGTGTGTAAACAATGGAACATGTGGCAGGGCCTCCTGCACTTGCCCCCCAGGATTCACCGGTCTCATGTGCGAGGAGAGAGTGTGCGTGACAGACAACACATGCAGACACACTAACACTCTGTGTGGAGGGGTGATGCTTTCTGTGGCATTGTGGCAATGAGGTGTGCTCACATAACTGTTTCACAGGTGTGCCCTCCTGCCTCAATGGAGGAGTGTGTCAAAATGGACGGTGCCACTGCACTATCGGATTTAGTGGAGATCGGTGTGAAAATGGTATGTCCAGCCTCAATGCAAATCTGTAGAGGATCAGTCTCAATGCCTTCCTACCGTCTACTGAATCATTTCTACCTCTGTACATGGTGCGCATGCATACATGCACACACACGCACGCACGCACGCACACACACACACACACATGTTCATATGCACAGCTCCTGGCGAAGTGTGTGGCCATCTATTCTGCTTCCACGGCACCACTTGTAACACCACAAATGGGACCTGCATTTGCCCTCCCGAGCTGACTGGACCATACTGCAATGAAAAGACATGTGTGTACACTGGACAACCTTGCTACTCTTGCTATATTAATTGTATATACATAGTTTTATATGTATAGTTATATAGTTTTATTGTATATACGTACATATTATATGCAGCCTACGTATATATAGCAGTGTGCAGTGTGTATGTAGCCCTATAGAGTGTGTACACCCTACCACACTGACAATCTCTGCGTGTGATATGGTGATTCTTTGTGTGTCATTCACCACCACAATTTATTGGACTCCTGTAGGCCACCCTACCTGCCAAAATGGTGGTGTGTGTAGGCGAGGATTCTGCCAGTGTCCTCCCGGCTTTGAGGGACCTCAGTGTGAGACAGGTACGTATGCTTGCCACGGCATGTGAGTGTCAATGGGAAGCCGGGGATAGCTATTTGTACAGTACATACTCCACACCAGTCAGCTCTCTCCTATATGCTGCATGTATCCATCAACTAGAGCTTGAACCGTGTGGCGTGTTCTACTGCTTCAATGGAGGGGAGTGTGTGAACGACACATCATGCCAATGTGCTGCTGGATTTGGAGGAGAGACTTGCGACTTGGCTTTCTGTGAGTGTCACACAGGGGCAGTACTTTCTGGTGGTCTGTGGCAGGAGCAGAGGACATAGTATGCTTGGTTTGTCCGTGGTGTGTGTGTACATATGTACAGTAACTGCAGGCAATTTAACTGCAATAACAATGGAAGGTGTGTCAAGGGACACTGCAACTGCACTCCAGGGTATGGTGGCCTATACTGTGAGCAAGGCAAGTGTGCATCTCTCTATTTGTACTATCATTTACCTAATGTTTCCATAATAATGTCTGTTGTCCTGTTCATGTTGTGAAAGCACCATATAGCACTTCTGCTTCTGGTCAATTTTGGCAACACTCCCACACAGAGCTGGTGCACTGTGGAGATGGGTACTGTCACAATGGAGGGCAGTGCAGTGCTGAAGGCACTTGTGTGTGCCAGGACTCCTATGTTGGGGAGTTATTTGAACAATAAATTTGTAAGTTGCACATATTCAGATTGATTCCTTGGACTACTTTAGTGCACAGAATACTGCGTACTACTGTAACTTATTTATTCCAGGCTATTGGGGCAAGTGCTAATGCCCTTCTGACTTGGGGTTGACGACAGTGAGAGGATGTGATGAATGTGAGGATGTACCTGTGTGTGTGCGTGTGTGTGCGTGCGTGTGTGTGTGTGTGCACTTGTGTGTGTGTCCTTGTGTGTGTGTGTCCTTGTGTGTGTGTGTCCTTGTGTGTGCGCTTGTGTGTGTGTGTGTGTGTGTGTGTGTGTCTCCAATCGCCCCTGTCACGAGTGTGCCGCAGTTGTCAATCGCTTAAGACCTGCACCTCGAGACTGGCATTTGTGTGCAGACATACACGCCCCTCACCTATACTATGATGTCATTACCCCAAAATAGGTATGTATCGAAGTCTAGTCCCAGAAGCTCCATTATCGTTTCTGTATAATTTTTTTATATGAATGTACTAAAATTATAGTTACAAGGGTAACACTACGTGTGTGAAAGCTGTCCTACTTTCTATTATACTGTAGAAATATGGTACAAGTAAGAGCAGATGTCTTTGTATAAAGCATGGTCAGATTCACATTCTCATGTTATGTATGTTTGCATGTAGATAGCTATAGAGATAATGTTCTTAGAATGCAGTTGCAACATAAGCGTTGCCTCGTATCCCTTCCTCCTCCTCCCCTGCCTGCTCTGAAATGTAAGCCTTTCCACGCCTCCTCTTGCGACTACAGAGAGAATACCAATAGTTAACTTTAACAACAACAACCCACAACCACACATCTGTCCAGACCACTGGCCTACCGGTCTACCCACTCAAGAGTAGGCTTCATGTTTCCACAGAAATGCGCTAGCTATCCCAATCCCCCACTCACCTGTAAAGCACATAGACAATTGCAGCTCCTGCCACGGCCAGCACGACAAGCACTACAACTATCACAGGCACAATGATGGCGGCTAGATGAACAGTGAAGTATGGAGGGGGACCGGATGTCTGTTCTTCTGCATCCACCTGGAGTGAGAAGGGACAGGAGAAGGATGGGGGATAACATGCAGGAATGAAATACGTATATAGCTGGAGAGAAGGCTTTGCATTTGGTTCTTGCATGCTGGGCAAGCTATAGTGTACCTTATTTTTACCACTTCAGTGAGGGATGAATGAGATATACTGATAATTTATGAATTGACAGTGCCTGTATCGGCATGCAGTGCCTGTATTGGCAGTGCCTGTATTGGCAGTGCCTGTATTACTTTCACAATTTGCTCTGAAGGATGCAGAGCAACTGGCTGAAGTGCTGGCAGTCACTCATTGTTCACTGAAGTTGGTAAATATAAAGTGCTTACCACAAGCAGGAGTGATAGATGCATTTGCTGGCAAATTTCTTCACGTGTGTTAAAGGCTATCTAGTGACACAATGGGCTTACATTTAGAACAGCAAAACTTGTAAGATGGTCACAAGCACACATGACCTCTCCAGTATCGCAGAATCCCATTGTCCGACAGCCATCAGAAGACCAGTCACCACGACCATCTGCATGGACATGATGAATGAGAGGATAGAGTGTGAGACACTTAGCTCCTGGCATATCTGCATAAGGTCAGATTATGAACTCATAATGTGGATGCATTAAAATTATACAAACAAACCATCAGCTGCTTCGTCCCAAAAGGAGCACCTTGACTCTTCCCCTGGGGGTGGCTGCAGCAACAACCAAAAGAACATAAGTTAACAATTATAGAAACATTTGTGGGCTTTTCATCAGCAAATAAAATAGTTTTAGCTGACACAGTCCTACTTAGCTGTAATGTATTGTACCACTGAATATCTGCTACATGCATTTGCTCGAAAGCTACCACTGATCCATTATTGTGAGTACATAGCAATGAGCATGTACGTATAGTCTGGCAAGGTACATGATGCTTTTGGCTGTGTAGTGTTATCAGTTGACTAAGGCCTGTATGGCTGGATCGTCGCATGTATGTACCACCAAATGTCTGCTACATGCATCTGCTCCAAAGCTACCACTGATCCATTATTGGTACATAGCGATGAGTCTATGCGTGCTCCACTAGATTAGTTAGAATACTTGCTAAGAACAGTAGAGGTCACATTTTCAACATGAGAGTCATGGAGCTGCATCTAACAACGTGGAGCACCAACATGGAGCAGCTCTAGAGCACACACCCAGTGGTAGGAACTCACAGCGGCAGCTGGAATGCACATCTGAATTGGCTCTGATAGATCACTGACTTCTACTCCAACATCCAAGGAGAATATCACGCTTGAAACGGCACCACCAGACTTGGGTGGAAAGAGCTCAATGACAGTAACCACAGACACTGTAATTGACACTACAGTTGAAGCATTGCCAAAGAGGTCAAAAATGGCAGGAGGAAGGGTTGCAGTAACTTCAGCTTCTAGGGTTCCTTGTACTATGAATCCTTCTTCAGGCACAGATTCTGGTGTGATAGCCGCAACAGAAAGAGAATAATGGTCTGTCATGGCTACCTCCTCAATCTCCCCAGGATTGACATCCACTGAGTTTCCAATGTTTTCCAAAGCTGAAATGACACTACATGAGGAATACAATGCAACATGTATCCTCTTGTCTGATCTCTTACAGCATTGGCACTGCTAGTGTTCAGTGAAGAGTATGTGTAATTACGTGTGCACTGATACTAATATATACAGCCAGCAAGTGCACTGTGGATACCTTGATCCGGTGTTAGTGGTCTGTCCAACACTTGACAGTGCTTCAGTAGAAGCTGACAGGACATTTGATAGCGTTTCTATTGTTTGATTCCTCACCTGCATGTGCAGAAGTGCAAGACACAATGAAATTAAAGCAATAAGGACTTAATACAATTATAACCACATAACTATGCACCGTGCACTGTGTAAAGGCCTATACACTGCGTAAAGTCCTAAGTAAGCATGTGAGAGGGCCTAGGCAAGCGCCTAGGGCCAAAGGGCATGTCAGTAATTATGTACGTATATATATGCACACAATATATATATATATACTGAGGGAGTGGGCCCCATGGTCCTCAGCACCGAGGCAGCATTGCCACACTGCAGATCCACGGAAATCTTCAGGATCAGAAAAGCCTGGGACTTGGCCTCATGTGTGATTGCACAGATTCTTCTGCCAATTCAATTAATACAGTATTACTTCCATTTTCATCAAACAGATTTTGATCATTGGATTATCCAAAACTTTCTCTGTCACACTTACAACCACTCAACACTCACAGTCTCATTCTGCAGTGCTCCCACTGACACCTCCTCCAGCACATTGGTGATAATTCCAACATCTCCAGAAGTCAGTGTTGAGGGCTCACTTGCGGCTTCGGTGACATCATCCAGGAGTTCATCGGCATTCACTAAGCCCTGTTGAAGCAAATTGCACTTCATTACTACACAACACCTGCAATATGCACAGAGTAAACCTGAAGGCAACTTACGTTACAGATACGTAGGGTTGCTGGTGAGAGTCTACATGGGTCATCATTGGGTTGTTGCCATACTCCACCAACTCTGCAGAGTCGAGTGGCACTGGTTCTGAGCAAATCAGGGTTGTCTTGGCAAACACAACGGACTTGTGCCACTACTCCCTCTTCTGTCCGTGGCCATGTCAGATTTAAGCTTAAGACGTCTGAGGCCACAATCTCCTCCTCGCAGTATACTACACCTGTTTCACACAAGCAGACGAAGACACATGTAGGGGCTATTCAATACAAGGAGGTGATTTGTGAACTAGCTAACCTGGTGTCGGAGATGGTGTTGCTGAGGTGGAAGGAGCAACGACTTCGCTGGTAGTGGGAGCAACGACTTCGCTGGTAGTGGGAGCAACAACTTCACTGGTAGTGGGAGCAACGACTTCACTGGCAGTGGAAGCAACTTCACTGGTAGTGGAAGCAACTTCACTGGTAGTTGGAGCAACAACTTCACTGGTAGTGGAAGCAACTTCACTGGTAGTAGGAGCAACTATCTCAGTTGTTGCAATCGAAGAAGTAGTGACAACTGCAATCCCAGAGTGGAACAACGCAATTAAGAGTATTCATTCAATGCAGTTCAAACAACCCTCTGACTACTTTCTGTAACAAGTTATCAATCATATGGCATTGGCATTGCTTATACCTCACAGTACTGCCCAGTGTATCCTCGGTAGCAAATGCATTGTGTGGGTTGGGAGAAGGAGCAAAGTGTTGCTGACCGCTTCCTCCCCCACACACCCGTGACATTGATAATGCTCTTGTATTGTGCATGTGTTCAGTTATCAAGTAATTACACACTAGAGTGGTCTGCATGCGGGGTACCTACTCAATAACAGGATGATAAAGTGTGCACAGTTCAATAATTATACAATGTGACTATTAGTATGCCAAATCATGCACTCTATCTCAGCTTACACAACTCCTCTTCACAATACTGCCCAGTGTATTCAGGAGGACACACACAGGTGCTGCTGTTGGCGATGCAAGAGCCACCATTCGCACAGGGGCAGGCTAGATTGGAGAGGAAAAATAGGACAGTGCTTGAAGAATAAATCACATGTAAAGTATATATCGCAGTTCAACACTTCACTTCACACTACATAGCTCACACTAGTGATGCCGCTACAGACATGCACTCAAGTCATGATATTGTTATGCATTGTTATTGTTATCAAAGTGTTGCTGACTGCTTCCTCCCCCCACACACCCGTGACATTGACAATGCTCTTGCACTGCATGTGTTCAGTTATTAAGTTGACATCCTGTGAACTGATTAAATTGGGCTGTGTAGATCATGTGGCATAAATTATGCATTGTATGGACCTGATTACACAGTCTACAGCTTACACAACTCCTCTTCACAGTACTGCCCAGTGTATCCAGGAGGGCACACACAGGTGCTGCTGTTGCCGATGCAAGAGCCACCATTCTGACAGGGGCAGGCTGTATTGGAGAGGAAGGAGTAGTCAGCAAGTGAACAACACTGGGGCAATCAGCAATTGCTATAGCAACGTGTTGGAAGCTGTGGAAAATCACCTTGATGGGTACAGCATGTGTTTGTGTGTGTGTGCGCGCATGTGTGTGTGAACATTGTGGAATCAATGACAGTTGCTATGGTACTGTTCATAAAAATCTCAGTTGTTGCTGCAATCGAAGGAGTAGTGACAACTGCAATCCCAGAGTGGAACAACGCAACAGTATTCATTCAATGCAGTTCAAACAACACTCTCACTACTTTCTGTAACAAGTTATATCAACCATTATGGCGTTGCTTAGGTCCCATTGTCATTCGCACTGCCTTCAATATATACCCTTAATTGGCTATGCAAAGTTGTAGTTTATAATTTTGCTACGGAAGACTAAAGGATATACGTAAACTTGCATATATATATTTAATACCATCAAAGAACCCACAGTTCACTCATTTACAATGAGAGATAGAAGAGATTGTAAGTGTTACATTGGAATTGAGCATACATACGTACTACGCCCGACCACTCTGATTATCTCCTTCCTACCTCGGATATTGCAGTACTCTCCAGTCCATCCACAGAAGCACTCACATTGGCCTGCATTGCAGACCCCTCCCACTTCCGAGCATGTCACATTGCCTACAGAGCAAAGTGATGAGAAACAGCACAACACAGAAGGGTACTGCAGTGTGTCTGTGTCAGTAGAAGGAATATCTAATGCTGTGAAGACCATAAGTATATATGTCTCACGTACATGTAGCCAATTGACCATGTAACTGACTTACATGTAGCGGATTCACAGTTTGCTCCCTCATATCCATCTGGACAGTCACAGTAGCTTGTGTTCCTAATGGTGTCCTCCAAACAAGAGCCACCATTAAAACAGTAATTGAATTGACAAAAGTTGGGGAGCCCAGGAATTGGGAGATCTACAAGACCAGAGGCAGGACAGGGCAGCAGCAGTCACACAAGGCAGTGCCTGTTGACCAATGAAATGGCACACGACCAAAACTTACATTCTCCACATGTGCTTCCTGTGAATAGGAAAGGACAGAAGCAAACACCATTGCTGCACAGGCCACCATTCTGACACTCAGGATCACCTAAAGAGAGGCAGCCAAAGAAACCAAAACAAAATGTCATACAAATTAAATCATACACTATTTATACTTGTCAGCATGGCTAGTATATTACTGTATTGTGCTATAGTTCTATACAGTAGTGCACAAAGAATTAAGCAGGTCCCTGGCAATGGTGCACGGTTGACCCTGGTGTTGTGACGTACATAGCTTCATTGAGCATCTGTATCCTCCAAAACCTGGTGGGCAGTCACAGGTGTCGTTGGCATTGCATGTGCCACCATTAGCACACACACACTCTGCAGTGAACGAGATCAAGAGGAGACACAGTGTGCAGTGTATGCATGATTGCAATGTAAAGGGCACTGAATGAAAGATCCGTATACGTACTATAGTGTCATTAAGGCTAGCTCATTGCTTGTTGGCAAATAGAGTTAAACTGATCTTCAGCAGCTCAAGGGGACATAAGCAAATACACTTGAACTACTTGATTCACATTGTTAAAATATGGGTCCTTACGCATAATTATGGGTTAAGATAGATAAATAGGTAGAGATACATGTAACTTGTGTTGGCCTGTCCTCACCAGTGGAGTTGGCGCAGTAGTCTCCATAAAAAGGTGGAACACACTGGCAAGTGTTGTTGGCTGTGCATGTACCACCGAACAGGCAGAAGAAGTCACCGCAGCGGGTTGCATTATCAGGAGCTGCACACACACAGGGAGATGGTGAGAAGACAGAGAAGCTAAAATTCAAGTTAATGGGATTTGGGCTACAGTAACAGAAAGGCTAATTCACACATTTGGACATGAAAGCTTCCTGGCTGCCTCTATAGCAAATGTAAATGATTACATCCAACATTGATGCAACTACTGCCCTCTAAATACACACTGCACAACACATCTACAGCACCACACAGCACTGCACACTGCATGCATGAGGCACAATCCACAGTAGTGATAGTATAGTAGTATAGTGCAATAGCTACAGGACACTGCCCTATAGTCAGCATACGCTGCTGTACTGCTGCTGTGCAAGTGTCAACTGAATACTTCTTTCACATCTTTCTCCTTCAACCAAAGGCCAACAAGCACACGTGCACTGGTCGCGAACGCAGTGCCCGTAGACACAGCTAGGCTCACCTGAAGTAGCACACAGCATACACTATATAACTCAGAAAGCTACTATATGTCATGTACAAAGATTTGATATATGCAATGTACATTGTTGTACCATCATTCAACATTATATATTACAACATTATTTTACATACTGTATATGCAAACACACCTAATTATACAGTTCAGCACTCACAGATAGCCTGTTCACAAAATGTGCCATTGAAACCATCTGGGCACTGACACTGAGGGATGCCTAATTCGGAGTAGCCTGTGCAGGTTCCTCCATTGAGACAAGGACAGAGGACTGGAGTGTAAGAACAGAGAGTATGCACACACAATGGGCACTTGTACTAATAGACATTTAATTATATATAAAACTACCTCATTTACCACACAACATTTTCTGTACATCCAGTTGCATATGACTCATATTCACATACACAGCCATGTGCAAGGATAAATCAACACACTCTGATACTCACAAACATCGCAGTGTGGTCCAAGGTAGCCTGGAGGGCAGCGGCAGCCCCCGAACAGAGGACTGAGGCATTTACCACCGTTTAAGCAGTATGACTGGCCACAACGGACAGGAGGGATGGGGCCTGTGTGTAGGCAATGAATATCATTAGTTACACCAGCATGCAGTGTGACTGCAGGATGCCTGTACTCACCTGTTCCCTCATACTCTTCACAGTAGGGGCCGGTGAAGTCGCCACAACACACACACTTGTTGCCATCAAAGTATCCTCCATTTTGACAGAAACAAGGCTCTTCTGCATTAATTAGGAAAGACAGAACAGTCATGAATCTACTTACAGTAAGTTGACAGAAGAATAACATTGTCCACAGACAGTCAAGGAACTGACCCGCTATGTCCTGGCAGTAGCGCCCGGTGTAGGGTGGCTGACACAAGCAGCTGCCAGTGTATTCATTGCAGATGCTGGACCCCCCGTTGTAGCACACCTCATCACCACAGGGTTCCCGAAAATCAGCAAGGGCTGTGAATACAGGTCAAATCCAGGCAAAGTTCTACCTTACTTTCATCACTATTATTATATAACTTAAATACGTGAGATTTAGCACCGAATCAGTGGAGGTTCCTATTTCTATCCCAAAAGTTGGTGTCAAACACTACACCACTGGCTCTCCTTCCTCTACTTACACATTTCACAGAACTGTCCACTGGTGTGCCTTGGGCAGAGACAGTGTGCAGTCAGACCATTGGCCGGATCTAGATCTGGTATGCATGCACCTTCATTGCAGTCCACCACTTCACCTATGTATGTAGCATCACAATAAACATACAGTATACATACTGAGCATGTGCAGTACATGTACAAATATGATGTATGTAAAATAGCAGAGAGTGCACGAGACATTTATACAGTATATACTGAGCAGATACATGTACAAGTGCACATGGGATATGCATACGTACACACCCATTTGACTTCTCACATGCTCTCTAAATTTGTAAGTGTTTATGTGTGTGTGGATGTCTGCGTGTGTGCATGTGTGCGTGTATGTGTGTGTACGTGCATGCATACCTGTGTGTATATGTACAAATGTGTCATTTAAACTCACAGACATTGAATGTGGAGCAGTCATTTCCACTGTAAGGTGGACTGCAAACACAGGTTGAGTTCAGGCACTGTCCGCCATTCAGACACTCAACACTGCCACATTGAGTTCCTGAGGTGAAGGAAAAGTCATTCACCGTACGCAATGATACTTCAAAACACTCATCAAAATAATCATCAGTACGATTCCTATCAATCATTGACTCACTAGGCAGCTTCCGAGAGCAGTCAGCTCCTGTGAAAGATGGAAGACACAGACAGCTGTAAGTGTAAGTGCCATTGCCAGTGTACATTGAGATGCAGCTCCCGTTGTTGTGGCACGTGAGGTTGTAGTAGCCACAGGGGTTGGAGGCAACTGCATTACAGAATGGGACAATAGACAGATGAGAGTGGGTGTGTGCACTCATGCGCTGTACCCAGCAGTGCTGCGTCAGTGTAAGTGCATGACAGCTCACGCATGTCACAGTCTTCACCCATCCAGCCAGGGTTGCACCTGCAACGGCCTCCCTCACAGCGGGAGTTGGTGGGGCAGGTGAAGTTGGCATACACACCTAACATGGAAAGGACACACAGAAGTCAGTGATAAATGTATGTTATACAAAATCTCTTTGTGTAGTTGCATGTACGTATTTATACATGACAGTGCATAGCAATAATCCTGTGATTTCGTCACACTCACAGTCATCCACCTCACAGTGGTCCCCAGAGTAGCCCTCGTAGCAGGTGCAATTTGTCGAGTTGGCACTAGAGTAGCCAGAGTAGCAGTTACTGTACCCATTGACACAGTAGCAGTCTGCAGTTCAACAAGAGGACAGACATGCACTGCATCAAAGTAATGGAGTCACCAGACTGGCTAGCTACAATAGACCCTCCTTGTTTGAGCATATGCAGATCTGGCCAGTAGAGAGCTAGATTGCTCAATTACAAAAGCTAGTACGTATCAATTAGTCAGTTTGTTAATGCATCATGGGTGGGTGCCTCACCCCCCTCCTGGTACTGGCAGTAGCGCCCCTCACGTCCTTCAGGGCAGTCACACACTCCAGTCACATTGTTACATGTTCCATTACCACAGTAGACGTACCGGCATGGATCATCTGCACCTGCCGGAATTAAATGCAGCACCACACAACAGTAATACATCTATGAAGGAGTTTGAGCTATAGTTTTATATAGACACCTCAAATTTAGTTACATGAAGCCAACGGATGTGTATGATCAAGTGCCTGAGTGTAATAAATCAGATACCCATCCAAAGGCAATAGATGGTGATATATAAAACTATTTCTAGATGTCCACCATGCATATGATACTGGAGCATGTGTATCTCTATGTGTGTGTAGCATTTTGTAGGTACGGTACGGTGCATAGAAAACTTTACGATAATTACGTTTGCCGCTTAACGCTTTCGCCGATTTGTCTTTTTTTACGTCCTTTTCAACAATTACGCAACACCTTGACGGGTACACACATACATACATACATACAGCTAGCGGTAGAAATGGGTTTAGACAAATGAGCTGAAAGGGGTTTAGACTGTTTCATGTCATGCAAAGTCAGTCTTGGAGAGGAATTCGACCCTCTGAGCAGGTCAGGTCGATGGGCTCTCCAATCTTGGAAGGTCTGGCTGGGTGGTGGAGGGATGAGCGTGCGCCTCTGAGGCACATGATGGCTGAGCGCAGGAGCGAGAAGCTCAACTTGCATCTCAGCCAGAACAAGGTCCGGCTGTAGGGTTGCTGCTGCTTCTCGGCGATGAGTGAGGCGATTCTTCTGTACACCACAGTTGCAATGGGTCCCATGCCGCCCGAAGTTGAGAAGACAAGAGGGGAAAACGTGCCGTGCTCGACTTCTCTCACCCGCTCCTCATATGCTCTCTTCTTCTCTTGCTCATTCTGCCGATAGCATTGTGCCAGTGGGGTGTTGCGATGACTCTGTGCAATGGGGTTGAAAACCCGGACATCAAAGAATGCACGTTGTCTATCACGTCCCCAGAAGCTCTCTGCAACAACATCCAGACGGGCTCTGTCTTCCCTGTTTGCGGTTCTGTGCTTCAATTGCTCTTGGGACAGTGACTGCAAGGCTGGCTCTGTTCCGACGTTGTGGCAGACCTCTGTGAGGAGTTCTGCTGTGATGTCACGTAGCTCATTGTGACGGATGGATGGGAGACCGCCACGGGCACAGCTCAGTGCATGTTCCACAGAGAAGGGTTTCCCGCATACACAGTTGGTGGGCAGGTTTGATGGACGCCAGCCATACCGGAGGCACAGGGCATCGCGGAAGGCTCCCTTATGGAGGGCAAATCTGTGCTCTGTCATCGGCAGGGCGGACAGCCAGCTCGAGGCACCCTTCTCACTGGAGACATTGAGAGCCCTCTGCAGGTTGTTGGGAAGCTTGCCCATTAGCTCAGCTGCAGACAGTGCTTCTTGTTGTCGACGGATGGAACGCGCTTCTGACTTTGCATGTCCTTGACTTCGGTTGGACAGGTGGGTGACTGTTGCAGGATCAGGGCTGCTAAGGGTGCTGTTACTCTCTGCGATGTACTGTACTGGTGATCTGTCTGGGTTGCGGGATTCGTGATGCCAAGACCACCAAGGCGCACTGGCAAGGCCATGAGCTCACGTTCAGCATCACTGAGAGCTTTCTGGCCTGTGAGTGAGGGCAGAAAGCGGTGCCGAATTGCTTCCTCCAGGGGCTGGAAGTGGTCACTTATGCCTCCAATGGTCCTGGCGAGGAACATCCATTTGTTCATGAGACCATGGGTGAATGCAGCATATGCTGCATGGGGTTGGGTGATGGCAATAGATGATAGACGTTCTATCTCCTGGACCCAGGCTGCAACCTTCTGATGGACATACTCCTCAACAAAGGACCTAGTACCGAGAGCTGCTCCAAGCTGTCTCTTCCCTTCGATGGTGATGTTCACTTCGGTACCTTGGAAGGCAGCAACTGCGGCATCAACCTTGTCTTCCTTGACTACTATCCACGTCTTGGATGCATTGGGATAGTACCCGTAGTCTGGGCCGTGTTCCACTAGGCGGTCCCACCAATCTCGTAGGTGGGCGAGTTGGGCACCAGCTGTGGCATCATCTGCGTACCAGACTTGCTTAACTGACTCTCCTTTCAGACGGTGAATGAGTGGAAGGATTCCAATGGCATACATTGCCATGGCGAGAGGATCACCTTGGGTGGTGCCCTCTTGAGAAAGCAACGTCTCTCCATCAATGTGCAGCTGTACGTCCTCCCTATAGGTGTTGATTAATACGGTGGCAAGGGAGGGGCAGAGGTGTTGGATATTCCTCAGGGCATTCTGGCGGTTAAGCGAATTGAATGCATTTGAGGCATCCACAATGATTGCTGCTTCAACTTCGGGTGTCTCAAACACTTCTTGCATGGCATGTATGGCAGCCTCACATCCTGCCTCCTGTCCTGCACAAAGTTGAAGTGGGCCAGCAGCTGCCTGGATTTCATCCTTCAGAATGGTTAGTATTGCTCTGCTGATGATGCGGCGAGCTGTCTCTCCAATCCCAATGGGTCTTATGCCTGGGCACTTGTCGAGTGCAATCAGGCGACAGGCAGTGAAGGCGGTGAGTCCACTGGGGTCTACATATGAAGTGCAGATCCGTTTGGCAGCGGAGGCCATGGCATCACAAAGGTCTGCAGAAAAGGAGGAAAAAGAGGAGCAGAGACGCTTCCAGGCAGCAGCATCCAGGCCAGAGGGTCCAGCGGCGCCATCTGTCTTGAGGGCTGTCTCGCGAATCATGTGTCCATCAATCTTCTCGAACAGGATGAAGTGTGGTTCCTTGAACGGAGTGTCAGGCTCAATGATGGCAGAGGGTGTTGGAGGCTGCTTGGGTGGGTGTTTCTTTTCCAGAGTCTCGCGCACTTCCTTCGTCAGTGAAAGGACACCCCCATTGTCTGTTGCTGTTATGGTCCGCAGTGCAGCCCGTACTTTGCCTTCCATCATTAGTTTGGCGAAGGTTCTGGCCTCTGATGCTGATCCTCTGCTATTGCTTCTAGTTCCAAGTTGGTTTTGGATGGTACGGCATTCCAGCATCAGGGCATTGATGTCACCTCTAGCCCACATTCTCAGTTGCCGGTCTAAGTGAGAGGAGTGGTCCTTGGCTTTGGACTTCTGATGTGGTTTCTGCAGCATTAGTGCAGGCAGCACCATTGCAGCTTTCAATGCAATAGACTCTAAGGCCGAGCCATCTGCATAGGCACGAAAGAGTTTGGTCAGTTCATGAACAAAAGATTTGCCTGCCTTGCCTGATGGTATTTTGAAGAGGTTTCTTCTCCAGTGCACAGTCTCCTCATAGCAGCATTCAACTGAGTGGGCAAAGGTTTCACCATCCACATCACCCCACCTGAAGGTGGGAGAGGCCAACTCCGCAAACTGTGGTAGGTCCCTGACCCCCGCTCTATCACGGGCTCCTGATTGGCTGTCGCGACTGTCTTCTAAATCGGTCTGCTCCCGTCCGATCTCGCCTTCGTCACCGTTTTCCACCTCGGAACCATGCGTGATCGCGTTGGCGGTGGTGCTTCCATCTTCTGGAGATGATTCATTAGTAGCGCGGGTTCTTTCATCTTGGCTTTCCTCCACTCTGGCGCTGGCATCGACGTTTCCTCCGTTCTCGCACCGCCCGTTTCTTCCAGGCATGCAATTCGAGCATCCGCGGGCTTCTTTGTGGCAGGCGCAGTTTCTACAGCGACCACTTCGGTTACACCTGCAGCATGGACCCATTGCTGTCGGTTGCAATCGAATCGTTCCTTGTATCCAGGAGTCACTGAGTCAGAGCACCCGCTCGCTTCGATCCGCCATCTTCATTCATCGATTTGTCTCGGTTTATCCGTGAAAATTTTCGGTTAACACGTAGCGGTTATCTGTTAAACGGTAGCAGTTAATAGTAAATAGTTGGCGTATATAGTAGCGAGCGCAGTGACCACGCACACGTTGAGCGATAAGCAGCGATCCGTGAAAACGTTTGCCTGGAGAGATGGACAAGGTCATTGTGCGATGTTGCAACAACCACTTAACACGCTACGACGGTAAGGAGTTTCTGGAGTCTGTCTCCAAGCTTCGTAGGAAGGAGAACGCGACGGGGAGCCTGGAGATAGGCGTTAGCTTGAAGCGGCGTCCACTTCCTGGAAGACGAGAGAGGGTTCCATGCATCTTGTATTTCCTGATCGTAGCCCATACTGTCTGCTTTGAAACGATATCCTTCTGCTGCCAGGACTTTGGCCACGTTCGCGTACGATAATCGTCGCTCGAAGTACAGTTGCACAATCCTCAGTGATACAGAAGGGGGTTGATTGCACTGCCAGCGCGCCTGGGAGGCCTTGGCATCCCTAAACTTCGCGTTCCGCCAGACTTCAGCAAGAGGCTTGTGCAGAAGTAACAGCTCCATTGGTGAACTGATTAACGCCGGGGCCGGAGAGTACCCAAAGTCAGTGCAGCAGGAACAGAGACAGGTGAAGTCTGCAATACGCTCAAGACACCAGGAGTTAATTGCCAAGGAAGCTGAGGATGTCAAAGGAAGAATCACAGGGGGTCAACGGAATGGAGTGGAGCAGGCAAGTGAGAGAGGTGCGTCGACCTGGCTCACGGCTGTCCCGTTGGCAAAGTATGGCTTTGGACTGAACAAACAGGCTTTCAGAGATGCTATCTGCCTGAGATATGGCTGGACACCGGAGAGGCTGCCCTCGCACTGCCCTTGTGGGGAAGTGTTCGCAGTGGCTCACGCATTTAGCTGCCCAAAAGGAGCCTTGCCGTCAATCAGGCACAATCAAGTCCGGGACATTACTGCAAGGCTACTCACAGAGGTTTGCCCCAGTGTTGGGATTGAGCTAACTCTCCAGCCCCTGAATGGAGAGAGTTTCCCCCTAAGATCCACCAACACCGTGGAAGGCGCAAGGCTCGACATAAGGGCACAGAACTTCTGGGACACCAGCAAGAGAAGTGCATTTTTTGACGTCCGAGTGTTCAACTCACATGCTTCGTCCAACAGCAAGTCAACAACAAAGGCCTGTTACAGGAGACATGAGAGAGAGAAGAGAAGAGAGTACGAGAGACGGGTCCTGGAAGTGGAGCATGGCACCTTTACCCCTCTGGTTTTGTCTACCAGCGGGGGATGGGGACCTTCAGCAACTGTTGCCTTCAGAAGACTGGCAGGGTTAATCGCCACAAAACACAACCAAGACTATAGCACTACCCTCCAGTTCATCAGGTGCAAGCTCTCCTTCTCACTCATCGACTCAGCATCAAGTGCCTTCGGGGGCCACGTTCATCCTTCCATGCCCCGGCAAACGACATCAACTTTTGTGATCAACCACTGGACCTCGTCCGCAGAGAGGCCCAGCTGGGTGACTAGATCTCCTTCACTCACTCAAATTTGAACACAATTAACCCAGATCAGATCCGCTCACGGAAACATTTTCATAATTTTACGTCTTGAAGTATAATAATTATATAGGTGGTGTTTTTTATTTACCATGTGTATATCTCAGGCAGTGCACATGTGTGCCTGGTTCTAATTATATATATTGTTTAAAAAAAAAAACAATCCGTTGTTTGCTATATGTCTGTCTGTTCTTTTGCCAACACTGAAAGTTGAGCTGTACAAACTAGGCACGCCCTTAAATTTTTGAACTACTACGTTTCGCTAACGATTAACCGTCACTCGCTAACAATTATCGTTTCGCGATTCACCGTTTGATAACCTTTAAACGACAGTAACCGTAACGGTTTTCGGGTAGCGTAATGTTTTCTATGCACCGTACGGTACATATATTGTACACAGCATGTGTATCTCAATGTGCATGTGTGTGTAGCATTAGCACACCTTGCTCATACTGGCAGTTGGAGCCAGTATAGCCATAATCACAGTTGCAGCTGAAGAGCCATTGTCCAGACGCATCCACAGTTGTTATACAGTTTCCATGGTGATTACATGAACAATCTGAAGAAACGGATAATAATCCAAGGCATTGTAGTGTTTTAGTTTAAATACACACATGCACTCCATACGTACATGCACATGCACACAATGCCCGCATGCAGGGGGGACAACATGAAAGAAACTCACCTTCTCCAACAAAAGCTTCGCAGTACGGTCCTCCATAGCCCTCTTGGCAAAGACAGTGACTGGCATTATAGTAGCCATCGTTGAAGCAGCTGCACCCTGTTCAGGTATTGGGAGTACATGGAGGAGTGAAAAGTTCAAAATGAACGAATGAATATAGGAGGATTCACACGGTTGACAATTGTATGTACGTACATATATACTACAGAACAGGGGGAGTGTAGTTATCTAACACAAAGGTACAGGTGTTACTTTTTGCTGATGATATTGTAATGGTCACGGAGAGGAAGGAGGACATACATACAGAGGAACCTTGAAGTGTTGAAGGCAGCTATGGATAAGTGGGAGATGAAGATGCATTTGGGGAAAACTAAGGTGATGGTTGTAAGCAGAGTAGAAGAGGGATGCAGTGTGACAATTGACGGTGAGAAGATTGAAGAGGTGCAGAGTTTAAAGTATCTTGGGTCAAGTATCAGTGCTGATGGGTCGAGTGAGGAGGATATTGAACAACGAATAGGTGCCGCAACGAGGGTGGTGGGAGCGATGAGGAAGGAAGTATTAGAGCGGAGGGAGTTAAAGAAGGAAACAAAACTGCGGGTCTTTAATGCGATGGTAGTGCCTACTCTTCTGTATGGCTGCGAAACGTGGACAGTGCAAAAGAGACATGAAAGTAGGTTGCAAGCTTGTGAAATGATGTGTTTGCGAAGAATAGAGGGTGTTTCAAGGCTAGACAGGATGAGGAATGAGGACATCCGTCAGTCCCTAGGACAAGTGGCGGTGGTGGACATGATGAAGGACAGGCAGATGAGGTGGAAGGAGAAGCTAGAGAGAATGGATGGCAGTAGACTGGTGAAGCAGGTGTATGAGGGTGATGTAGTTGGGAAAAGACAGCGTGGTATAGTCTATGCAGACATGTTAATCATAGAATGGAGGGTAAATTGCAGTGAGATTCTTCAATCTCAAGGGGGTCTTTGTCAGACACAAAAACATTACCTCCCTCCCCTTGTGACTGCTCGGTGTCTGATATGCACCACAAACCACTGGCATCCAGTCACAAACCAAGCAATGATTGAGAGCAGTGAGAGTTAACCTGACTGGTACAACATGTGCAGTCCTAAAAATTCATGTTAATTAGACACTACATTAATGATGCATGGTACACCCACTTGTGAACTCCTGGCAATACCGGCCTGTCAAACCAGGTGGACAGACACAGCTTCCCGTGTCAGTGTCACAGGTGGAGTTGTAGAAGCAGTAGTAGTCTCCACAGGGGGAAAGGAAGGCTGGGGGGAGGGGGTGGGCAACGACACCATTAGCTCAAGCTGGTCAAACACAATAAATGCTGAAAGGTGACATTGAACTTAAATAAAAAGTACAGGTGTTCGCTCACTTGTCTCACACCTCTCTCCAGTGAAACCATAGGGGCAGTAGCAAGTGCCAGAGAAGCAAGTACCACCATTTTGACACTCAGGGTTGCCTGCAGAGAAGGGGCAAGGCGAGGTGAGGTGGAGTCTACTACTCCAGAAACAGCTACACACCAAATACTAACAAGTGTGCCTATGTATGTACTGCTGGTACAAGCTATGTCAGTGTACAAATGGTGATAGGGATGATCTCTCCTGCAGTGGTACAGACAGGACACAGTCTACAGCTTACACAATAGCTGTTCACAGTACTGCCCAGTGTATTCAGGAGGGCACACACAGGTGCTGCTGTTGGTGATGCAAGAGCCACCATTCTGACAGAAGCAGTCTGGATTGGAGAGGAAGGAGGAGAATGCTTTAACTGTTCAGCAAATAAACAACATAAAGAGCAATCACTAGCAATTGTTGGTAATAGTGGAAGAGTTACCTTGATCTGTAGACCATGTGTGTTGTGTTGTGTTGTGTTGTGATGGAAACACCACGTATGTAGGTGTTTCCATCACTTACTTGTATTGCACGTCTCCCCACTGAAGCCATAAGGACAGTAGCACACACCAGAGTAGCAGGTACCACCATTCTCACACAGAAGGGGGCCTGCAGAAGGGGCAAGGCAGAGACAAGCTAATGTCTTCTGGTTGCTTAGCAACTAAATACATAGCCATGATAATAAGGTTTGTATACCGTGCGATACTTGTCCTACTCGTCTGTATGTACTACATATGCACTTCATGAGGACTTACACAACTCCTCGGCACAGTTTCGTCCCGTGTATCCAGGAGGACACACACAGTTGCGGCCATCGGTGATACAGGTGCCACCGTTTGCACAGCAGACTGTAATTGAATTGGAGGGAGAGCAGTTTTGAATCAACTGGAGAGCAGCACTGAGGAAATGCAGTCAGTATTCACAGAGGAGTGAAATTGTGATGCCTGGGGAATAGTTATGTATACCACTTCAAACTGAAGGGTTTAATAGTTCTCTAAAAGCAGCTTGAAATGGGCTAAAAGTTTTGCCCAACACATGTCAAAGCTGTACCATTCAATCTTCGTGTCAGGGGCAACATGCACACCAGGTAGGACCTGCATCAAGTCTACTTGTATGTGTAGATACAGACTAATCCTGTTGAGAACAATACTGAATGAATATAATGACAGGCATCTTTAATGCCACAGGTTTGTTAGAGGTGATTGTCTGTATTGTGCACTTTTGAGTCCAAAATGTGTAAATCACAGAATTGCTTGCAACTTAAGCATTCACAACACACAGACAGACAGTGGTACAAATTGGCCGTAGAGTGCACTTACAGTTGATATCACAATCAAACTGGATTGGATCAGAACTTATCCATCTGTTGAGGCCAGGATCACCAATGGTGTAGTTTGGATAGAATGGACCAAAGCCAAAATACAGATACAGAACACGGTCAAAGTCTTCATCAGTAACATCTGAAGTCACCAGAGGTCGTGAGAATGTCACGAAAGAAATATTTGTCGCAGGATCTACATATCTGCTCAGCAGAACTGCATCCTGAATGTCATCTTGAACTAGTGCCCCTGTACTGTTTAGATAGCTGCAGAGGAAGAGTTACGTAATACACAAAATCTCTCGTATGCTTTGCCTTAGGTCCTTCATCCACTTCATCTCTCTCTGCTTGCAAGCTTCCACTGCCACATGCTTCACCAGTCTTTCATCCCCTAGTTTCATTACCCTATACCACAGAATTCCACACACTTCAGTTTTGCTACCCACTCTAATGTAACACCTCCATTTCCACCAGTAGCGACACTTTGGGGTGCAGCCTTCCAACTCCCAGGAAGATTCGCATGGCTCCCCAAGCTGTCTGCAACATCCCCAGACCTCTGCTCCATACATCACCACTGACTCAACCAACATCTCCAATAGTTTCCCAAATGTTCCTCTTCTCAACTCTCCCACACATCTTTGCAGCCATGCATACAGTGCCTTCATCCCTGCCTTTGCCCTTGCTTCGATCATGCTCTTATACCCCAAGTACTCGTACACCACACATCCTAGGTACTTGTACTCTTATACCATTCTTATTGCTTCCTGCCCAACATTGAACGATGCCTTACTCCTCTCTTCTCCTTTCCTTCTGAAGTGGATTACCCCACACTTGCTTCCATTCACCCTTCATGACCAGTCCACACACCATTCTTGCAACACCTTCAAGCTTTCTCCCATCCCCTTCTCATCCTCTGCCAAAAGCACCATATCGTCTGCATACAGCAGAGCTGGTATCAGCCTGTTCCCACATGTCACCCCCATCCCTCTCTGCCTCAGTCTTGTTGTAATCTCATCAATGTACAACGAGAATAGAATAGGCGACAACACACACCCTTGCCGCAGCCCTGCTCTTGCTTCAAATATATAAGATGTACTGATGCAGTCTCCTGCCTATGTCTATCTTGACGATAATCTCTCTGGAAACAACTCCATCCAATCGTTTTTTGGGGACAGATAGAGGTCCAAAACACAGACGTTTCAACCCCAATCCAGGGGTCTTCATCAGTGAGTGATGGTTACAAAAACAGAGCAGGCCAATTTGTATGCACGGGTAGGGCGGGAAAGGTGACCAGGTGGGACAAAATGCGGGGGCGGGATGAGGGGGGAAAAGTGAGATCTGGCGGGTTGTGGAATGAATAACAGTCCTAGTAAAATAAATAACAATCCTATAGTGAGATAAAATAGAAAAATGGAAAACTCAAAGTCAAGTAGCTATGTTAGTCACTTAGTGGGATTCTGATGGCGGATCAGAGGGTTGTACACCGGGGGCAAGGGGCCTGAATCTCTATTCATAAGGCTGTCCTGGGATCTGATGTGCCATGCTTCCAGTGCACACCTTTGGTGGAAATTAGGGTGCCCGTCTATCACCGTGGCACTGCTCCAGTCAATGTCATGACCTTCGTCAACCGCATGCTGTGCTACTGCTGACAGGTTCACATCCCCTGACACAAGTGCCCTTCTGTGCTCCTTGAGGCGGTGCTCTAGGGTGTGTCCTGTTTGGCCGATGTACACCTTGGTGCAGGATCTGCAGGGGATCTTGTAGACCACGCCTGCCCGGTGATCGGGCTCAACACGATCCTTCAGGTGTACAAGCGTCCGTCTGAGGGTCTGGTGGGGGCAGAAGCAGGTACGGATGCCCAAGGGGGTGAGGATCCGACGTATTGATTCCGACAAGTGCCGGATATACGGGAGGGTCACAACCGCCTTGGGTGTTTCCTGCTCATGTGGGGGGAGGGTCGGGTGGGATGTAGGGGGCCGGTTCCGGTCTACAATCACCTTTGGGTAGCCGTTGCTGCTGAGGGCTCTGGTGACATGCTCCCTTTCTGCGTCCTTGTCAGTGATGGAGGTGCAGATTTTTTCCGCACGGGTGAGCAGGGTTCGGATCATTGCAGTCTTGTGGGTGAGTGGGTGGTGTGAGGCAAAGTCAAGGTACCGGTCAGTGTGGGTCTGCTTGCGAAAGACTGTGATGGACAGAGAGCCGTCATCATGTCGGATGATCTTTGTGTCTAGGAACGGGATAGAGCATCGGACTCCTCTTCAACCGTGAACTGGATGGAGGCTTCGATGGAGTTGACATGCTGATGGAACTGCTTGATGTTGTCACGTGGAAGGGCTGTCAGTGTGTCGTCTACATACCTCTTCCAGAAGGGAGGCTGGATTGGGCAGCTGGCAAGGGTGATAGACGGGCACCCTAATTTCCACCAAAGGTGTGCACTGGAAGCATGGCACATCAGATACCATTGAACTCTGTGCAGTTTGCTCCAGAGTAATACTCCTGGCACACACAGTACGGCTCACTGCCATTGGAGCATTGTCCACCGTGGTAACAGGAGTGCTGCCCGCAGGGAGTGGATGGGCCTTCCAGGTCTACAGACAAGCATGCCCCGTGCAGAAGGTGCAGTCTCTCATGTGACTTGTCTATCACAGTGGCTCACTGCTATATGACAGTGAAGCTGAACTGAACTAAAATAACTCAGCGTCCGTGCAACCTAGCTTTCTGGAACATGACGCACTGCAACTATCTACATAGCATGCATGTACACGTGTAATCAAGTAACATCTACCACTCTCAAGCAGTCGACCAGCTGTGATGAGTGAGCTTTACCTCACTGTGCACTCACCCTGACTGCCTCCTGTGTAGAAACACACCTCTTCACTGAAATAGGTGTACTGAGAGTGGACCGATTCCACTCTCACTGAGGCACAGTAGTAGGTGGACGGAGCAAGATCTTCCCATAGAATCATATTGTTCACAGTGGTAACATAACTGTTGCTGTAACTGTAGCTGTTGCTGTAACAGTTCAAGCGAACTCTGTACCAGACCCCAATAATATCTTCATATCCTGGTGGTTCTTCCCAAGTCAGGATTACAGGAAGGGGTGTGGTTGGTACAGAAGTGGATGCCGATGATTCGAATCCAGTAGGTCTTGAATTTGTGTGAATGATTGTGGTAGATCCAGTAGGGGGCAAGGCTGGTGGAAGTAGCCAATGGATACAATTAAGACACGGACAAAAACAACATTGTTCATGGAGTACGCAGAACTGAGCTGTATGGAGTTCATGACAAAGTCAGTGACAGCTTGCCACCTGTACATTTGCCATAAAGGTTAATGTCAACTGTGTAGGTGCAGTTCATGTATAAAGGCAAGTGTGTGTAGGAGAGCAAACAAATTATATTCCTAGAAAATTATGTAAATATTTCCTGTATAATTGGGGCAAGCCTGAGCGAGCCCCACACTTACGTGAAGTACGCCACCGCTGTCTGTATGTGTATATACTAGGCAGATGCTTACAGCATCGTGGGGGCGAGCCTGAGCGAGATAAAGGTGCCGATGGCATGCAGCTATTTGCGTTGGACTGCATAGCATACATTGTAGATGCTGATACGGACCGAGTGTTTGCTTGTATGAATGATATGTAGAGGCTAAGGCTGATTCTAATGGAAGTTGGATGTTAATTGAGCACTGGTACGAATCACATGATCTTGTCGTAAGCCAGGTGAAGAGCGATTCTCAGAACCCTCAGCAGCGGTTGTGTTGCTGAGCGTTCTTCTTAGTGGCGTTCCTGTGGGCATTGTATAAAGGAGTGATCTGCTGACTACTTCGCTTAGGGTCCTGTGAAATTCTCGAACGTGGAGGAAGATTAGTTGGCGCTATTCCTTCGTACGATGCCTGTATTCTTGCCTGGCTGAGAGGTTGGAGCGTATGCTTCGTTTCGGACCACTTCCTTCTCGTTTGACGCTGTCCGCAGCGAGTATTTGAGGCGCGCGCAACGACTACGCAAAGGGCGGCCATCTTGTCCATTTTGCACCCGGCATAAATTGGTCCCGTGGCCTAAGACGACGTACGGCACATATCAGAGAGTGCGGTAGCACTCTATGTAGGGATGGCACAGGGTGTTTCGTTTTCCCTATACATTGGTATAGGAGCGAAATTCGAAAATACGCAGAAAACCGGCGAAAGAAGGCTACGTACAGCTGAATATAGAACGGTCTTACTATAAACTGACCTTAAAGGCAAGCGAACATATCCCGCTGAGAAATAACCGCGCTTCGAAAATCCCGGTTTTCGTTTTCTTCTTCTTCTTCTTCTTCTTCTTCTTCTTCGCCAGCTGTAACTCAAGAACGAAGGGGGCTATTGGATCGCTTTTAGGACGAAACTACTAGAAAGTTCCCGAACTGTATTCTTTGATAGAACTGGTTGTCAAAGCGATAATATTCAACATCAAGGTTTTCGTGGCTCACAGCGACAGAGCTGTGTGAAATCCGCCATTTTCTAATGACGTCACCACGTAGTTTGAAAAATGGTCTCTGGGCCAGCGCGCCGAAGTTCTTCGTGTTTGCCTGGTAAAGCGCAAGATTGGCAGCTTACCAAGTGTGGTGCGCTATAAAGTTCTTATTGATATCGTCCAAGATGAAAGGAAACGCTGGCAATTTAATATGTCTCAGTATCAGCGGACACGGTACGTAATTCACTTGTAGCTAGCTAGCTACACGGTCCAGTTTTGTACCCACCAGGGATGAATAAACTAGTAGCAAGTCGATTGTGACCTATTATAGGTAAAGGTGGACGAGATACAGTATACTAATGAGAGAAGGCTATAAGCAGACTTGCATAAAAAGTACAGAAACTAGAGAAGATTAAAAATTTTCTACAAAAATGGTAAGAATGTAGGGATGGCACAAAAAGGACAGAAACAAGAGGGGATGTCATGTGGTGAAGTATTTGCTGTGTGTGGTTTCTACACACAAGGGTATTGCACCACATCCCTACATCTGGCAGCAGCATGTAGCTAATCAGTGTCGATGGAGGGTACATTATTTATCTCTTGAACAGACCAAACTGAACTTCAGTAGCACATCGAAAGGAATATGCACTATAATTGGCAAGAACAGATCTAGATTCTAGTATATAGTTGAAGGAATTTAGCTGCTTCCACTTTATCAGCCCTCAGGGGCTATTTGCAACTGAGTGCTGGTGGATTAGCTATAGCTACACACCAAGAGCAACAGCTGGCACTAGTTCTTATGTGGTCATACAGTGAGTAGCACATGATGCAGAATGCTGCCAGATGTAGGGATATAGTGCAATACCCTTGTGTGTAGAAACCACACACAGCAAATACTTCACCACATGACATCCCCTCTTGTTTCTGTCCTTTTTGTGCCATCCCTACATTCTTACCATTTTTGTAGAAAATTTTTAATCTTCTCTAGTATATATATACACATACAGACAGCGGTGGCGTACTTCACGTAAGTGTGGGGCTCGCTCAGGCTCGCCCCAATAATTATGTGCCGTACGTCATGCCGTACAGTTCTATTTACTCATTCACAATGGCTGCCGCTAGCGAACCTCTGTAGACTAGCTGGTGCGGAAGGCTTCTGAGGAAAGAGGATGCGCACCAAACACGGCTAACAGACTACTGTGTGCAGGTGCCACACTCAGAGGAAGGCAATGCGGGGAAGGCTACTTCGCATTCGCCCTCCTACAGTCTAAAACACGGCTAATCGCACCAAACACGGCTAACCGACTACTGTGTTCAGGTGCTACACTCAGAGGAAGGCAATGCGGGGAAGGCTACTTCGCATTCACCCTCCTGCAGTCTAAAGCACGGCTAATCGACTACTGTGTTCAGGTGCTACGCTCAGAGGAAGGCAATGCAGGGACGGCTACTTCGCATTCGCCCTCCTGCCGTCTAAAATACGGCTAATCGACTACTGTGTTCAGGTGCATGCCATCGGCACCTTTAGCTCGCTCAGGCTCGCCCCCACGATGCTGTGAGCATCTGCCTAGTAGTTGAATAAATGTATTATAAGATGTACTGATGCAGTCTCCTGCCTATGCCTATCTTGACATATAAGCACGTGGAGACCATATGTTTGTGCATTGTGTTCTTACGAACAGCAACTTATAGATGCACAGCTCTATCTGCACGAATGAGTTCTGAGAGAACACAACCTGCGTAATATAATTATAGTTAGCCTATAGCCTATATGTTTGTGTATGACTCACTACTACTTTGCGCTGTTGCTCCATCTGCGGTTCAGAGAATGGAAAAATCGTCATGTAACAACTGCATCAGCACACACTTCATTCACACACACATACAGCTGGAGTAAGGCGCTAGCAGATGAAAAGGGAACAGTATCTTAGATCTGCAACGATCGAAACGAGAAGAAAGACTTCATATTTAATACGACCACTGGACGGGCTGCCGCTGCACTTCAGTCGGTTTGGACGAAACACTCAAGGCACCTCCAGACCACTTTGCTAACAACCCACACGCAAATCGCTGAGCACTGACCGCGCGCTGTGCGCTGTGTGGCAGCGGACAGGCATCGCTATATACCCGCTAGTCCACACTTGTGTCTCATTGTCCCTGCTCGCCGACAAACAGGACAGCATCAAAACGGGACATGCAGTACGTAGGCCACGTCGAAGAACTGCCGCATCGATCGGCAGCTACGGCATGCAGGCCTACAGGACCAAACGCACGTACTTATTTCGGTGCTGATTTGAGTGGTCGATTTGGTACTTACCGAACGCGAAGGAGCAGGCGAGGAGGATAGCCAAAGCCAATGCCGCCATGATGCGATCGATCGCTAGATCAACTTAGCGAGCGAGGCGGGCGCTGCATATGGAAGGCCAGAGGGGACAGCCTCGGTCACCATTTGGAATGCGGTAACTCGATCCGCGAGTTTCGATCTCAAACTCCACGTATTCCAAATGGTGACCGAGGCTGTCCCCTCTGGTCTTCCATAGCTGCACTGTGCACACTGCACTTTATAGGTTTGTGGGCAAGTGGTGAACACCAAGGGTATGACACTACGCACTACTGCGGATGCTATATATGGTGTGTGAGGGTGGTAATTGTATTCTTACTTCATTCAACTAACCTCGCCAGTGTATACTGTACATTGTGGCTTTGGTATCACGCGGACTGCTTGTAGACCGTCATCTTCAATCAATCAATCAATCAATCAATCAGACGTACAGCTTTTCTCCTCAGTAGGAGGTCGCCTTAAGTACAGAAAAATCATAAATAATATAGCAGTTATTATATCTTAAGGACATGCAGTACTGGCATTAAAAGTTTAACTATGTATGGGAGATGTCATTCCATATCATCTATCCACTTCTTTCTTGGCCGTCCTCTCAGTCTCCTTCCGCACACGTCCTCCTCGAAAACTCTCCTCACCAACCTCTCCTGCGACATTCCTTCAATCCTTTCTCTCCACTCCTTCTTCTTCCTGTCCGCGACTGCTAGCACTGCTTCAACTCCCAGCCTTCTCCTGATGTCTTCATTTGGAATTCTGTCCAATCTGCTCACGCCTTCTATTCTTCTGAGGTACCTCATCTCCATTGCCTGAATTTTGTTTCTGTGTCTCTTCTGAAGAGTCCAAGTCTCACTCCCATACAGGAGGGTTGGCACCACCATAGCATTTATTACTCTTAGTTTAGTTGCCTTACTTAGTTCTTTCCTTTCAATGACTTGTCTTCTCAATGCCCCCACCATTCTTGTTGCTGTCCCAATTCTATTTTCAATCTCATCGTCACATGATGCTTCGTCATTGAACATGGCCCCCAGATATTTCGTTGTCTGCACCGCTTCAACCTCTACATCGTCCACCACCAAATGGCATGTACCACCCCCTCTCTGTACTACCATCACCTTAGTCTTCTGCCAGTTTATCCTCATCTTCCATTTTGCCATCACTTCATTGAGCACTTCAGCATTTCTTTTGATGTCCTCCTCATTTTCAGCCACTATCACCAGATCATCAGCAAACAACAGGAATTGAACCTTACTACTTTCTAACTGCACCCCACCCTGAAACTTCTCCCTTGCCTCCCTCACTATGCTGTCCATTACTAAGTTAAACAGCCAGGGTGACATTGTGCACCCTTGTCTCACTCCCATCGCGACCTCAAACCATTCTGAATTCTTCCCCTGTACTCGTACACACGCTTCACTTTGGAAGTACAGTGACTCCACAGCTTCCTTCAGCCTCCCCCTGACACCATATCTCTCTAAAACCTGCCATAGTAGCTCCCTGTCCACTCTATCAAAAGCTTTCTCTAGGTCTACACATACCATCCTCATTATTTTGTTCTTCCCGATTACCTTCTCCCCCAGTTGTCTCACAGTGAATATCTGGTCAATGCAACTTCTCTTTCTCCGGAAAGCACCCTGCTCTTCTAGCACTTTCTCCTCGGTGATAGCTCTAATCCTCTTATCTAGAACAGTGGCGTACACCTTCCCTGGTACACTTAGTAGGCTAATTCTGCGATAGTTCTTACATTGTGTTCTACTACCCTTCTTGTGCACAGGGACAATCTGTGCCTTCCTCCAGTCTGTTGGTACTGTACCACTCTCCCAGGCCACAAGGAAGATTCTATGTAACCATTGCACCACTACATCTCCACCCGCCTTCAGCATTTCACCTGTTATCCCACATATTCCCGGAGCTTTCCTATTCTTCAACCTCCTTATGCATTCGCGTACCTCTTCTACACTGATCTTCTCTGTGCAGTCTGCGTCCAGCTGGTTGGCATCTTGATCCCTTCTCTGCTGCGCCCTCTGACCCGGCACCTGAGTATTACTGTTTAGGTCACTTTCTAGCAGAGAGGCAAAGTAGTCCTTCCACCTAGTCCTTACCTCTTCTTCATCACACAGTACCTGTCCATTATTATCACAGATTCTTCCCACATCTTGCTTTCCCTTCACTGTAGATCGAATGCTAGCCCAGAACTTCCTTTGGTTGTTTACATAGTCACCCTGCAATGATTCTCCCAGCTTCCTCCATTCATCGTTTTTCGCCTTCCTAACTTCATGGCCTGCAGCTCTTTTCAATATCATGTACTCTTCTTTCGCTTCTTCGGTTTTCACTTGTAGCCATCTTTTATATGCAATCTTTTTCTTTCTGACTGCAGTTTCTACCTCCTTATTCCACCATCTAGTTCTCTGCTTGTCATTTCTGCACTTCTTTCGCCCACACACACCTTCTGCTGTCTCCATAACCTCGCTCTTGAACTCTTCCCACGACTTTTCCACATCACTACCATTTACCCATTTTGCTCCATTCAGTTTCAGTCTTAACCTGATTCGATATGCCATTTTACCTTCCTTTGTTGCTAACCTTTCAGTCCTCAGTCTGCTACGCTCCTCTACCTTTCTGGTATGGACTCTTCTATGTAGCCTAACTTTCATGAGCACAAGGTGGTGATCACTGCCTATTTCAGCTCCTCTAACTACTTTTACATCGTTCACGTTTCTATTCATCTCATTTCTCACCAGAAAGTAGTCAATGATCGATTTTAAACCTCTTCCTGGACACTTCCATGTGTATTTGTGTATCTCCTTGTGCTCGTAGAAGGTGTTTAGTACCTTGAAGCCATTCTCTGCACTGAAGCTCAGCAGTCTTCTCCCACTGTCATTCTCCACATCTTCACCTTCCTTTCCAATCACGCCTTCCCATCTCGCCACATTGTTGCCCACCCTAGCATTTAGATCACCCATCACCACAACATTGTCACCTCTAGGGGCCCTGTCTACCACCTCCTGCAGTGATGTATAGAATTGCTCCTTAGTGTCGTTGTCCCTATCATCCGTTGGAGCGTATACCTGCACTAACGTCAGCCATACTCCCGCAATCTTCATCCTCACTGTTACGCACCTTTCACTGACACATCTCCAACTCTTCACGCAGTCTGCCCATCGTTCCGCTATTGCTATGCCCACTCCGCCTCTTGCTCTACCATCGCTCACTCCCGCGTACACGTAGCTAGTCCCATCGATAACCTTCATTCCGTTCCCTCTCACCTTCGTTTCGCTTAATCCCAAAACATCGAGGTTATACCGCTCCATCTCCCGAATCAACTCACATTCTTTATTTCTTAGTGATCTGACGCTCCAAGTTCCTATTCTGTACAATGGTCCTTTATTTCCTGATCGCGCTGACATCCTTGCTGCTCCGGTGGGCTGTCAAATAGTAGACTAAGCGACCCGACGCGAAGGCTTCTGCTCCGCCATTTTTCGCACCTCGAAAATATCAGCTTGCAAATGACATGTTAGCACTTCTGACCATCAGACGATGACAGATGGGAGTGACTTTTGCAATGGCATCCAAGGCAGACAGAGAGGCTACACATGAAGTGGTGCAGTGCCTCTTTACAGGTCACCTGGCAACAGCCTTCGATCATACAATTTAATCTTTGTGGTGTTGGTTGCATGCTATAGAATGTGTGGTTCCATGGAGTCCCAGTAACAATTCATGACTTACATCAAAAGGAAATTGTCAACTCTAATTTTGGGAAGAATCTGGGTTTGGTGGGAAGGAAGTGGAGGAGTCTGGAGTCTGGAGATACAAAGCTTTCATTTTGTTCACATGGTCACAAATTTATGAGGAGAGTGAAGTTCTATGCAGTCGTCATAGCCCCCCATATAATTATACGTACATCATGGATGATACTCTGATAACACTGAGGAAGTTGATGGACAGTACTGACAGCACCCATGTCTCTAATCCTGCTGCAAGAAACACCACATGCCATGTATATAGCACACATACCTGGTTTCTTTGATCTATGTCTGCACTCTAGTATTACATTCAGGTGTTAGTGTGGGAGCATTGAAGCACTCTAAAAGCGACTTCCTGCTCCATCACTCAATACCAGTATTGTGTTGCAATCATGCAGTCATGACATAATTGGGGCGAGCCTGAGCGAGCCCCACACTTACGTGAAGTACGCCACCGCTGTCTGTATGTGTATATATATATATATATATATATGTATATATATATGTGCCGTACGTCATGCCGTATAGTTCTATTTACTCATTCACAATGGCTGCCGCTAGCGAACCTCTGTAGACTAGCTGGTGCGGAAGGCTTCTGAGGAAAGAGGATGCGCACCAAACACGGCTAACAGACTACTGTGTGCAGGTGCTACACTCAGAGGAAGGCAATGCGGGGAAGGCTACTTCGCATTCGCCCTCCTACAGTCTAAAACACGGCTAATCGCACCAAACACGGCTAACCGACTACTGTGTTCAGGTGCTACACTCAGAGGAAGGCAATGCGGGGAAGGCTATTTCGCATTCGCCCTCCTGCAGTCTAAAGCACGGCTAATCGACTACTGTGTTCAGGTGCTACGCTCAGAGGAAGGCAATGCAGGGAAGGCTACTTCGCATTCGCCCTCCTGCCGTCTAAAATACGGCTAATCGACTACTGTGTTCAGGTGCTATGCTCGGAAAGGTATGGGGGAATCACCACCAGGGCGCAGCCAACTAGCGGACATAGCTACACACCCAAACAACATAAAGCACAATGGCCACGCTTCCTCAGGCCATATATAGATATTCTAAACTATCTACAACTAATCTTCCTCCACGTTTGAGAATTTCACAGGAACCTCAGCGAAGTAGTCAGCAGTCTGACAGCAGATCACTCCTTTATACAATCCCCACAGGAACGCCACTTAGAAGAACACTCAGCAACACAGCCGCTTCTGAGCATTCTGAGAATCGTTCATCATCTGGTTTACGCAACGCAAACATATATACGACAAAATCATGTGATTCTTAACATTGCTCAAATACAACATCATCCAACTTTCATTGGCATCAGCTGTAGCCTCTACATATCATTCATACAAGCAAACACTCAGTTCGTTTCAGCATCTACAATGTACGCGATGCAGTCCAACGCAAATAGCTGCATGCCATCGGCACCTTTAGCAGGCTCAGGCTCGCCCCCACGATGCTGTAAGCATCTGCCTAGTTATGACAATTTCTCTGTATGCTGTATGTGCACAACCTGTACTGACTGCACACAGTTGTGGACACACGGCAATGGAGGATGTACGTACGTTGCTCACCACATGAATCCATCACATGGTCAGTCATTCTCCATATCTCCACTTACATATACCAACAGCTAGTTACAAAATTAGCCACACACGTAGAATACATTGCGTAATTATGGTGTACACATGTCTAACTCCCAGTGAAATGCGGAGGCATGTGAGACATAACAGCCAAACTTGTGAGCCACTTCCGCCACTATGTAGTCCAAACACAACAGTAATTCTTGGAATGGCGTGAATTACAGACTGAACTGTGGGCACACTACGTATGTTGTGTCTCAGTCTGATCTGAGGTCACTGTATTGCATCTGTACATATATAGCCATTGTGTGCATGAGGCTCAGCATGAGCCAATTCACTCCACATCCGCACACATCCCCATGAGTATTATAGTAAAGGAGTAGTAGGCTTTCTGTGCAGGAGAGATTAGTATTTACGTATACACACTTCATTGATCGTACACTTCTTTACCACAGCTACCTACATGCATGTATGGCCACCTCCCCTCTCCATGCAGCATGCATGTATGTATGTACACAGAGAACTTGAATCAACATTTCATGTATGTATCCTGCAGCTGCTATATACAAGAACTGATAGAAAGAGTCAAGGGCACCCAGAGAGGGGGGGAATTTAAAGCAGCGGATGAGGATGGGAAGTTGGCAATGATCTTGGATGGCGCGTGCAAAGAAAGAAGAGTGGGGATGGCGATCAGAAAGATGTGGAAGAAGAGATTCGTGTGACAGTCAACAATTCTCAGTGAACTTATTTGTGTGTTTTTCTTGAACAGTGCCTCATGGGGAGCAATCCCTAGTGCTTGTTTTGTACGTTGCACGTGTGCACTCAAATATGCATAATAATAATAATAATAATAATAGTAATAATAATAATATACATGTGTAACAATACTGAACGATAGTCCTGTGCCTATTTGTACTGACCATATTTTCTATATATAGAACCCATGTCATCAGTATGTGCAGGAATGTGGAGTCCTGTTGCACAATATGAGAAAAACATGGTGCAATGGCGTATCACTATAGGTGTGACATGGCAACACCACAGCATCATGGGTATGCTGCCATAAGTTGATGGAGAACTGCAAAACATATGACGAGCAACAGCAACGCAAGAACACTCAACAGGACATGACTCGCACGTGCTTGTACACCAAGATTCTACACTCATGAACAGTACTGCGTATGTGTGTGTGTGTGTGTGTGTGTGTGTGTGTGTGTGTGTGTGTGTATGTGTGTATGTGTGTGTGTGCGTGTGTGTGTTGTAGTGAGAAAGCCCCCATTATACTGACTTCATTTCAGCTGTTGCCGCAATCACACCAAGTAAAATGTATATGCACCGATGCTCCACAGTAAGCTTAGCACTATGTGCATACATACCGTGTGTGTGTATATACCTTGTAGCTTTATGTAATGCACACTGAATTTATGCAGTAAGCCGTGGCGGCACTCCTGTACCACATGCCTGGTCTGCACTTAACACAAGGAAGTGCACTGAAGGTATGTACATATGTGACATTGGGCAATGTCTTTAACATGATATAGTCAGAGAAGGATTACTGCAACCAGAGTTGTACAAGAATGAAGTGCACGTACACACATTAACATATCCACATTTCATATATACACATACGTATATATCCATATCTCAGGTAGGGTCCATGAATAATGCTTCTTTGATATCTTCCTAATCACACCATATCATCCTTGCTTCTATATAATTATGCTATACGTACATTGTAACCTGGTCTACTCTTATCTCTATACATACATTACTATTTACGTACGTAGGCTAAATGTAATCATGGATATACCTACTGTGGAAGTAGGAATGAGCTATACAGGATTTTGCAAAGTGGTTGTCGCAAATATCATCCAACTCACAACTCACCTTCGACCTTGCTTTATGGTGCTAGCCACCAAAAAGTTCAGGGTTGAGTAGTGAGTCAAACGACACTCGCGACAACCATTTTCCAAAACCTAAATGTCAATGGTAGCTAGTGTGTGTGAAACACTTGACATAACAGCATCATCTACGGTACTTGTCACAAGTTACTTACGTGATTCCGACGTATTCTGCAGTATCCCGTTGAAATTTCCGTGAATGTCGGCGAAGGCTGCTGCAGATCGGCTGTGCCCCTTCCGCATACTACCGCGCGGGTTCCGCAAATTCCTTGAACGACGGAATTACGCAACACACCTTCGAATGGTGAAGGCGTCGTTTCGAGGGCGAAGCGCAAGCTGAGACGATTAGAGCGAAGCTCTGGACAATTTTAATAGGTATACGTATACGTGACGTTATTCTGAACGACCTTGCAGCCCCGCACGGAATATGCGATCTACTGTGCGGAAGTCCACGCGCAGCCTTCGAGCGGTCCGCGGTCTGCTGAAAAAAGTCGCCATTCTACCGCGCGGCGTTCTCCAGAATGCCTACTCGGCAATCCGCATAAAAACGTAAGTAACTTGTGACAAGTACCGTACGTAGCCATAACAGCTAGGAATGAGCTAGCTGAAAGGAAGCTACATATTGGTTACAGGTATAGGAAATTCCGTGTATCCTGGCCCCCACTGCATGTGACTGCACCTACCTGCACGTGCACATTCCAGTACAACACTACTAGAACAGCTGGTACTAGACTGTTGAGTAGTAAGTCACGCTCCTGCTTAGCATGCACATGTGTGGCAGGATGTTCTGTCTTAGGTGTCGAATGCTGAAAATACGGCACTGTCTGTACCCAACAAGATGGACTTGATGTGGGCAGGGGGCTCTCTTGTGGTCTGCAAATTAAACCAGCAAAGCTGCTTCAAACACAAAATGCCAAATGGCTCTATAAACTAGAGTATTACCAAGCACCAGAGATGCAGGACACACACACACACACACACACAGGCAAGAGCAACCAACCTTAAATTCCTTAGACAGGGCCCTCATTTCAACCTTTAGCTGCTCCAGAAGTGATGTGCCTGACTGAGGTGGCCACTTGCCTCGCTTGGCAGGTGTCTCGGCCTCACCTTGTCCATCTAGTGTGCGTTGCTGCAAAGGGGACAGAGAGTGTGTCCAATGAAACACGCAGTTTACCTACGTACATGGCACATTGTGCTGTGCTAGTGTACCTGAGCACTTAGTGCTAGAGCGTTTGCATGTGTATATGAGGGGGAGAATGTGGGGGGTCTGTGTGGGGGGGGGTTGTGAGTGGGGGTCTGTGTGGGGGCCTGTGTGGGGGGTCTGTGTGGGGGGAGAGTGTGGGGGGTCTGTGTGGGGGGGTTTGTGAGTGGGGATCTGTGTGGGGGCCTGTGTGGGGGGTCTGTGTGGGGGGAGAGTGTGGAGGGTCTGTGTGGGAGGGGTCTGTGTGGGGGGGTCTGAGTGCATGTGTGTTGGTGTGTGCATGCATGCATGTGTGTGTATATATGTATGGATGTGGACAATGATGCATTAGTGCAGTGAGCAATGGATCCACCCTGAAGCACCCATCCAGTACCTTATACTACCCTCACACCACAATGTCTTGCACTCATGTAATGATTCTTTACGTGTATACAGTGCTAAGTACAATGGGCCAATTCAACCTACAGCATGTGGGACGTCCAGTCCTTAGTAGTAGGTGGTGTGTACAGTTACGTAGGTATGTGAGGTGACTGGGAAACAGGAGTTATGTTACATACACCACAGGTCAATCTATTCATAATTGTGGGAAGCCCAGTGCAACATATAATAGGGGTGCACGTACCACACATCATGTGTACACCTTGGTGGACTTGTATATCCATTGTACGTAGTGCACACACCCACATGGCAATGTGGCAACATGACTTTCATGACATCACTACTACTTGTAGCAACCTTCACACAACTATGCAATGTGAAACACGTATGAATATATATACGCATGCACACACAACACACTCCGTCAAGGTCACTTGCCCTCTTGTGCACGTACTCTCTTCCGTGACTCCTCCTCCACAATCCCAACACAGCTGCTGTATATCCGGGTCAGAGAGGACCAGTCCTTGACAAACGGATGCAGTTTCTGGGAATGTTGAACAGGGAATGTTGCAGTGTACACAATGTGGGCACAGGTTGTGTGTGTGTGCGTGCGTGCGTGCGTGCGTGTGTATCTGTGTGTGCATGTGTGTGTGTATGTGTGTGTGTGTGTGTGTGTGTGTGTGCATGTGTGTGTGTGTGTGTGTGTGTGTGTGTGTGTGTGTGTGCATGTGTGTGTGTGTGTGTGTGTGTGTGTGTGTGTGTGTGTGTGCATGTATGTGTGTGTGTGTATGCGTACACATGTATGTGTGTAGGAGTGTAATATTTGTGAAACAAATACATGTGTTAGTGTAGCTGTTTGCATGCTGGACAACCCTGCACACCTCTCCACTATCCCCCCTCCCTTACTTCCCCTCCCCTCTCCCATCCCCCTCCCTTACTTCCCCTCCCCTCTCCTCCATCCCCCTCCCCTGCTTCCCCTCACCTCTACCCTCTCCCACTCCCCTACATCCCCTCACCTCTCCCCCATCCCCTCCCCTGCTTCCCCTCACCTCTACCTCATACCCCTCCCCGGCTTCCCCTCACCTCTCCCTCATACCCCTCCCCGGCTTCCCCTCACCTCTCCCCCATCCCCTCCCCTGCTTCCCCTCACCTCTCCCTCATACCCCTCCCCGGCTTCCCCTCACCTCTACCCCCACCCCCTCCCCTGCTTCCCCTCCCCTCTCCCCCATCCCCCTCCCCTGCTTCCCCTCCCCTCTACCCTCTCCCCCTCTCCTGCTTCCCTTACCTCTACCTCAAACGTACCAGTAGCAAGGCCTCAGCTGCAGTGTTCTGAGGCTCCACCCCCTCCACACAGTCCCCCTCCACTTGGCAGCAGTCACCAAGAGACATACTGAACATGAGCTGGCCAGAGGAAGACAAGGAAGTCTTCACATCTAGGGCATCCATGCCAGGCAATGTGTCTCCGCTCCTGGGAGGTACGTGATTGTACACACGTAGTAGGGAATGAGAAAGGTTGAGATGCAGGTACAATGAACCACTGCTCTGCATACTTCATCGCCACTGCCCTCACCCACAATCATTGCATACTATGCAGGAACACATACGTACGTATGTACTCTACTGTCCATACGTACCTCAGCAAGCAGCACTCCAGTATCTGCCATGGACTGTAAGGCATAGTAGAGGTATGCACATCAGCAACTACTGGGACCTGCAAGAAGAGACAGGATCACAGTAGAATGAACACACACACCACCCTCCCCTGCTGTTTTGTACTGTACCTCTGCACTTGCTGTAGCTGCATCCTCCTGAACAGCTTCCTGTTTCTTGAGTGCTCCATCGAACAGAAGGTCCAAGACAGTTTCAGCTGGACAGCACAAACAGAAAGGCAAAAACTTCAGGAAAGACTACATTCAGTCAACAAACAGATGGAAGTGCGCCAAAACAGCTGTCTGTGGCGCTTCAATCTGTTTGTTGAATGACTGGGAAGGCGATCACTGGTTGCCACAAATAGGACTTCGGTCCCCCTGGCCAGGTATCAATGTATTGACCTGGCCAGGTTTGGCGTAATATCCAGTGATTATTGCCACACATCTCCTTAGCCTTAGCCTCACACTGGGCTACAGTGTAACAAATCCCCATCCTACAGTACATTTAGTATTGTTGCTATGTGTAGGCCACTGCTCCATGCATGGCTGCATGCCCATCCTCAGGGTGCTCTGTTTCAAGAGGCACACCTGTCTCTAGTCTAGCCCGTTAGACTAACCCGCCTCCTGCTTCGCTTGCTTCTTGGTCCTACCTGCTCCACTTCCATACCAAATATTATCCAGTGAAATGGAAGCTGAATATGGTTGTTCATCCTTACCTACCCAGACAGAACCAAACACAATTAGACCACTTTCATAGGAGGAACTGCCTGCACACTACGTACACGACATATGCTCAGGTGTTAAGGTATCGATCGTACACTACAAGAATGTGCTAGTCTAGCAATGCCATAACATATTATACGTAATATGGGTGAAAGCTGGGTTGGGTTGGGTATCTTGAGGACTCACCCACACACTCAACTACGGTGATTTCAGGCTTTGTCTTGAGAATCCCCTGACAGGCCTGGTTCAGAAGTGCCAGGGGGCTTTGCACAGCACTGCCAACGGACCACACTGAACAAAACAAACTGATCAATGAAGGACCACATATAGTATGTGAGCACAAACACACACACACACACGCACGCACACATGCACACACACACACACACACACACACACACACACACACACACACACACACACACACACACACACACACACACACACACACACACACACACACACACACACACACACACACACACACACACACACACACACACACACACACACACACACACACACACACACACACACACACACACACACACACACACACACACACACACACACACACACACACACACACACACACACACACACACACACACACACACACACACACAGCTGCCAAATAGGGACACATGACTGCTTACTGCCATCATTGCTAGTACATGCACTCAACCTCCTGCACTGTGTGTTCTGTCACTTCTGTGTGACCCACCTTTAGGCACACTCTTCCCTGTCTTTTGTAGCACAAACTTCCTAAGGTGCTTTGGTATGAGCATACTGCCCTTGTCAGCACCCTCACTGGATGTACCTGCACCTTCACTGGATGTACCAGCACCCTCACTGGATGTGGCAGCACCTTCAGTGGATGTGCCAGCACCCTCAGTGGATGTGCCAGCACCCTCAGTGGATGTACCAGCACCCTCAGTGGATGTGCCAGCACCCTCAGTGGATGTGCTAGCACCCTCAGTGGATGTAGTTGCACGCTGAAGAGAAGCACAACCCGGACATTAACTCATGTTGCAATAGCACCATAATCATGCTCAAAGGAGGTGCTGCCACTGCACGGACAAAACTAACCTCAATGTCTTCTTCAGGGTGTGGGCAAATACTCTTCACTGGTTCTGGAAAAAACATAAAAATTTGGGTATGTTTAGGAGGGGAAGGAGGGGCATGTTATGGGGATATTTAAAATTTGTACAATGGAACATACTGTAGATCCCCAAGCACACACCTCCTTCTGTGCTCTGCTTTACATTCTTGGAAGCAGTTGCTGAGACGTCATCAGGCGACCACCTCAGTAGCAGGTACTCCCTCAATCTATGTGGCTCTGCAATGGAACACATTAAGCAATACTTGGCAGGCCATGACCAAGCACTGAACATCACAAGGCGCAATTTGTATGTCCTAAAACCAGGTATACCAAACTGGAGTAACGTCATTGAAGTACCTCACACCAGTTTCATACATATGTACGGCACTGCAGATGCCTTCGGTTCACACCTATTCTCGCCAGTCTTGCTTTCTTCTGTCCCTCGTCACCAAGCCATCTGTCTGTCAGTGGATGGGAGGCAGGTCCTACCAGAGTCTTGTACAGACACGGCACACATCCCACAGGGACAGTGTGTTGCTGTGATGGTGGCAGAGGGGGAAGAGGGGGCAGAGGGGGCAGAGGCGGCAGAGGGGGGAGAGGGGGCAGAGGGGGCAGAGGGGGGAGAGGGGGCAGAGGGGGAGAGGGGGCAGAAAGGCACCGCTGACTCTGGTGAATGGCACAGCATTACACACATATGGTGGAACGCTAGCACAGAAAGTCTCTCAGTGCATGTGTGATCTCTAATATTGCTCAGTCTCTGACACGAACATGAACTCACGGATGGCAATGAGCCACTGCTACATGCATGTGACATGGGCAACTTGTACACACACACGTGTACACAGACACCTCACGGGATGCAATGCTTTCTGTTATGTTAGACCTAATCAAAGCTCACTCTGATCTTCTTTGACACTGGCACATGATATGGCCTGGCCCACGTGCAGACCCTGGTGGGCTTGTGGAGGTAGACGGTGCCTCCACTGTTGTGGCCCACGGCAACCCAGTCCTGGGGGAGCTCAGGAGGGGCTGGGAGACTGTTAGAGCCTATGGATGGAAAGCAATGGAAGGCCCCTGTGATAACACACACTCTGGCACAAAGGAGAGTACCATGCATGCTGGGAGCGCCATTGCCATTTTCTAACCAGTGTGGTGCTAGGTCACTGAGGTGGTGGTACAATTACTTTACAATTACACGACCTAATAAAAAGGTAAAACGTTCAATTGCTGTCAAAAAGTCATCAAATTACTTGATTCTTGAGCTTCGTCCTGCGTACTGACTTTTGAAGTGGATAAATCCGTGCTCGCAGTCTTGTCCTCCATGTTTTTGTTGCGTAATTGCTGCGCGCGTGCGTGGCGCGGAGGGGGGGAGATGATGCGGGAATCACCCTTCACTGATTGGCATTATCACGGCGATTGGTCGAGCATTGCTTCAAACATCGATCCACGAATCCATAATCTGGTGAACGTAGCAACGAACACTTAGTAAGCTACGATGAAGTCGTGGTACTTTCTGTGCGTCTTAGCCTGTGTAATCCTTGCTGGTAGGTAGCTAGGTAGCAGTTACGCAAGCACATTCGCTTCGCAGCTGCTGAGCAACGACCAAAGTCGGATCCAGTGCGTCTTAGATGATGGAAGCATTTCTGCTGCCACAGGTTTAACCCAGAACTTCACTGGAAGTGGATATAAAAGCGGGAGTGGAAACTACCAGCACAATGGAGGTGCATACGTAGAGCTATATGCAGCTCTTGCCAGCTTCTTGTTCTCGGTAACGTGACTACATCGTTTCACCATTTGTTCCTGTCCCTGGCTGTACAGTTGAGCCATGCGGAGCTGACGCCTGCTATAATGGAGGCTACTGTGTCAACAACAACACTTGTGTGTGCACGTCTGGATTTACCGGACATGACTGTTTGACATACAATGATACTGGCAAGTGCATCATGTATGCATGTATGTATGTGAGTGTGTGTTAAATGTGGAACACTGAAGCATTTAATTATATTTACTACAGCTTGAAAGACATGCAACTGCTCTGGTCCAAAATGGGCTGCAATACTTCGATTTCTTTACTTTTTCTGTGTCTCTCTTCTTTCTCACATCACTTACAACAACAACACACACACACACTCACAGCTGAAATGTGCAGCAATGGTGTGTGCCACTATGGCAGTAAGTGCCCACCAGGCTACAACTGCTCAGAAGATATCTCCTGTGAGTTACACGCTCAGTCATGACGCATGTACAAGGAACAGGGAACACCTTTCTGCACCTTGTTGAGTTGTATGGCTATAATTAGGTATATAGTTATTAGTTAGTATATATTTTTTACAGGCATTCTTGTGTTGTAGCGACTCTTTCCATCTGTCCTTGTTGACTGTTCAGGCTACTTTGGCTGTCAGAACAATGGCAGCTGTTTTAATGGGATGTGTTTCTGCCCACCTGGGTATGGTGGGTACAGTTGTGAATTGGGTGAGTCAATGAGTGTGTCACTGTCCGTGGCTTGTGTATGGGTCCACACAAGTAAACAGCACTATTTGTATTGTTTTCATGGCACTGTATGACATTGTATGTACGTATAGTGGTTAGCATGTTCTAATGCCCACATAAATTAACCCTTCCAATAATCAGAGGGTGAAGTCTGTGGAAATGGCTCTTGCTTCAATGGAGGGAGCTGTTTCAATGAGACCTGTCACTGTCCAGCAATGTTCACCGGAGAGCACTGCCAGTATGAATTCTGTGAGTTCCCTCACTGACAAACGAGAGTGCCTGCATGTGTGCATATGCGTTCTAAGCACACAGTTTGAACTGCATGTACTGTGTGGACAACAAGTGGTTTGTTTGCCTATTTGCCCTCTGTCTTAAGGTAATGTGCACTGTTTCAACAACGGCACATGTGCTGGAGGTTTCTGCCACTGCCCTCCCGGGTTTGAAGGGAGGTACTGTGAGCAGGGTGAGTGTCTACATGTACGTACGTATATACACACTCTGCATGCTGTCCAGGGTGGGTCGGCACCTCTCGTGCAGTCAGTTGCTGGATACTGTGCTCAATACACTAAATGTGCGTGCAGTGTGAAGTTGCACATATATGCATGCATATACAGTATACATACGTATGTATGTATCTGCATTCTACCCTTCAGAGATGAGGCTGTGTGGCTATAGCTACTGTCACAGTGGGGAGAGCTGTGTTGATGGGATGTGTGTTTGCGAAGCTGAATACTGGGGAGGTTCCTGTGATCAGGCTCACTGTGAGTTTGCTGCATGAGATAGGGTTCATACCCAGTGTGGCCCACAGCTCCTCCTCCTGCCCAACAACATCCTCTGCACTCACTGGTGTGAAGGTTACAACTGCCCTAGCTATGGGAGCTGCCAGGATGGAAAGTGTGTCTGTCCCACTGGATATGACAATGGCACCACGTGTGATGAGTGTGAGTGTGAAATATATCACTGTTCTGGTTGAAGTTGAGTGTATACATGAAATGTCATCTATCCGATGCACCATGCAGTGTGGCTAACTTGAGATGTGTTCTCCACATGCATGCAGATGTGACGAAATGTCCTGGGGGATTCCCCTGCTACCACAACGGCCAATGTGGCAACTCCTCCTGCACCTGTCCACACGACTACACAGGCCTCTACTGTGAAATGAAGCAATGTGAGAGTGTCCGTCTGTCTGTGTGTGTGTGTTGTCCTTGAAGTGTCAGCGCAACAGTACAACTGCCTGCCTCACACTCAGGTACCCCTCCCTGCTTGAACGGTGGCTTGTGCTACCACGACAAGTGCTGGTGTGACTATGGATTCAGTGGAGCTCAGTGTGAGAAGCGTAAGTAAGACAGTTGACCATGCACACACACACATCACACACACACAAACACAAACAGAATGTACGTAGGATAACAGGATTGATGAAAATATACAGATCAAAACATCCTGTACTTCATTGAATTAATCGCTGCATGTGCTAAACTTAATCCTATTATCCGTTACTGTACACACATCAATGAACCTCTACTGTAGTGGAACATAGTTAGTTCTGATAGTGTGTTAATGCACACATGTTTATACAATACGTCTTTAATTATGTACTTTTACACACAAACGGTATAGTATGGTAATATGTACAATCATATCATATACCACTGACAGCCCACCTGCTGCATTAGTGTCCAGTGTTTGATCCCCTCAGTGTGTGCCATCCCTCCCCCGCAGCCCCAGGGGAGCCGTGTGGGGAGCACTACTGCTACCATGGCACAGCCTGCATCAACGGCACTTCCTGCAGCTGCCCACCGGGGCTGGTGGGACCAAGCTGCCGAGAGAGGACTTGTGAGTCACAGCACATGTACCTCTATATGTACCCATACCCTCAGTACCTTATGCTCAGTACCTTGTAATTGACTTCTACTCCTTTGGTGCATACTTGTACCGTCCTCTGTGCATGTCTCAAGGTGCACAGGAGTGCATGTTGAATGGAGGCAACTGCTCTGCCAATGGTGTGTGTCACTGCCCAAACGGGCGTGCCGGGCGTCACTGTGAGCTAGGTAAGGAGTACGGTGTGTGTGTGTGCGTGCATGCGTGCGTGCGTGTGTGTGTGTGTGTGTGTGTGTGTGTGTGTGTGTGTGTGTGTGTGTGTGTGTGTGTGTGCGTGTGCGTGTGTGTCCACTCGTGTGTGTGTACATACGTATGTGTGTCTGTGTATGTTTAATATACTTGCAGAGTGTGTGTGTGTACGTATGTGTGTATCCGTGTACGTTTTAATATACATATACATGCAGAATTGGTACCTTGTGGGCCATACCTGTCCTGTGCGAACAACGGGACCTGTGTGAGTGAAGGTCACTGTGCTTGTGCTCCTGGGTTCACTGGTGCCGGCTGCAGTGCTGCAATGTGTGAGTGTACAGAGCCACACAGACCCCCACTCAGGGCTGCTTGGTGTGATGTGGACAAACATTACGTAGCTTACTGTGGGACTTTCCCTCTATTCTCCCTGCATGACGTTCACATGTAGGTGATTTCCCCTGCCTTAATGGTGGTAACTGTATCAACGGCCAATGCCAATGCCCAGACGGGTTTGGTGGAATGTACTGTGAAGACCGTAAGCAGGAAACACACAGTGCTACATACATATAAGTTGACAGTAATGAATTATACAAATACATACAGTATGATTGTACATGTACGTATGTGTACAGTCTCAGTCATGTACTGTACAGTATGTACGTGAAGATGCTGCACATGCTGTGTATTGGTGTTGTATATATGTACGTAGTGGTGGGCCACCAGTGTGGACATCACTACTGCTTGAACAATGGTGTCTGTGTGAAGGGGTCTTGCACTTGTCCACCTGGATTCACCGGATATTACTGTGAACAGGAGATCTGTGAGAGGCTGTACTGCTAGCACACACACACACACACACACACACACACACACACACACACACACACACACACACACACACACACACACACACACACACACAGTACCTCTGTACATTAGCAGGATGGCTTAACCTGCGAGCTGTGTATACTTACTCTGTACTACCACAAGTGCAGGTACACCTGACTGCCCCTACTATGGCCACTGCCATGCACAGACATGCTACTGCCCAAAGCTGCTGCAGAGCGTCAGTGGAGCTCAGTGTGATGATTGTAAGCATGTAGCTCACAACCTCTATGTACGTACGTACATGTTGCATGTCTGCATGAGATCTGATGATACTACAGAATGTGCATGTGTTGTGTGTGTTGTAACTAACACATCCCTGTATATGGCCATTTGTTACAACCTGTGTGCATCTACCTGCATTTTCAGACTACGTGGACTGTGGCAACTTTGGGTGTGTACGCAATGGAACATGTGGCAGGGCCTCCTGCACTTGCCCTCCAGGATTCACCGGTCTCATGTGCGAGGAGAGAGAGTGTGCGTGACAGACAACACACGCGTACACACTAACACTCTGTGTGGTGGGGTGATGCTGTCTGTGGCAATGAGGTGTGCTCACGTGACTGTTTCACAGGTGTGCCCTCCTGCCTCAATGGAGGAGTGTGTCAAAATGGACGGTGCCACTGCACTATCGGATTTAGTGGAGATCGGTGTGAAAATGGTATGTCCAGCCTCAATGCAAATCTGTAGAGGATCAGTCTCAATGCCTTCCTATCATCTACTGAATTCTTTCTACCTCTGTACATTGTGCGCATGCACACACACACACACACACACACACACACACACACACACACACACACACACACACACACACACACACACACACACACACACACATGTTCACATGCCCAGCTCCTGGCGAAGTGTGTGGCCATCTATTTTGCTTCCACGGCACCACTTGTAACACCACAAATGGGACCTGCATTTGCCCTCCCGAGCTGACTGGACCATACTGCAATGAAAAGACATGTGTGTACACTGGACAACCTTGCTACTCTACTCTAATTGTATATACATACATATTATATGCAGCCTACGTATATACGTATAGCAGCGTGCAGTGTGTGTAGCCCTATAAAGTGTGTACACCCTACCACACTGACAATCTCTGTGTGTGATATGGTGATTCTTTGTGTGTCATTCACCACCACAATTTATTGGACTCCTGTAGGCCACCCTACCTGCCAAAATGGTGGTGTGTGTAGGCGAGGATTCTGCCAGTGTCCTCCCGGCTTTGAGGGACCTCAGTGTGAGACCGGTACGTATGCTTGCCATGGGGCATGTGAGTGTCAATGGGAGGGGATAGCTATTTGTACAGTACATACTCCACACCAGTCAGCTCTCTCCTATATACTGCATGTATCCATCAACTAGAGCTTGAACCGTGTGGCGTGTTCTACTGCTCCAATGGAGGGGAGTGTGTGAATGACACATCATGCCAATGTGCTGCTGGATATGGAGGAGAGACGTGCGACTTGGCCTTCTGTGAGTGCCATGCATGCATGTGGGCCAGTACTTTGTGGTGAGTATGTAGCAGGCTTAGTTTTCCCATGTGTGTGTACATGTAGGTGATGCTGACTGCAACAACAATGGAAGGTGTGTCAACGGCCACTGCAACTGCACTCCTGGGCATGGCGGTCTGAACTGTGAGCAAGGCAAGTGTGCGTCCCTCTTTTGTCCTATCGTTTGCCTAATGTTCTTCAATGTCTGCTATCCCATGCATGTGGCGTTGGTTGGTTGTGAGACTGCATGCACATACGTAGCACTCCTGCCTCCGGTCAGTCTTGTTCGCTTTCTCACACAGAGCTGGCGAAGTGTGGAGATGGGTACTGTCACAATGGAGGGCAGTGCAGTGCTGAAGGCATCTGTGTGTGTCAGGACTCCTTCATTGGACAGTTTTGTGAACAGGAAATTTGTAAGTTGTGCATATTCAGACTGATTATTTGGGATACCTTAGAAATAGAATACAGCTTAACTGTGCATGGAACACTGCCATGTATACTGCATGCAACTCACTTAATGCAGGCCCCAGCAACTGCCTCATCCCAGAAGGGTGCCACTGGGGCAAGTGCTATTGCCCTTCTGACTTGGGGTTGACCACAGTGAGAGGATGCGATGAATGTGAGAATGTACCTGTGTGTGCGTGCGTGCGTGCGTGTGTGCGTGCATGCGTGCGTGCGTGCGTGCGTGCGTGCGTGCGTGCGTGTGTGTGTGTGTGTGTGTGTGTGTGTGTGTGTGTGTGTGTGTGTGCAGTTTCACTTGTGTATGGCTGTGCATTGTCCTTGAACATTAGCGATTGGTGTTTCTGCTCCTGGTGTGTGCGTGTACACAGACTTCAACATATGTCAGGATGGAGCCTTCTGCTTAAACAATGGGACCTGTGATGGCCACCAGTGTGTCTGTCCACATACATACAGTGGGCTCCACTGTGAACAGAGGGACTGTAAGTGATGATGGCATTGGCATGGCTGACAGGGTGAAGGAACATGTACATACGTAGCACATAACACATGTACAGTACGTATGTATGTAAACAAACTCCAGAAACACACATGTCCAAACATGGCTTCATTCTGAATGTGTACGTACATGTGCACATGCACGTACCTATAGGCCTTGTTGAGTGTATGAATGGTGGTCAGTGCCGTAATGACCGGTGTGAGTGCCCCTCGAGGTGGAAGGGAGATCAGTGCCAGATACGAACCACCGACACCTTACCACCACCAGTTCAGAGAAAACCTGCAGACACAGGTGCGCACATGCATGCATGTATGTATGTATGCAGCTCACAGTTATGTACACCACGCCAGCAGCTAGTGCTGCAGTCATAAGGTGGTGGTGTGTCTACTTACGTAGAGTCAGGTTCACAGTACATACGTATATCCTCTGGTTGTGCACATTATGTACCTACGTATGACCCCCCCCCCCCCCCCACTACCCCAGCACCACCCTGCCCCACTGAGGTGGTGGAGGCAAGGGAGGGCTCATTGCAAGGGATGTTTGAATGGCCTGAGACCGGTGTAGGGAGTGTGTCCAGGCTGCAGTGCCCTTGTCCCACCAACTCAGAGCTTACCAAAGGAGTATTTGCCATTAGAAAGTGCAGGGCGTCTGGTGTCTGGAGCCAACCTGACTGGTCTGCCTGTCGTCTGTCTGCCCAGTCCCAGCGTCTATGTATGGTGGTAAGTGGGTGTATACACAAAGGACACAGTTGGTACAAGCAGTATATAATATACTTTAAAGCGTCGACGTTTGTGCTGTCTGTGCACCCACCACTGTTGTGCAGAGCAAGAGGGAGCTTCTGTCTGCAGTGAGGAATGCCACAGCCAACAAGACTAGGCGCCTTGGGGCTGGGGATGTGGCCATGCTGGCCAGTGCAGTGGAAGCACTCACCGCCTCAGATGAAAACATCAATGACGAGGAGGTACATAAGGCGAAGCACACTGTCTTACTGTATGTATGTACGTAATTGCGCACGTATATGCAAGTGTGTACCCTTCCATTGTGGCCTTACTGGTCAGACAAGGGACAGCCTGCTGGATGTGGTGGATGACATCCTCTCTGCTGATGAAAGCATTTTGGAAGAAACAAGTGAAACTTCAGATACCTCCGATAAGTAGGTGGCAGTCAGCACATATCTGTGCACACATACGTACTGTACGCACACACAGATATTATGCATGTGTACAGTATATTATATGTTTAGTATGTGTACGTATCCTTCCAGCCATGCCTGTCATTGTTGCATGTCTATGCTACAGTGTCATGTTCTTGTTCACTTTCAGAATTGTGCGAGTGTTTGATAAGATTGCTCAGATGACCAACCTCACTAATGGACGACTGCAAATCAGGAAGAGGAATTTCCTCATGGAAGTGCGAGAGACAAGGCTACAAAGCATCTCCGATGAGGGATTTACTCCTGACTTTGCTGCAAACAGCAGTACTAAGGCAGTGCTTCCAAAGTCTCTCTTTCGTTCACTCAACCTTGGTGCAACAGACAACATACGAGTCAGCAGTTCTGTGATTGAGAAGGGCACGCTCTTCAAGGGGCGGAACGCGAGTGTTGCTGTGACCTGTGCCATTATCTCACTCTCTGTGGTAGGCCAAGAAGTAAGTAATCTCCAGGAACCAATCGTCCTCACATTCAAGAATGAGGTATGTACGTATATTTAATGTATTGTTCGTACATGTACAGTGCAGTACATACATACAAGTTAAAGTGCTGGCTGTTCCCTTATAGGACATGCATCATTCATGCATCACCTCCACAAATTAAATGTGTCTGCCCATTTCTTGTGCTTCCTCCAGGAGGACCTCCATGATGGATGGGAACTGTCTTGCCAGTTCTGGAATGAGAGTTTGGATGGTGAGAAGTGGAAAGGGGGAAAGATCCATGTAAAAGATGTTCCATAACCATTCACCTGCCTCTACTCCTCACCTGCTTCTCCCCTCACCTGCTTCTCCCCCTCACATGCTTCTCCCCCTCACATGCTTCTCCCCTCACCTGCTTCTCCCCTCGCCTGCTTCTCCCCCTCACCTGCTTCTTCTTATGTTTGCCATCAGAGGGCTTTGGAGCCTGGTCCTCAGAGGGTTGTTCAGTGATGGAGGAAACAGAGGCAGACATCAAGTGTGCATGTAACCATCTCACAAGCTTTACTGTAGTTCAGGTATACATAATATACGTATGTGCTCTTAATGTGTGTGTGCGCGTGTGTGTATTTACGTACATGGTGGATGTTCATGAGTGTGTAACCCTGACTGCATGACCCCTGTCCCTCCTCTGTGCAGGTTCAGAGCCAAGTGGAGGCGACGAGTGGTGCCCAGGCTCAGACAGAGAATGTGGCCATCATAGCAGCGCCCACAGTGGTGGCGGGAGCTGTTCTCATTGGAGTAGGAGTGGCGGCTGTCGCTATGATCTTCATTCTTCAGTGGTGAGCCAGTCACATTACTCCACATGCTCACCAAGTCACTTGCATCACATCCAAGTATACATCTATTCCCCCGCCTCCGTACAGGCGCATGAGGACTAGACGTCCCGTGTCCATTCATGACACCGAGACGGAGATGATGTATGTCAATGAGGCTGCCAACAGCGAGATGTGACCAGCAGAGTGTCATGTTGTGCTGTGTTGAGGAGCAGTCCATACATTAATTAATACTATAATGTGCTGTATTGTATATAGTGACATTGACTAAAGACACTTGTAGTGTGATGGAAGTAGGCTTCATTACTTGTGTAGCATAACAAGTGCTGCTGCATGCAATTCTGCAATGTACGTATTACAATAACCAGTAAATTGTACTGTGCATGTATACGCTGTAACAGGATATTGTTGCACGTTTGTGGCAGAAAGTGAAAGGTATAGTGCAAACCATATGCATAGCGAAAGAAAGCTAGAGTGAGTCACATATCATTCACCACTGAAAACCCATCTGGCTGCATCTAGATATAGTCACAAATCAGTGGGTGATGGACCACTGGCATCTTAAAAGTCTATTGACCAACACGGACATACCACATACAGATATGTACCCCTAAGCAGCCACTGCCCTGTGTAGCGGTAGCAGGTTATGGAGGTGCACCTCATGTGAAATGACTCCTTGATGGAGAGGGGGGACATCCATCACAGAAGGTAGAACGGGCTTCCAGCCTTGTCATTCGCACCTGCAGGTGTGAAGAAGAGAGGAGAGGGAAGGGTGGGTCTTGTTGGCACAGAATTGGTGTGTATATCTCAGTCTGTGCTGCATTGGCAGTGATAGGAGGAACCACCACAGAAAGCTTGTCAAGAAGAGCCCCACCTACCGGAAGCCTCATCCACTTAAAGCCCCATCCACTAAGACCCACCCACATGAAGCCCCACCCACTGAGGCCCTGCCCCTCCGAATGGCTGCTGTTCCACAACAGAGCCCGTGGACTTGTCATTGATGTAGAAGTTGCCTGCAGCATGTCAGAATGTTCATGCTCTTCTGCACTACATCCCGGTTGCAAGCAAACACACACACACACACACACACACACACACACACACACACACACACACACACACACACACATGCACACACACACACACACACACACACACACTGCCTGCTAGGCCATAGGGGGAGGTGTCATTGATGAGGCGAAGAGTACTTTCCCACTCCTTCTCCGGGTACACATACACTGCCACAACAGGACCAAAGATCTCCTGCACTTGACGAGAAAAGGGTGCACACGTGAGACACACACACACAAACACACACATATGCACACACACACAGCAGCAGATAAGCAGCGTTAGAGAAAGACAAATAATTCTGCTAGATACTGCAAGACAGTGTAGTGCATAGCAGTTTGGGTTCCTGAACACACACACGTTTAATTTTGGATTTTGCTGAAGAGTTCTTTCCTGTTCCCCGGGGTGAATTCATGAGTAGGGCTCACCCCACAGAGGCACCCTTCTCCCCTCCTCCTCTCCCCGGCGTGAGTGAAACCAACCAAATGACCTACTGCTGGTTGTCTGAATGCATGGCCTACACATCTGATGATGTGTACGAGAAGGCCAGCACCTTCAAACACACACTCACTCTGGAGAATGTCAAGGTGGGTTCCACTGGTGTCAGCTACAGAGAGGTGTTGTACTGTGTAGGGCCTACTGTATGTATGTACAGTATGAGCATGTACAGTAAGTGCCACAGACGAATGTGTGGAGAGGGCACCTGTATGTAATTGCAGACTGTGCACCTGTCAGTTCAGGCCAAATGAACATGGTCAACTCGTTGAAACCAAATGTGTGATTACTGTTTCACTTTTGCAAGCCAATTAGTTCGCTGCAGACTGGAGTTGCTATTTTGTATCAATTTTCACATAATTGGACTTGACCTTGTTGCCTGGCGACCTGACCCCTCCTACAAATTCTCCCCTTCATTCCCTACTGCAGGAATACCAAGTGCCTGAAGGATATCGTCCCTGAGGTACTGGATGTGTCTAGACTCAACAATGACGTTCTTTTCACTATATTCATGTCTTACCTTTCCACATTTTATTCAGTTGTACGGCAAGTTCCCAATATGGGGATCGTGTTTTAATTCCTCGAGCCCCTTTCGATTGAGCTAAACTATATAAATTATATATATATATAGCCTGGGCGTCTATTAGTCTGGCTAGCTAGACCGTCCCACTTAAACGCCCGAGGCGCTGAATGGGAGGGACGGTCTAGCGGCAGTAACGATTAGTTCACACCTTCACATTATCAAATTCACACTTTGTGCGTGTTGATATACGACGTATGGAAATGGGTCTGCCCCAACTACGCAAGAGTAATGTATAGCGTATCGATCACTACAGCACTCCTGCGTAGTTGGGGCGGACCATACGCCAGACGGACGAGATGGAGAAACATAAGCGCTTTTGCATTTGCTGCTACAAACCGCTCAAAGAGAAGTACAGATTGGTGAAGACTAGGAGGCTGACGGTAGTGGCAGAAGCATTTGTGACAGCTACACAGCTGAGCGTCGCTGGAGAAGAAAGTCTGTGCCACACGTGCTACCTTACGGTGTTGAACGTTCGACTGAGGATGTCGATGCCAGGACGCGCACTTTGCGAAATATAAGGTTTCTTCTGCTCACGCGTTCTTTCAAGCTCGAAACGAGTGAGTGGTCTCTCGAGCCCACTAAAACCCTCTCCACGTCCGGTGGCTCTATCTCCAGCCAGAAAGAATCCACCGCCAGTGAAAGGCATAGTATGCGTGACTGAGCTCCTGCAGACTATGAATACTATTAGCAGGAATTCCTGCCAGTAGCATTTGATTGGTCGAATAGGTGTGAACTAATCGTTACTGCCGCTAGACCGTCCCTTCCCAGCCCTAAGCGCCCCGGCGATTAGATGGGACGGTCTAGCTAGCAGACTAGGGCGTCTATATATTGCCGCCCGCTAAAAAGTCAAAAGGCACCACACGCGCCCGAGATTCGTTTGTTTGTTGCCCCGCAGTGCACGACAGAAAGAGTATTTCATTGCAGAGCAGGAGCACAATGAGGAAGATAGGTGGTGCTTCTTCGGCTCTACTGCTTCTGGTTGCAGTGGTCCTGGCCGGATGGGGTAAGTTAGCTCTATAGCTAGCTAGCTAGGGTGTGTGTGCAGCGACCCAGATAAGAGCACGCTCGCTTCGCTTTGGCGGCGGAGGACTAGTGCTTACTCTTGTGCGACCTAGAGTTTGTTAGGACCTCGAGATGCAGATCTACAATGGATAGCGACAGATAGCTAGCTCAGGCAGTTTCCCAGCTGATGTGAATGTGCAAAATAAGCTAGCTGCTTTAGATTTGCAGAGATATTTAATCAAAGGTAATCACTGCAATCGACTCATTATAATGTTTCCCACAAGATCCCACCTATACACGCGGGCGAGGGTGAAAAGTACAAGTGAAATACGTTCACTAGCTAGGTGAACTTCGAAGGCACAAATCCAGCAGGAGCGTACTGGCAACTAGGCACGTGGTCAAAACCAAAGGCCAGCTTCCCGTTGGCGTAACCTAAAGCAAAATCCAGCCGATACAGTGTATGAATAGCGTGCGCGCTATACAGCAGTACTACCACTGGTCACATCGCTTCCTCCCGCGACGCAATTGCAAACGTATACATAAGCAGCGATTTCTATTTACCCGCCATTTCCGGATCAACGTTCTTTATCTCTCCAAAGATTGCATTGCAAATCCAGCTCGGTCGTGGTTGTTTTCTTACCTAGGTAGCTAGGTAGGACCTTGTAAAACATGTTGAAGTAGAATCGATGAGATTGTAATTACTTCATACGTCAGCTTGGATATCCTGCATTCACACTAATATATCATGCAGCAATTATAGGCTGATCACGAGCTACTATACTGGCTACTGGCACATAATAAATTTCATTCCTTGTGTAGCTATCTCTTTCATCGTCGTTCTTTCCCTTTGTAGAGGCATGTATGTAGATATACATATCACGAGGCTAGTGTTTTGGTGAATAACCAACATGTAAACCTGCATACAATGCAGGAACAGAGTTACAAAAGTGCCCATTAAATTTTATCCTTACCATTCTTAGTTTCATGTTGACCCTCTCTTTCATTAGGTACAGCAAGTCCAACTGGTTCTCAGAACAGTAAGTAGATTCATTGATTGGCACTCCTACCCTGTGAATATCTCAAACCTGTCATGTGTACACGGTCCGTACATACCATTGGTCATGTGTACAGTTACCTGTGGAGGAGGATACACTTGCTACAACGGAGGGACCTGCAACAATGAAGCATTTAACTGCACGTGCACTGTTGACTTTCAAGGAAGTTACTGTCAGTTCCTTTCCTGTGAGTTTGTATGTGAACAGCTAGTGCAACGTGCATGGTCTTGCATTAAATATGCACAATGCCAGTATACTGATGTACTGTACTGGCCTAATGTATGTATACAATAGGAACTTAGAGGTCACGTTTTGTTACTTGTGTGCAGGTGAAGGCCGTTGCATGAACGGAGGATATTGCAATGGATTTGGCACCTGCTACTGCTCTTTTAACTACACTGGCAGTTACTGTGAGAATGGTAAGATTAATGTATGGTGTGTTCAAGTGTGTAGTTGGTGGCTTATTGTAAGATTATTGACTGCAAGCACCTAATCCTTTCTCCCTATAGTTCAAGAATTATGTGGAGGTTTTAACATTTGCTACAATGGTGGGACTTGTGCTAACGGTGTCTGTGACTGCCCCTCTCCCTACACCGGATCAAGCTGTACAGACTACCTCTGTACGTAAGCTGTGTCTTGTGCATGCATGCGTGCATGCATGTGGGAAGTCACTGTGACGTCAAGGGAGTCTGCACAAGCACTCCACATTCTTGTAGCACTCCCACTACTACCACATCCTGTACATAACGTTATTCATAGATGCAGTCTAAACCGTCCTATAAATAGAACTTGCATAATATTATTCATTAGCTGTTGTGTGCCATGGGAGGGGCTAGTTTTTATGGGGGTGCAACTTTACATGGCTAAGCCACTTGGCCTCCGTATATGAAATTAATTGTCAGAGCCTCTGAGCCACTGAATGTGCCCTGCATGCTTTCATAATTATATTTTCCCAGACAACCACATGCCACAAGGACTATGGAGCAAGGACTGTTTAATTTCAGATGTTTGATTATGAAGTGTATTAGCTATAACTACCAATCCTGAGTTAGACTATGTGCCACTGTCACATTACAGGAAACCCTGCAGCAGTGCCAATACTCCAGTGTGCATGCTCTGTGCTCTCTGTGATCCTAGACTGTCCCTGCATCACCTGCCAGTCTAGTGTTGCGTTACATGGTTTGCACTTTGACCTTTGACCTCAGGCACTCCTCCCTGTCTGAACAATGGGACCTGCTATATAGAGAATACATGTCTATGTATGAATGGCTTCACTGGTACCTCCTGTGAAATTCGTAAGTGTGCCTTGCACATTATTGTAATAATTGTAATAGATTGCAGTGTGTACTTCTTATGTTGAGATGTCACCACCTTAAGCCCTTTCACTTGCACCGCACCACTCACAGCCCCTGGTCCACTGTGTGGAGGCTACTACTGTTTCAATGGTGCAACTTGTGTGGATGGCTCTTACTGTGACTGTTTGGCCAACTACACTGGGGAGTACTGCCAGTACAGGGACTGTGAGTTGCTCAGTTGGGTCGCCGTTTGCAGTACAAGTGCACCAAGCCCTACTCCTCTTCCTCCGCCCTAAGGTAACCCACCCTGCCAGAATGGTACCTGTTACGATGGCTACTGCTCCTGCAACTATGGCTACACCGGAGTCAGTTGTGACACAGGTGAGACTTTACTCATACTACTATGGGGATAATGGTAGGGGAAGGGCAGGGAGGGGCTGTAATGAAATGTAACCTTAGAAGTGAGACACTGATGCAGTCACAATCCACATAGCATCCAAGTATGTAAAGTGTTCACTAGTGATTTCATGTGCTGCATACGTACAACGTCTTATTTACGTGCGTAACTCTGTACAGAGCTTGAGTTTTGCGGCTTCAACAACAGCTTCATTTGCTACAACAATGGGTACTGTGCCAATGGGTCCTGTGTCTGTCCATCCCCGTACACCGGATACGACTGCACTGGCTACAATGGCAGTGAGTGTTGGAGAGATGCCTGTGCATGTGGACTCTTTTGACATGCCAAGCATGTGTGTGGGTCACTGAAGGATGAATGCAATGCTGTTTGTCTTCTTCTTGTTTACAGGCACACCCTCTCCCACAACAGGTGAAAATAGCAGTGTGTGTGTGTGTGTGTGTGTGTGTGTGTGTGTGTGTGTGTGTGTGTGTGTGTGTGTGTGTGTGTGTGTGTGTGTGTGTGTGTGTGTGTGTGTGTGTGTGTGTGTGTGTGTGTGTGTGTGTGTGTGTGTATGTGCGTGTGTGTTGGTGTGTGTGTGCATTTTCTGCATGTGTTGATGTCCAAGTGCTATGCAGCTGTGTTTCCCCTTCCTCATAATCTTACACCTTCATATCCCACCTCCCCCCCCCCCAGTCTACTGCAACAGTTCAGGGATAACCTGCTACAACGGAGGCAGATGTAATGGGTCCTACTATGGCTGCATCTGCCCTCCTGGCTACCAAGGGACCTCCTGTGAATACACCAGCTGTGAGTCAGTGGGTTGCCAGATACATACTGTACAGGGTGTATCATACACATAGAGCCTGGGTTAGTGACCAGTGAAAGTCGTATGCACGGTCTAAGTGTGGTGTGTATTAGTGCGTACATTGCACCCACATGACAGGTTCTGTGTTATGCCTGAACGGAGGAACCTGCAGTGGGTATGGCTACTGCTATTGTCCCAACGGGTACACCGGTAGCATCTGTGAAACAAGTGAGTTCAGACTTGCAGCAGTGGTGTCTCTATTAACTTGTTCATCCAGTCATCCCCCCTCCACCTGTCATTGCTGCTAGTGGTCGAGGTATGTGGTCCGTACAACAGCACAATTTGCTACAACAATGGAACATGCCAGAATGGTTCATGCGTCTGTCCATCCCCATACACCGGATATGACTGTTCAACTGAGATGTGTGAGTACACAGTAAACATGCGGTGTGTTGACTGGAGTTGTGAGTAGCACTGTTTATGTGTGTATGTTCTGTGAGTTGTGTAGAACCAGAGAGATATTGAGCTAACACGTAGCAATACTTCCAACAAGTAAGACGTTTCGACCGTGAAGGTCTTTGTCAGTTACAAAGTTTTGTAATTGACGAAGACCTTCGCAGTCGAAACGTCTTACTCGTTGGAAGTATGCTACGTGTTAGCTCAATATCTCTCTGGTTCTATGTATTCCGTAGCATGAGCCTCTACGACATCTTCTGTGAGTTGTGTGCCTTTGGTGCGTGAGTGGTGTGTGCAGAAGACAGTAAGTGCTGCTCTGTCGTGCTCAGGTGATCCGCCGTGTCAGAACAACGGCTCCTGCTACGGAGGCCAATGCTACTGCAATGAATTATTCACAGGAGATGCATGTGGAACTGGTAAGTCACGGACATTCTTGTAGTTGTCTTCTCAGCTGCTGTTCACTGAATGCTACTTCTTTAGTGCTGCCCACTCTTGGGCAGTGGACACTAGTCGTCATGCCGAATGTGTATGCCATTTCTTTGAGGTGCATGAAGTTACACCACCAGATTTTGTTGCATCAGAAGGGCATAATGGGTAAAAACGACAACAGGGGAACCCCTTGCGCTTTTTTACCCATTATGCACTCCTGGTTGCATAATTATACTGTCAACCTGTATAATGGAGGGCTGTATTAATATCCAACGGCACACACCGTCCTGCATTTCTTCATGACTGTTTACAGCTCTTGGTGTACCGTGTGGAGACTACTACTGTTTCAACAATGGCTATTGCTCCAATGGCTCTTACTGTGCCTGTTTGGCCAACTACACTGGGGAGTACTGCCAGTACAGAGACTGTGAGTTGCTCAGTTGGGTCGCCGTTTGCAGTACAAGTGCACCAAGCCCTACTCCTCTTCTTCCGCCCTAAGGTAACCCACCCTGCCAGAATGGTACCTGTTATGATGGCTACTGCTCCTGCAACTATGGCTACACCGGAGTCAGCTGTGACACGGGTGAGACATTGGGTGCAGTTACTTGCAAGGGTAAACAAGCCTATGCATCATGTGACTTTGGATGTGTTTGATGGACTGCCAGCACAACAGAGGATGATGCTGTAATGAAAAAATTGTAGAAATTTTTGATGTATATTTTACTACTGTACATGTGTGACATGTACTGCTTAAATATTGAGTGTGTACTGGTGACATCATGCAGTATGCACCATTATTAGTAGACTTAGAGTGTCTATCCTATAATATTATATAAATGCATCTCTATACAGAGCTTGAGTTTTGCGGCTTCAACAACGGCTTCATTTGCTACAACAATGGGTACTGTGTCAATGGGTACTGTGTCTGTCCATATCCGTACACTGGATACGACTGCTCTGGCTACGATTACAGTGAGTATTAGAATCACTTTTGTTGCCTGCATCTACCACAATCGTTCCCACAAATTCAAGACCTACTGGATTCGAATCATTGACATCCACTTCTGTACCAACCACGCCACTGTTACCACTCTGTACTTACTCTGTGCTTCTGTGAACGCAGTTCACCTGTACAATCTGTTCCCTGTGGCTCTGTTTTGTCTACAGACTACACATCCACTTCCCCAGCCCCCACCTCGTCTCCCTCAGGTAATGGAACCACAAACACAGACCATCCCTTACAACGGTGCATGGTGGGCACACTAGCCCTGTGCAGAGGCATTACATGGTATAGCTGTAGTTGTGCTGTGTGTCATATAATTATGTTTAGCTGGATGGGCTGCAGGACATCTCAGCTCGGGAGGAGAGGCGGCGGGAGAAAAGGACCATAAGGGCGATGGGAAACGAAGGAGTGTGACCGATTCTGGAGCTAGTGGCTGAAACTCTGCGTTAGAGCATAGATCCCCAGTTTGGGCTCGGTTGCTGGTCCTTTTTCTCCTGTCGTCTCTCCTCCTGAGCCGTGACTCCCTGCAGTCTTACAAATATGTTTGATTTTGTGTGTAGGCTTGATTTTATGCTGCACCTATCTTACAGTATGTACGTATATGGAATTGCATGGAGTGGCATTATTGTGTGTGTAAAAAATACCTGTGTGACCTTTCATGAAGGTCAGGTGATGTATTACCTCATGTTATCCTCTGTATCAACCACACCTTCTTCTGTACCAACCACACCCCCTAATTCAACAGCCACCCCCCCATTCTCTGACTGCCCGCACTGCTTGAATGGAGGAACCTACGTCGGAGGCTACTGCCAGTGTCTTCCAGGGTACAGTGGGGTGTACTGTGAAATGGCCATCTACTCACCTGGTACGTATGGGAAGGGTACAGGTTTACATGCATGGGTGATGTAGTGAACAGTGATGCCTGTACTCTCCCTCACCCTCTCTTCTTTACTCTTTCTCCTCTCTCCGCTCTCTCCTCCCTCATCCCCTTACCCCTCGCTCTCCCCCTCACCCCACCCTCCCTCCTGTACACACTTGCCCAACAGACTTGGTCTATCCCTGTGGTGAATGCTACAATGGCACTTGTGACTATGCATCTGCAACCTGTGTCTGCCATCCTCTTTATGAAGGAGAGCGTTGTGACTCTCTCACAAGTGAGTGACACTTGTGGGCTAACAGGAACTGCATGATATAGTGTCATGTGACAAGAGGTACATGTAGGAGTGTGCCACCTACTACAATGTGCCTACAGACTGCTGACCACATGACCATGTCTTAATATGCCATCTCTGTACACTGCTATGTACACAGTCAATGGAGATATCCTCTTGCACAAGCTGCCATGAACTCCTCCTCATTACATACACAACAGCTGGTCACTCCTTTGAGCAGTCACACTCTTGCCAACTCACTGCATTGTATGACATTAACAAACACCTGTCTGAAATTACACCACAAATTCCATTGACTGTCATCCAGTAGACCCACAACACACCTCTGCCTAGGGAGTGTATTGCAACACACAGCACTACTCCATCAGGTTGTAATTGACTGTATTCAAGCAGCTTCATACGGTACGTAAGCTTCTTGACCTTCCCTTCTTTCAGGTGGACTTCACCAGTGTGGAGACAAACTGTGTCTCTCGTCTGAAACCTGCCAATTTGACCATGACTATGTCTCCTACTCCTATACGTACACATGCAATGGGACACAAGGTATGCAGTGAGCAACCTGCTCCTTCTAGTGGTTTAAAATAGTAACAACTACATGATCTGTTTCCACTGCAGATGTGGACTTTTGTAGTCAATCTCCTTGCATCAATGGAGTCTGTGAGAATAACAATTGTCAGTGCAACAACAACAACAGTAGAATAGGTGGCCGGTTCTGCGAGCAAGTCCAACTCGGTGAGCCAAGTGCCTTAATGTATGCACACACATGCGGTGCATGCAAGGAAAGCCCCGCCCCCTCATCAGACAGACATTACTGCCACATGGCCTATCCAACTCGGCAAATGTTCCATCCTCTCCACATGTGTAGACTACTACGACACACCAGTGAATGTGAGTGCAACTCTGTCAGGAGAGTCAAATCGTGATGTAATCCTGACTTGGGAAGACCCACCAGGATATGAAGACATTATTGGGCTCTGGTACAGAGTTCGCCTGTACAGCTACAGTTACAGCTACAGCTCCAGTAATGGCACCACTGTGAACAATGCATTTATATTGGAAGACCTTGCTCCGTCCACCTACTACTGTGCCTCAGTGAGAGTGGAATCTGTCCACTCTCGGTATAACTATTACAGTGAAGAGGTGTGTTTCTACACAGGAGGCAGTCAGGGTGAGTACACAGGGGGTACAGCTCACTCACCACAGATGGTCGACTGCTTGAGAGTGGCAGATGTTACTTGATTACACGTGTACATGCATGCTATGGAGATAGTTGTAGTATGTCGTGTTCCAGGAAGCTAGGTTGCATGGACGCTGAGTGATTCCTGTTGTTTTAGTTCAGTTCAGCTTCACTATCATAGCAGTGAGCCACATCACATGAGAGACTGCACCTCCTGCACGGTGCATGCTTGTCTGTAGACCTGGAAGGCCCATCCACTCCCTGCGGGCAGCACTCCTGTTACCACGGTGGACAATGCTCCAATGGCAGTGAGCCGTACTGTATGTGCAAGGAGTATTACTCTGGACCAAACTGCACAGAGTTCAATGGTAAGATGTTATGGAGGCATGCATGTTCGTGCAAGCTTGAGTCCTATTGAGGTACAGCTTCGCACTGATATGATATGAGTGTACATAAGATGTCATATGTTGTGCCACTGTGATCACACTACTCAGGGAGGGATGTGTGCTTCTGTCAGAATGGAGGCTTCTACAGCAACTATTCTGGCTGCTACTGTCCAGAGGGTTTCAGTGGCTCGTTCTGTGAAATGGACTACAGACAGTATCTGCGTAAGCTGCAGCATGCCTCCTGAACTCGAGGAGCAGGCCGCCCTGTGCTGGTGTGCATGGCCACAATGTGCTGAGCTGGCTATCCTGTGCTCTGCTGGTATCGTTGTAGAATGTTCCTGTCTGAATGGAGGCTACTTCAGCAACGATCGCTGCTTTTGTCAAGGAGGGTATGGTGGTCCTTACTGTGAGGTCTTTGTCGGGGAAGGTACGTAAGTAGCAATTTGCGTTGTGCAGTGTACATATTCAACAGTTCACATTCAGTGAGGCGAGCAAACTGATCTATTTGCTCCTGCAGTTGCAGGTAACTGTACTGCATGCTGCCAACCTGTACATGTGAACTGACCATCCAATTTAATGTACCATCACTACATTACATAATGTGTGTACATACGTACGTATACAAGCTTGCAGTTCCTTCTGTGTCAGCACTTGTGTACATACATGGGGAGCACTTGCCACCTTCCAGTCATATTGTGTATATGTGCGTATGAACATGTGTGTGAGTGCAAATATGGAGTATTTGATGTTGCTTGTCTGTGTCTACCGCAGAGTGTGGCTGCAATGGAAGAGGCTACTGTTTCACGACTGTGAATGAGGACGGGTCCTGGATGCACAACTGTAACTGCAGTAGTTCCTACTATGGTGAACGCTGCCAGCACGGTAAGATGAAGTGCACATAGTATCAAAGATGTGATGGGGGCTGTATTTAAATACAAATTAATTTTGGTGATTGGAAGGTTGTACCCTGAAACATGCGTACATCAGCTGTGGATGTGAACATACATCTTTGCCCTGAAGAAGGCCAGAGCATCTGGTCGAAACGTTGGCAAGGTTTTCAACCGTGTTTTGAAGCTGGTATTCGAGAACTACCCTTTCTCATGCCTGAGCCAGCTGAGAAGCCCTCACTTCATTCGTGAACATACAGTTTTGCCACAACATAGCAATGAGCCTCTACGTACAATCATGCAGTTTTGTGTTTGGTCACAGGTTGTTGATGGTAATGTGTTCACCACACATCACCCTTAGCAGATAGAAGGTAGACGAAGAAGAACTGATTAGCACATGTATGTTGTACGTAGTATTAGGATGGAACAGGAGAAAACAAGTGTAACCTTATTTATGCTGAGCTGTGATCAGATGGTGGTGTCAGACTTTGCTATTTGACTCTCATGTGTTGTGGGACCAACTGTTCCTTGGCACGTTCCACGTTGCATGTAATGTGTTTGCTTTCCATCCTGGTTGCAGAGTCCAGAGATCCGTGCCAGTACACCTACTGCTCTATGGGCTACTGCAACCAGTCCACTGGTAAATGTGTCTGCTATGACGGATGGGAGGGGCATGGATGTTACTACAGAGATGGAGGTAGGTGGAGTGGTGTATGCATTTCAGGAGTGTACAGAAGTATGTACAATGCTCATACATGTAGGTTCCTATGTGTTTGTGTATGTACGTACTACGTACTATGTAACAGAACACAGTACGTATACATGTACATGTACATGCGTATATAGTATATACAGTAGTATATAGTATATACGTATAGTACTTAGCTGTGTTGGCAGTTGTTGTGGTTGTGTACAATGTCCCTCTGAGCCACTAACCTGCCAGCCATGTTTGTAATGTGCAGACTCTTATTGTTTGAACGGGTACTACTCGTATGACAACAGCAGCAATAGGACCTGCGAGTGTTACAGTGGCTACTTTGGAGAACACTGCGAGTATGATGTCTGTGAGTGACAGTGACAGTGACACAAGTGATGGTGTCACATAGAATGTGTTGGAATGCTCCCCTCTCTCTCACACACTATGAAATCTTCAAAGGTGACATTGGCAATATGACGTGCCCAGAAGGGAGCTACTGTTCACAAGGAGCATGCTACTGTTACGGTGGACGCGTTGGACCCAACTGTGACATTTGTAAGTCCAAGCTAATGCATTTGGTGAGGCATCTTCGCTTCACTTTCAGAATGTGCTTGTCCATCTGCTCTCACTCAATGCAGCAAACTGCTCTTCCAACGTGATATGCTTTAACAATGGGAGCTGTGGCTACATGAATGGTACAAGTGTGTGTCTGTGTAGGCCTCCATTCACTGGGGATGACTGCAGACAACAGCTTCCAAGTGAGTGGGTTGGCATCGTCTTCTCTTTGTAAATGCTGCATGTTGCATGGTTGGCATGTGTCACACGGTGTGGGGCAGATGTGTGCGTGTGTGCTAACTGCAGAATGTTGACACATGTTGTGAGTCTCATCTCACCTGCATGTGTCCACCAGTACACCTTCCTTCCTTCCTTCACACTCCTCATTCACACAGGCACAGACTGTGGCAGTGTCACTTGTGTAAATGGAGGGAGCTGTCAGGATGGGCTCTGCAACTGCAGCTACCCCTTCTTTGGAGAGGACTGTTCCCAACACCATGCCTGTGAGTGACATGTGACGTCATGAGTGACATGTGACATTGTGAGGTACATCATCATCACACCCTGTGAGTGACATGCTGTGATCCCTGTGTGGGTGACATGAGCTGCATCAGCTGGTGTCAACATCCAACACTTCACATGCCATTCCTAGTACACGTGTGACTGGCGTTCTTTGCAGGTGCAATGGAGTGCATGAACGGTGGGTTTTGCGTGGAATATAGTTACAGCAGTGGGCCTTTCAACGGTTACTGCACTTGTCCACAAGAGTACAGTGGGAGGTACTGTGAAACAGGTATGTTGTTCTGGGACAGAGACGTGCATGCACATACGTACGAATGCTCCTGTGGTGTGTAATTGCATCCCTGATGTCTCTGCATGCAGACCTAGCACAGTATGTGCGTCCCTGTGGCAACTCAACCTGCTACAACGGGGGGTCCCATGTGTGCAATGACTACACTGGGACTTGTTTGTGCCAACATCCCTACACCGGACGGTACTGCGAGAATGTAGTGGGTTAGTTTGGGAGTCCAGAGTGTTGCTTTAACTCATATTGCATCTGTGTCATATGCACATGTACAATACAACAATGACACGGCTGCAGGTGCACAGCTGCACAGTACAGGAATGATGCAGCTACTTACTGTACAAAGTGTGGTAGTACCATGTACTGCCCAATATGGTATGCCCTGCACACCTGTAGACCAGCCCTGCTTCTGCTTGAACGGAGGCCAATTTGATGCTGTGAGTGGGAGCTGTGTCTGCTCACAAGGCTACACAGGAGCACACTGTGAAAAGTACAATGGAACAGGTGACTACTAGTGGTTGGTCTGCGTTGTGTAAATGTTTACATCTACTGCATGTGATCCTGCAGGAAGTATGTACAATGTAGGACATACAACCTCTTTCATGTGCAGCCACCTGTGATGGCAGCTACACTTTCCTGGGTACCAACTGGACTGTGTACTGGTCTGCGACTGGGAGCGACATCACCTTTACCATGTTTGGACCAGCAGATGGATGGATTGGCATTGGGACATCCACTTCTGGTGGTATAAATCCACTTGTAGTCAGTTTACCATGTGCACTAATTGGTACACCTTCTGCTGCCAAATGTATAACAATATATATGCACACATATACATTGTACACACATAATACATTGTATAAGTATTGCTGACTATTTGGTGTGTTTCCGATGGGGCGGCATCTGATTAGCAACACATGGAGGGTACCTGCTGTGAACATGCATGGCTGTCACTGTCTTCCTCACATGCCCCTTCTTACTCCTAATGCGATGTAAGCTGTTACTTTTGTCTTCTCTGCTAACAGCTGTCGACTGTTGTCATCTCTGCCCCAGGAAATTTCTTCTTTGATGGGTGAGTGTGTGCTCCACAAACACACTGTGTTGCTGCTGCATGCCCTTGACACACCATCGGCACAGACCCATCTCGTGTGGCAATGGTTGACATTGGTGCTACTTGCTCTTGGTCTTTTGTGTATTACGTAACTCTTCCTCTGCAGCTATCTAAACAGTACGGGGGCACCAGTTCAAGATGACGTTCAGGACGCAGTTCTGCTGAACAGATATGTAGATCCTGTGACAAATTTGTCTTTCGTGACATTCTCACGACCTTTGGTGACTTCAGATGTTACTGATGAAGACTTTGACCGTGTTCTGTATCTGTACTTTGGCTTCGGTCCATTCTATGCAAACTACACCATTGGTGATCCTGGCCTCAACAGATGGATAAGTTCTGATCCAATCCAGTTTGATTGTGATATCAACTGTAAGTGCACTCTACGGCCAATTTGTACCACTGTCTGTCTGTGTGTTGTGAATGCTTAAGTTGCAAGCAATTCTGTGATTTACACATTTTGGACTCAAAAGTACACAATACAGACAATCACCTCTAACAAACCTGTGGCATTAAAGATGGCTGTCATTATATTCATTCAGTATTCTTCTCAACAGGATTAGTCTGTATCTACACATACAAGTAGACTTGATGCAGGTCCTACCTGGTGTGCATGTTGCCCCTGACACAAAGGCTGAGTGGTACTCTGATACCAGCTTTGAAATGTGTTGGGCAAAGCTTTTAGCCCATTTCAAGGTGCTTTCAGAGAACTATTAAACCCTTCAGTTTGAAGTGGTATGCGTAACTATTCCCCAGGCATCACAATTTCACTCCTCTGCGAATACTGACTGCATTTCCCCAGTGCTGCTCTCCAGTTGATTCAAAACTGCTCTCCCTCCAATTCAATTTCAGTCTGCTGTGCAAACGGTGGCACTTGTATCACCGATGGCCGCAACTGTGTGTGTCCTCCTGGATACACGGGACGGAACTGTGCTGAGGAGTTGTGTAAGTCCTCATGAAGTGAATGTGTAGTACGTACAGACGAGTAGGACAAGTATCGCACGGTATACAAACCTTATTATCATGGCTATGTATTTAGTTGCTAAGCAACCAGAAGACATTAGCTTGTCTCTGCCTTGCCCCTTCTCCAGGCCCCCTTCCGTGTGAGAATGGTGGTACCTGCTACTCTGGTGTGTGCTACTGTCCTTATGGCTTCAGTGGGGAGACGTGCAATACAAGTAAGTGATGGAAACACCTACATACATGGTGTTTGCCTGCTGCAGGCTGCACAGTTCTAGGTCACAGTCATCCTCCTTGCAGTGTGTAAGTGATTAGTTGAGCTTCATCAGTAGCATTGGCTGGCATTGTCCATTATCCCTATTTCTGCCCCCCAGCCTTCCTCCCCCCCTGTGGAGACTACTACTGCTTCTACAACTCCACCTGTGACACTTACACGGGAAGCTGTGTCTGTCCACCTGGTTTGACAGGCCGGTATTGCCAGGAGTTCATTAGTGGGTGTACCGCACACTAATAGCCTACAGCGTAGCATGCATTTGTGCACAGTGCAAGCCAGTCAAGGTGGCTCTTCCGCTGCTCTGTGTCTACATGAATGGTTGCCCTAATGGCCACTGTGTGTGTGTGCGTGTGTGTGTGCCATCCTGTTGAATTAAACCGATATATACTTTACATGTGATTTATTCTGTACGTGCAAATCTTATGTCCACTTGCCACTTGTAGAACCCTGTGTACCACTGTAGTATTTAAGGGAAAATCTGTGACCCTTTGTGGTTCAAACTCTTTCTGTGAAAGCTACACACTTTTTGGGGTTCTCAAAAATATTGTACTTGCATGTTCTAACTGCATGTGTGTCCTTGCTTAATCTAGCTCACTAATTCTAATGATCCATGGCATGGTGGCATTCTGTTCACCACTGTTCTCCTTCTAATCCAGCCTGGCTGATCCATGGCATTGCTTTGCATAACAGCCTGCTTTCAACCAAACCACCATGAATTTACCCTTCTTCCTTGCAGCTTGTCCTTGTGCCCCAAGTGGTGGATTCTGTGATGGCAATGGAGGCTGCATTTGCTACCCAGGATACACTGGGCAGTACTGTGATGAGATAGGTACGGAGAAGGCACGCAGACAGGAGGGTGGGTGGGATGCACATGTGGGTGCGGTTTGGCTATAGCGAAGATATGGATGTGAAACAAAATGGCAGCATTGGGGTATGTCTATACACAGGAAAACACAAACTTCTCAATTTCCCCCAATGCTGTGCGAATCAGATTGCCATTGGATGTCTCCACATGTCCTCATATAATTATGGCTGGAGTCCATAGGTGCACTGTGTCGTGGTTGGGAAGAAGAAGAAGGATATACATGTGAAAAGAAGAATGCGGCAACAGTGACCTCTAAGGCTTCTCACTCATGTCCACTTGCCACTTGTAGAACCCTGTGTACCACTGTAGCATTTAAGGGAAAATCTGTAACAATTTTGTGGTTCAATCTCAATCTGTGAAAATTTCTACACACATTTTTGGGCTCTCAAACTTTTTATAGCGATATGTTCTAACTGTGTGTGTCCTTGCTTAATCTAGCTCACTAATTCTAATGATCCATGGCATTGCTTTGCATAACAGCCTGCTTTCAGCCAAACCACCATGAATTTACTCCTCTTCCTTGCAGCTTGTCCCTGTAACCCAAGTGGAGGATACTGTGATGGCTATGGAGGGTGCTACTGCAACCCAGGATACACTGGACAGTACTGTGAAGTATTAGCATGTCCTTGTAACGCAAGTGGAGGATACTGTGATGGCTATGGAGGGTGCTACTGTTACACAGGGTACACTGGGCAGTACTGTGATGAGATGCTAGGTAGGGATAAGGCATGCAGACAGGAGGGCAGGATGCACAGTGTAGTGCATGGTGCATGTTTAGTGGTGTGTACTTTATACTATTTAAAACCAGTACAACTGTGTGAATTCCTCTGAATGTATACTTCAACTGTCAAGAGAGGTGCAACACACCACTGGATTCATACAACCCACCATAGACTCCTGTGTCTGTGAACTCATACAATGCAGCAGCCTACTCTGTGTGTGTGTGTCATATACATGCCCATACATATACCAGCTACATATGTAGCACATACGTACTGTATGTTGTATGTGTATAGTACTGCACAGAGCATGCCATGCATGTACGTACGTATGACTGCAACACAGTGTCAGTCCAGCTGCATGTCTGTCTGTAGTTTGCATTGCACAGTCTCTGATCCACTGTTCTCAATGCAGGACCCTATGAGAGCTGCCCGCACTGCCTGCATGGAGGAACCTTCACTGGAGTTTCTTGCATTTGCACCCAAGACTACTACGGATCACTCTGCGAGTACTCTAACTATGGATATAACACCAGTGCAGCATGTGTAGGCTACCAGTGTCAGAATGGTGGACAATGTGACTACGGCAGTGGAACCTGCTTGTGTCAGCCCTACTATGCAGGCCCTGACTGTTCAGAGCTGAGAGGTACTTGCAAAATGCTTCTGCACCTTTCATGTGTGTCTTGCTACTGGCTTGAAAGTTGGGATTTACTTCAGTGGTATGGGTGGTTGGTTTACTTAAGATTTGCATTTGCATAATCATTCATGCAAACACTTACTATTTTATCCTTTTTTTCTAGTATTCCAATATTGAAACCCCTACCATGTCATTGAATATTCATCATTTGCACTGAATTGTTCCATTGGCTGCGGTTGGCAATGCAACGTCATGCTCTAGTATGAAAGATGTGATGCTCGAATCACATGAGGCAGAGGTGGGTGTCCAAGTACACCCAATCCTCATCAATCTACATATGCCTGCTGTGATTTTTGTCCCACTCTTGTGAGCCAATTTCTTCACTGTTTGCGGGTCTCCATATGTCCTTGTCAATGTGATAGCCGCACACTGCTGTCACACCGTCAAGTCAACAACAGCCACTTTCTATGAGAAACACCACTATAGGAAATGGTCAATCAAGTTTTCTCGCACTCAAATGATTTGACCAAAATGAACTAAATTAATGTTCATTGCCCACAGCCATCTGGTTCATATTACAATGAAATGACAAAATTGCTACCTTTGCTGTGACAAACATTAGAGCATATACGTGGTTGTGTATTTGACAACAAATGGCTACCATGGCAACGGTATACGTACATTAGATATTCCAGGCCCAAGTGAGGTGTGTTGACCAGAGCTGGAACAGTTGAGATGCACAACTATGCTCTATGTTACTTTGAATGGTCACTTTGTGTGTGCTGCACACTCTTGCATGCAGGCCAAGATGTGTGCTTCTGTCTGAATGGAGGGTTCTACAGCACGAGCTATCCTGGCTGCCGCTGTCCACCTGGGTTTGGGGGAGCATTTTGTGAGCACAACTATAATTTTGGTGAGTAGTTCTGTGCATCTTCAGGCACACCTACGGCATACATATTCGCATACTGTACTGTTCTGTAGTACAGTATATATGTACGTACGTGCACTTGTCAACCGTGTGAATCCTCCTATATTCATTCGTTCATTTTGAACTTTTCACTCCTTCATGTACTCCCAATACCTGAACAGGGTGCAGCTGCCTCAATGATGGCTACTATAATGCCAGTCACTGTCTTTGCCAAGAGGGCTATGGAGGACGGTACTGCGAAGCTTTTGTTGGAGAAGGTGAGTTTCTTTCATGTTGTCCCTCCTAGCACTATGCATGAACATGCGTGTGTGTGTGTGTGTGTGTGTGTGTGTGTGTGTGTGTTTTGTGTGCATATGTATGTACTGCATGTCACTGTGCTGTACCTGATTAATGTTCTCTTTCAGATTGCCATTGTAATAACCGTGGCAACTGCATAACAACTGTGGATGCGTCTGGGCAATGGGCCTTCAGCTGCAACTGTTATTATGGCTATACTGGCTCCAACTGCCAGTATGAGCAAGGTGTGCTAATGCTACACGCACGTTGAGATACGCACACATACTACAATGTACACCTTCGTATGTATGTGCTGTGCATTGCAATATGGGCATGCATGTCTTGTGTGCATTAAGTACGTAATAGTGCTATTGTATGTGATGTACTGGGCATTTATGCACCTTGGTGATTTATTGCACATGGTACTTTACGTACACTATAAAATTAGCATACAAAGGCATGCACCATAGATGTACGTATTACTGTTGTGGACTGTGCTTATATTTCCGTCAGGCGCAGATGACCCATGTCGGTACACCTACTGTGGTGGTGGAACATGCAACAATGTGACTGGAGTGTGTGACTGCCCTGAAGGACGTGAGGGCCGCTACTGCGAGTACCAGGAGGGAGGTGAGGCATACACTCACCAGACCCTGCTATTACACCCTCATTTCCCCTCTCTTGACACCTTGTCACTTGCGTATCTTTGAAACCCTCTGCTGTTCAAAGCTCTCTAAATAGTAAAAGCACAGCCTGTGTCTTAGACTCCTGTCCACTGTACTCTTGGTGGGATTGTATTCAGGATACTTCACAGTCTATCATAAGGCATACAAGACAGTAGTTACCAACCTTGACAGCTCTTTGGTGCATGCTCTGTATGACACACGCATAGGGGCTCTCACAAGATGGTCCAGGCTGGTGACTCCATTACTTTGATGCAGTGCATGACTGTCCTCTTGTTGAACTGCAGACTGCTACTGTATCAATGGGTACAGTAACTGCTACTCTGGCTACTCTAGTGACAACTCGACAAATTGCACCTGCTACGAGGGCTACTCCGGGGACCACTGTGAGGTGGATGACTGTAAGTACTGTAAGACTTTGGCAAGTGTGTGTGAAACAATCATAGCATTGTTGCTATGCACCATATCATGCACCGTATATACGTACATGTACGTACATACGTATGTAGCTACACAAAAGATTGTGTATATACGTACATACTGTATATCAGTTTCCTCTGTGTGTGTGTCCTTTTCATGTTAGGTGTGTATGCAACCTTCACCTGCCCCACCAACTCCCGCTGTGAGGGAGGCCGTTGCAGGTGCAACCCTGGCTGGATGGGTGAAGACTGTGACATGCGTGAGTTGCCATGCACTTACACTGACGCAACACTGCTGGGTACAGCGCAAGAGTGCACACACCCACTCTCATCTGTCTATGCCCCATTCTGTAATGCAGTTGCCTCCAACCCCTGTGGCTACTACAACCTCACGTGCCACAACAACGGGAGCTGCATCTCAATGTACACTGGCAATGGCACTTACACTTACAGCTGTCTGTGTCTTCCATCTTTCACAGGAGCTGACTGCTCTCGGAAGCTGCCTAGTGAGTCAATGATTGATAGGAATCGTACTGATGATTATTTTGATGGGTGTTTTGAAGTATCATTGCGTATGGTGAATGACTGTTCCTTCACCTCAGGGACTCAATGTGGCAGTGTCGAGTGTCTGAATGGAGGACAGTGCCTGAGCTCAGCCTGTGAATGCAGTCCACCTTACAGTGGACAGGACTGCTCCACATTCAATGTCTGTGAGTTTGAATGTATACCTATGACATATTTGTACAGTGTACACACACATGCAAGCACGTACTGTACACACACACACACACACACACACACACACACACACACACACACACACACACACACACACACACACACACACACACACACACACAACACACACACACACACACACACACACACACATACACACACACACACACACACACACACACACACACACACACTTTGAGAGAAGTCTAAAGGTGCATGTCTATCCCATGTGCACTTGAACGTATACTGTGCAGGTACACTAATTGCATGTATGCTAATTATGTACATGTTTCATGTGCACTCTCTGCTATGTATTTTACACACATCTATTTGTACATGTACTGCACATGCTCAGTATGTATACTGTATGTTTATTGTGATGCTACATACATAGGTGAAGTGGTGGACTGCAATGAAGGTGCATGCATACCAGATCTAGATCCGGCCAATGGTCTGACTGCAAACTGTCTCTGCCCAAAGAACACCAGCGGACAGTTCTGTGAAATGTGTAAGTAGAGGAAGGAGAGCCAATGGTGTAGTGTTTGACACCAACTTTTGGGATAGAAATAAGAGCTTCCACTGCAGGGAAGATTCAGTGCTAAGTCTCATGTATTTTAGTTTTAATATACGTAGTGATGAAAGTAAGGTAGAACTTTGCCTGGATTTGACCTGTACTCACAGCCCTTGCTGATTTTCGGGAACCCTGTGGTGATGAGGTGTGCTACAACGGGGGGTCCAGCATCTGCAATGAATACACAGGCAGCTGCTTGTGTCAGCCACCCTACACCGGGCGCTACTGCCAGGACATAGCGGGTCAGTTCCTTGACTGTCTGTGGACAATTTGTTATTCTTCAACCAACTTACTGTAAGTAGATTCATGACTGTTCTGTCTTTCCTAATTAATGCAGAAGAGCCTTGTTTCTGTCAAAATGGAGGATACTTTGATGGCAACAAGTGTGTGTGTTGTGGCGACTTCACCGGCCCCTACTGTGAAGACTACGAGGGAACAGGTGAGTACTTACATCCTGCATTCACACTGCATGCTGGTGCAAATAATGATATTCATTGCCTTCACACAGGCCCCATCCCTCCTGTCCGCTGTGGCCAGTCATACTGCTTAAACGGTGGCAAATGCCTCAGTCCTCTGTTCGGGGGCTGCCGCTGCCCTCCAGGCTACCTTGGACCACACTGCGATGTTTGTGAGTATCAGAGTGTGTTGATTTATCCTTGCACATGGCTGTGTATGTGAATATGAGTCATATGCAACTGGATGTACAGAAAATGTTGTGTGGGAAATGAGGTAGTTTTATATATAATTAAATGTGTATTAGTACAAGTGCCCATTGTGTGTGCATACTCTCTGTTCTTACACTCCAGTCCTCTGTCCTTGTCTCAATGGAGGAAACTGCACAGGCTACTCTGAATTAGGCATCCCTCAGTGTCAGTGCCCTGATGGTTTCAATGGCACATTTTGTGAACAGGCTATCTGTGAGTGGTGAACTGTATGATTAGGTGTGGTGGCATGTACTGCATGTAATCTAATGTTGAAGGATGGTACAACAATGTACGTTGCGTATATCAAATCTATGTAAATGACATATATATAGTAGCTTTCTGAGTTATATAGTGTATGCTGTGTGTCGCTGCAGGTGAGCCTAGCTGCATCTATGGGCACTGTGTTCGCGACCAGTGTGCTTGTTGGCCTTTGGTTGAAGGAGAAAGATGTGAAAGAGGTATTCAGTTGACACTTGCACAGCAGTACACCAGCGTATGCTGACTATAGGGCAGTGTCCTGTAGCTATTGCACTATACTACTATACTATCACTGTTGTGGATTGTGCCTCATGCATGCAGTGTGCAGTGCTGTGTGGTGCTGTAGATGTGTTGTGCAGTGTGTATTTAGAGGGCAGTAGTTGCATCAATGTTGGATGTAATCATTTACATTTGCTATAGAGGCAGCCAGGAAGCTTTTATGTCCAAATGTGTGAATTAGCCTTTCTGTTACTGTAGCCCAAATCACATTAACTTGAATTTTAGCTTCTCTGTCTTCTCACCATCTCCCTGTGTGTGTGCAGCTCCTGATAATGCAACCCGCTGCAGTGACTTCTTCTGCCTGTTCGGTGGTACATGCACAGCCAACAACACTTGCCAGTGTGTTCCACCTTTTTATGGAGACTACTGCGCCAACTCCACTGGTGAGGACAGGCCAACACAAGTTACATGTATCTCTACCTATTTATCTATCTTAACCCATAATTATGCGTAAGGACCCATATTTTAACAATGTGAATCAAGTAGTTCAAGTGTATTTGCTTATGTCCCCTTGAGCTGCTGAAGATCAGTTTAACTCTATTTGTCAACAAACCATGAGCTAGCCTTAATAACACTATAGTGCGTATACGGATCTCGCATTCAGTGTCCTTTACATACATACACTGCACACTGTGTCTCTTCTTGGTCTTGTTCACTGCAGAGTGTGTGTGTGCTAATGGTGGCACATGCAATGCCAACGGCACCTGTGACTGCCCACCAGGTTTTGGTGGATACAGATGCTCAATGAAGCTATGTACGTCACAACACCAGGGTCAACCGTGCACCATTGCCAGGGACCTGCTTAATTCTTTGTGCACTACTGTATTAGAACTATAGCACAATACAGTAATATACTAGCCATGCTGACAAGTATAAATAGTGTATGATTTAAGTTGTATGACATTTTGTTTTGGTTTCTTTGGCTGCCTCTTATTAGGTGATCCTGAGTGTCAGAATGGTGGCCTGTGCAGCAATGGTGTTTGCTTCTGTCCTTTACAATTCACAGGAAGCACATGTGGAGAATGTAAGTTTTGGTCGTGTGCCATTTCATTGGTCAACAGGCACTGCCTTGTGTGACTGCTGCTGCCCTGTGCTGCCTCTGGTCTTGTAGATCTCCCAATTCCTGGGCTCCCCAACTTTTGTCAATTCAATTACTGTTTTAATGGTGGCTCTTGTTTGGAGGACACCATTAGGAACACAAGCTACTGTGACTGTCCAGATGGATATGAGGGAGCAAACTGTGAATCCGCTACATGTAAGTCAGTCATATGGTCAATTGGCTACATGTATGTGAGACATATATACGTATGGTCTTCACAGCCTTATATAGATATTCCTTTTCTGCTGACACAGACACACTGCAGTACCCTTCTGTGTTGTGCTGTTTCTCATCACTTTGCTCTGTAGGCAATGTGACATGCTCGGAAGTGGGAGGGGTCTGCAACGCAGGCCAATGTGAGTGCTTCTGTGGATGGACTGGAGAGTACTGCGATATCCGAGGTAGGAAGAAGATAGACAGAGTGGCAGTTTTCACACGCTACTTTCTCTTCCATCACTCACTGTGGTGATCTACACTTCAGTCAACCTTGCCAACATGATACTTCCTTGCAGCTTGTCGTTGTAACCCAAGTGGAGGATTCTGTGATGGCAATGGAGGGTGCTACTGCTACACAGGATACACTGGGCAGTACTGTGATGAGATAGGTAGGGAGAAGACACACAGTTTACATGGGGGATTGACTGATGTTTACTGTATGTATGCATTGCACATATATGTACGTATGTATGTACGTATGTACATACATACATGTGCACATACAGTACATATGTGTATTTTCAACATATCACGTACATTATTATATATTATGTGGAAGCTGTAATGGGTGTACTTTACTCTAAAATGTTACAAACTCCCTGTTGGAACATCCATCTGCACAGTGCTGGTCACCAATGTATCAGAGTGTCTCATCACATCCAGGACTCTTCTCCTCCCTCCAATCCAGCCTGCCACTGTGAGAATGGTGGCTATTGTATCACCAACACCAGCACCTGTGTGTGTCCTCCCGAATACACTGGGCAGTACTGTGAACAACGAATGTGTAAGTTGTCACTGCGTGATGTACTGTGCGTATGCTGTAGTGTATGGAGACAGGTCGTTTATAAGTGGTGTACAAAGCCCACCATTCTTCCACTCAGTAACACACCCTTGCTACGTATATACGCACATACTGTAGTCTCTACTTATCACCTCACATATACTGTAATAGGCTCAAATAATATCGTAGAGGCTCATTGCTACGTTGTGACAACAAGCGAGTCGATCTTGATGAGCAAATATGTAGCAGAATCAATCAATCAAACAACTGATTGCAGGCCCAGGATGTTTCGGCCACATAGGCCTTCATCAATTGCATGCAGAACTGTTTTGTATGCAGTTGATGAAGGCCTATGTGGCCGAAATGTCCTGCAATCATTTGTTTGATTGATTCTGCTACCTACGTATTTGCTCATCAAGATCGACTCGCTAGGCTTAAATTATGACTGTTTGCAGGTGTAGTGATGGCTGAGTCGGCCATTCTTATCTATCCTCCCCAACACACACACTGCAACCTCTTGCAGGCCCCAGTCCATGCCAGAACAATGCCACATGCCACCAGGGCACGTGCATATGCCCATTCGGTTTCAGTGGGAACACGTGCCAGATACGTAAGTGGTGCTATCATGTATGTTGTGCTTAGCACATCTCCACTCTGTATATGCCATCCCACCCTCCCCCCTACTCCATCCACCCTTCCTACTGTCCACTCCCTCTCAGCTCCCGGTCCTCCTTGTGGTGGTGGCTATTGCTATCACGGGGGAGCATGTAACAGCGGTACTAATGTGTGTGACTGCCCTTCACCTCTGTCTGGAGACTACTGCACCAATGTAACAGGTTAGTGTGTGCTGTGGTCCATGGTGTGTGCCACACATAGTGTCACCTGCTGTGGGTATGACACCAGTTGAGGGTGTGTTGTAAATTGTGGTCGTGTCACTGGCTCTAGCAAGTTGCTGGCTGTGACATGTCACCATATATGGACTTCATACATAGGTACCGTACTGTATGTGTACCGACTGAATGTGTCACTGTTGGGTTGCACTTTGGTTGCATGGAGTCTTGTGGGGCACGTGCACAAAGTGAGATGTGTCACTGGGAGCTCTTGCCTCTGTAGGCTGCTTCTGCATTAATGGCGGCTCTTGCAACAGTGATGGCGTCTGTCAATGCCCAGATATGTTCACTGGGCCTCACTGTGAACAACCACTGTGTAAGTGATGAAAGCAAAACCTGCTACTGGTTGTCATGCTTCGTTGGCTGGTGGCTCAGTCATTCTCCTGCCATCAACCTCATGTACGTATGTAGGTGATCCCCCTTGTCAGAATGGGTATTGCCATCTTCACATGTGCCTGTGTAGCTATCCTTGGACAGGGGATGCGTGTGACCAGTGTAAGTCACCATAGCAACTCAGAGTGATGTAGTATACCTACTCATGCGGCATCAGTAGACTCTCTCAGAGTTACGGTTTCTTTAGCTTCTACGTGGCTAACTGTGGCAGCTGAATCAGCTTGGTTTGTTTGTTTGTCAGACATTGCTCTTTCTGTGCTGCTCCCACTCCCCATTCCAGGCGATGGACCCTTGTGTGGACTCAGTAACTGTGGAAACTTCTCCTGTGCAAACCAGGGAGTCTGCAACTCTGCAAGCCAGAGCTGTATCTGCCCCCCGTCCTTCACTGGTCCCTACTGTGAGGAGCCTACCCCTGAACCAACTAGTGAACCAGGTGAGTTGTGTGTGATGGACAATGCACATATGGATGTGGGTGTGGATGTGTTTGATAGTCAGAAGCTACAAATAATATTATCTCGGTCCGCATGCAGCATTTTGCACTAGCAACTACACATTTGAAGGAACCCCCTGGACTGTGTCCTGGACTGTGACTGGGAGCAACATCATGTTTGACATGTTTGGACCTGCTGTTGGTTGGATTGGCATTGGCTTCTCTGAGGCTCCTGGTGTGGACTCGGTAAGTTCAGCTTTACTTAGTCAACTCAACATAAGTTTCTTTCTCCTTACACTCGAATAATTAACTGTGATTGAGTGGACAACGCATGTCTTCTCAGTGTGTACGTACCTGCATGTATAACATCTAATCTATTGCTGTATTAATCTCTAGCGGGATAAATTGACTCCGCTGTGTGGTGTATTCTGTGTTGTGTGCAAGCAGACACAGCTGCTAGACTTCGTCACTATCCTGTCATTCATGATACAATTTACTCAAGCCCTCTCTTTCTGCTCCCTCAATAACAGATCTCTGATGCTTACATCTCTACCGTCGATTCCTTTCTGGACAGGTACGTAAGCATACATTTACTGCACATTCCTGTAAAGTAGGAAGAACGTACGTACCACACAGTGCAGTGCAGTAACTGTAGTGTAGACCAGGCTTAAACATGATACTGACTTGTAGTTGGTTCTAACTATCAGGAATACTGGCTGTCTTGCTGTGTATATTCCTTATTGGTGTTGGCTTAGGCTGGTTATAACCAATTTCTACCTGCCGCCATGATCCTTGTATAGCCATGTATACATACCACTTACGTATCTGGTCTAATGATGGAGCTAAATTAAAGGGACAGTATCGTGGGTTCGCGCACGTGCCGCATATTCTCGTATACGAGGCAACAAAACAGCCAATCAGAATAACGATAGAGATTTTGCTACAAAATCTCTATCGTTAATCTGATTGGCTGCTGAAGCAAAATGGCGGCTCCCCGAGAGCCCGCTGGACCTGTTAAAGGCTTCGAATTGAAGTTGTTAGCGAGCGAAAATGGACGAAAGGACTGATCCTCGCATTGGATGTTCTAGAAGAGGATAAAACGTTCGAAATCCAGCGATTCACCGTATTCTTACGCCTACAAGACGATTCGGCTTCAGCAAGGAACATTGTGCGTCAAAGAACCCTTCCTTCTGCCTCAGGGACCATCTTCCTCGGGTACCGCCACCGATGGGGTTGGTACGGCGACGCACTGGTACAGGACCGACTAGTTCGCATTCGGCGGCGGTTAAGCCGTCCTCCTCCACTTCCATGTCGCCGCGATTGGTGCAGACCTTGCTACCAGTCACCTTGCAAGTGCAGAGAGGCGTGCAGAAAAGCTTTGCAGCTTTGCAAAGGCAGGAACCCCGTTCGGACGAACGTGAACACTTCCCGTTACAAGAACAGCTGATAATCCACACGCAGCCATTAAGAAATTTAGGATAACAGCATCCCAGGCAAGATTAACCTATTTCAGGCCCTCACGCTCTCTGTCGATGATTCTGCCATTGCGAACTCTTCCAGCGATCAGTAAACTCGTTTCTCGAACGCATGCCCACGCACGAAACTGCGAGATTACGCAAATATTGCGTAAGAGGCGATACTGTCCCTTTAAGTGTTGAGTGCATGTGACAATGAAGTACTTATTGTGCACTTGTTATGATGTCCACTTTCCACTGCAGCAAAGTCAATGAAGGAGTAATAGAACCCGATGCAGAGAGGAATGCTTTTCTGCTGTCTAGAAATGTTGACACTAACTTTGCCTATGTGACCTTCTCAAGGCCCTTGAATACGTCAGATGTGGATGATGTAGTCTTGGATCACCCGCTGTACCTGCACTTTGGATACAACCCAACTAGCATCATGGATTTTAATAATGCAGTGACCAGCAAATGGACCAGCAGAAGTCCAGTCCAATTTGATTGCAATCGTGATGGTACGTATGAAAACCTTTCAACCACATGTTGAGATGTTAATATTTAAATTTGACTGTCATAGGATATGTGTGTATGCTACTGTAATTGTAACATGTGGATTTCACTAGCTGCTACATTTGTACAAAATGTGCCATTTTTGAAGCCAATGGCACAGTTGAATACGTGCAGACTTACTTTACTCAGGCTGCACGTACGTAGCTTAGTCTCTAGCATCAATCACACTGGATTACCGTGCTATCATCTGTCTACTCTGTGCTTGTGTACATCAAACAGTGCCCACTGATGAACCTACCGATGAACCTACCGATGAACCTACCAATGAACCTACCGATGAACCTACCGATGAACCTACCGATGAACCTACCGATGAACCTACCAATGAACCTACCGATGAAACGGGTGAGACAGTGTGCATATGGTGTGCGTATGGATATTATAGTACATTTTGACAACCTGTGTTAATCACCTTCTTCTTTTAGAAGTCCCCTCTCCTCCAACACACACTCCTTCCTCTCACTGCCATGATGCATGTATACATGTGTATATGTGTGTAGACGTATTTTGATGGAACAAATTTTGATGCTATTGGCTGGGAAAGTTTCAGAAATAAATCTGTGATGGACATAACAAGGGGTCCACTCTCTAGCCATCTTCAACGAAAATTAAGACCGATGGATTAAGAGTATTCAACCAAGATGTTTGTGTAATCTTGTTCTGTGTGCTGTAGTAAGTGATAATGCTGTCTATTTCTGGTTTTGGATGTGGTAGGGTATTGTGGAAGGGAAGTGGTGCAAGACAGCATCACTTGGACATGGCCCAGGACGAATGCTGGTGGGGTCGCCTCCTTGCAGTGCCCCTGTGAGGCTTGGCCTGAGTTGACAGAGGATGTAAGAGCAGTGCGACTCTGTCTTACCAACGGCAAATGGGACAATGCTAACGTTGCAACTTGCTTCTCAGAAGTGCAGCGTCTGTTGTGCAATGTACGTATGTGCTCGTCACACATACAGTTCTCTTATGCTATCTATTACTGTACAATGACAATTTAGTAGCATGCAAGCAAGTGTACATACATGACTGAATGTGACACTGCTGTGATTCAACTGTCTGTGTGTGTGTGTGTGTGTGTGTGTGTGTGTGTGTGTGTGTGTGTGTGTGTGTGTGTGTGTGTGTGTGTGTGTGTGTGTGTGTGTGTGTGTGTGTGTGTGTGTGTGTGTGTGTGTGTGTGTGTGTGTGTGTGTGTGTGTGTGTGTGTGTGTGTGGTGCATGCATGTGTGTGTGTGTCTGTGTGCAGGAATCATACAGTGGGTCTGTCCTTGGTGCTGTGAGTCAGTTGGCGGCCAACCCTGAGCAGCTGTCAGCAGGAGATGTAGCTCTGGCGTTGCAGAGCTTGGCGGCCACTGCTTCAACACTAGCACTGGATGACACTGCAGTGAGTACTACGTACGTAAATGTCTCAGTGTGTGTGTATTATATGTATTGACACATAAACTTAATAAATGTATTGTATAAATGGAGTCTTTGGCATACATTTACTACATAAACTATAGTGTGTGTTAGTTATTATGATCCATAGTTAGTGTATATGGAAATGATAGTGGGTATGCCACAGTGCTAATGATACTGCAGTGAATGTTTTACATGTGTGCCGATACTTCATGCACCGCATGAGCATGTGGTTTGAGCAGTAACAGACAGTTTGTACAAGTGTGTGAGCAGCTATTCCTCCATCACCTGTTAAGGTTGTAGATGGCCTGCTTGATGTTGTGGACAACCTCCTGCAAGCGGACAGCGCAGTGCTAACTAGTGCCAGTAGCTCATCAAGTGCTGCTGATGCGTGAGTGCCCTCCAACCACTCCTGACTGCACTGTGTCAGTGCCTGTGAAATGATTGAAAGGGTACAAGGATGTGTTTGTGGCATTCTCTTCCATCTTCTCAGGTTGGTAGGACTTTTGGATGATATTGGTGAAAGCATTCTCCTGAGTAGTGACGAGGAAGGAATCATTGACAAAGAAGGAGAACAATTTGATTTGTACCTCCAGGAGATTGATATTAACTCCGTGCCTCTAGAAGGACTTCCCATCGTTGCATCTTCCAGTGGCACACTTCCAGTGACTGCCATCATCACACCTGCGGCGTTCACTCAAGTGGCGATGCCGTGCGATCCCAGTCGAGTGAAGGTATCGGTCATCAAAAATGGGGAGATCTTTGAGAGCCTGGGTAGCAGCAGTGTTGCCAGTGCAGTCCTCTCAGTGGACCTTGGCGACTGTGTGGTCAAGGGACAGCAAGATGTCATACATTTGACTTTCAGCAATGTTGAAAGTGTAAGTGTGCTACTCCGAGACCCAGGCCCTAGGCAACATGTGTAAATGAAGTTGACACACTAGTGCGATATGATTGCTATCATTACGTATATTGCAGCTGCAAATGAGGTGTAGTTTTTATACACAATGGGCCATCCCTTCCTAACTGCTACAGCTTTGTCATGTTCTGTGTGACCTTTGTGCATAATACAAACCAGTACAGTTCATGTATGTTGTCGTGCCCTGACCTACCTCGCAGGCTGGTGTTGGTGAGGAGAACAGGTGCAGTTTCAGGGACCCCACCTTAAATGGTCAGCCATCACTGTGAAGGCGTGTATGAACAATGCTATATGCCATACGTACATGCATGCTTATGTGCTAAACAATATGCAGTGGTGTCAGTAAGTTGTGTCTTGAAGGAGCTGGAAATTTCAGAGCTAGGATTCAGACTGCTGTATAGTAATAGCTAAAATGTGCTAACCTAAGATAAGGTGTCTCTATTTCACATCACAGGGCTACTGAATGGTCTAACTTACTAGGTGCACTAATTAACTGGGTTTTAGATACAGATAAGTATAATTGATTTTGTATATATATATAATATTATATCAAATCAGTTCTTACTCTGCTCTTCTTTGCAGTGTTCACACATACCTAACTGTGCAGTACTTGTGTTATCTGTGGTATAAACCAGCACTTGTGTTATCTGCAGTATAAACCACAGACACGTACTACAAACATGTTTGCATTGTTCAGTGTCACTGCTTGTAGCCACATTCCATCTGGTCATGTGTACAGGTGGCCTGGGGGGCTGGAGCTCTGAGGGTTGCACCACTAAAGGGAGTGGTGACAGGGTGGACTGCTCCTGCACACATCTCACTGCATTCGCCATTGTGACGGTACAGACAGACAGACAGACAGACACTCTCATGACAAGTGCATGTGCCATGTGATGTCCATCTCTGCCATTTTCCTCTTTAGAATGTGACCGACTATATGCCTCCGGATCCTCCAGATGGACTGACTAGACAGACATTGATTATCATCATTGCAGTCAGCGTATCAGTACCTCTCCTCTGTGTGCTGTGTGCACTCCTTGTCTGCGTCACCTGCATGTGTTACATTGGCAGGCGAGTCTGGGGGCGGGGCGCATGCATACAATGTAGCATTTAATTCAGTGGACTAGGACATGTGTGAGGTGGAGAACCCCCTTGATCCAGATGCTCCAAGCAGTGATGAGCCATGAGAAGTGCAAGCAAGCTGGCTTCATTGACCCGCAGGTTTTACTCAAGCTGTTGTCAAGCTAGCCACATGTTGTCAGTTTTGACTACTTTTCCCATTCTAGCTGCTATCTGGGGAAGCTAGGGCATAGTTATACCCAGACCCATACAGGACACACTGCTGGGAGTATTAATACTCAGATCCATACAGGACACACTGCTGGGAGTATTAATACTCAGACCCATACAGGACACACTGCTGGGGAGTATTAATACTCAGATCCATACAGGACACACTGCTGGGAGTATTAATACTCAGACCCATACAGGACACACTGCTGGGAGTATTAATACTCAGACCCATACGGGACACACTGCTGGGAGTATTAATACTCAGACCCATACAGGACACACTGCTGGGGAGTATTAATACCCAGACCCATACAGGACACACTGCTGGGGTGTATTAATACTCAGACCCATACAGGACACACTGCTGGGGTGTATTAATACTCAGACCCATACAGGACACACTGCTGGGGAGTAATATTATTGGCAGTGTAAGACATACATATCGACTGTGGTTTGCATCCCGATCCATGTGACTGTGCCGTTTCGGGTGTGAGTCTTAGGTATAGTACTGGCATGGGAGTACGTTGGGTGCATTGTGTTGATTGTTCAGACCACAAACAACCGAGCTGACACTTTGATACAGTGGCTAGATGCCACCATTCTGTAGATAGCTGCAAACGTATGACATGCATGACGAGCAACCAGTGTTCTGCATTCAATGGAGGCCATTGAATTTCTGGTGCCACAAACTATTGCCAGGCTCCATTTCACAAAGTGGGAGTGGAATAAAATTTGAGACTGGCTACAAAGCTGTGTATTGCTCATTTTGCAGTATTGCCACTTTCCCACTTTCATCTTCAATTTCAGGAAACAAACTAAAGGCGTTGAAACTCATGAAATGGGCACACCTCCCTCCACCGATGCCACGCCTGCTGTGCAAGATGATAACAACAGCTTGCATGACCCGGAGAAGTCACTCCTGCGACTAGATGTATGGGACGAGAAGGCCATGGAAGCCTCGGTGATAGAGAACCCACAAACTCTGATGACCTCCATCTGAATCAATACAACTAAGTGTAGAATCTAGGTAGTAGTGTTTCGCATGCAGTTACTTTAGGTATTTTAGGTACATACGTACTGTAGTAGTACCAGCTAAAAACATACTGTACACTCTCTGCAAGGGTATGCATGTTGTTTTATAAGTTCACGTTTGCAAGAGGAACACAATAGAAAAGCTGTGTGTAGCTATTAAATTTTGATAAATTATTGAATTTGTTATCCTATTCACTGACTTGATCTTAATTGAAACTGCTCAATTTTATGCAAACATGTCTTATATTTATCAGCGGCAGCAGCATAGGGAGTTGGATAAGGGGGTGGCCGGGGAGGGGGCTTGAGCCACTCCTCTCCGAAGAGGAGGCAGGAGAAGCCCCTCAATCTGAGTACCCACTGTCAAAAATTTCAGTAGATGAGGAGTCCATGCTAATTAGCGTCAGCGCTGTGCATGTTAACGTTTTAGCATTTGCAGCTAAAAGCTTATTGCATTCAATGTAGCAACATTGTTGAAATTTTGAATCAAACATTGGACTGGGTAAATAAGTGTGCGACACATGTAGGATTTTTAGATGAGAAGTTGTAAGCTATGCATGGCTTTAAGAACATAGTGAGCAAAACATGTTCATGAATGATGGAGTCCCCTCCCCACCCTCCCCACCCCCTCACACAGATGAGGAGCCGTACACTGGTGTGTAGTGGTACACAGGAGGTTGTTTAGTCAATGTTTGGCAACAATAGCGCATGGACAATCTCTCTGTGATCATGAACCACATATATAGCAAGGAAAATGTATAGACTGTCGATATATGAATAATGCATTGATCACTAGTATATACGGAACGTTCACAATCACACATGTATGCAGAACGTGTACATGTACGTATACGTTCGTGTCAATACAAAAGCTCGTCACGTGCAAAAGGTCCAGGCAGGCGTGCATGCGACATACGTACGCTTCCGGTCTCACCCTCCCCCTCGACTGGCGATCCGGAGAGGACTGTTAGCTGAGCCGCCGTGTTGCAGAAGAGCTCGGTGAGAAACAACCACAATATGGGGAATCCCAGAAGACCTTCATCTGCGGTTCTGCTGCTTCTGGCTGCATTGGCTCTAACTCTGGGGGGATGCGGTAAGAGTAATCGTGTCTACGTACACGCACTTTCGAATTCCACTGTTTTCCGCCTTCCGCATTGATCTGGCGAGCAGAATTAGCTAGCACATTTGTACAGTCTGTACGCATGCACGTGGGTACGCTACACCACTAGTTGCAGCGTGACTTGCGGTATAGATTTTATAGGGCCTCAAGGTTGTTTGCAACGATCACCCAGTACAATCTCTACTCACGTTGCACACCACGCAGCGCTGGTCTAAGTGTGCAGATTAACTATTATATATACCTATTTACAAATATAAATGGCAGCGAGTACAGGACTAGCTAGCTGTAACCATGCTATGCTACTTGTTGGTACATCCCTTGGCTTTAAATTTCTGCCATTTGTTATCAATAACTATAGTAGCTTTGAGAATCTGCTAGGAATGCGCAGCAACACACATGTAGAGCCATTGTATTAATTTTACTGTTATTTGCTATTTCTCTCCCAGATGCAGCAAGTCCCACAGAGCCTGCCTTACCACCCACCAGCACCCCAAGCAGTAAGTATATTCACTAGCTGACAAAATCCTGGTACATACTCCTACCTCATTATGTGCCTGTCTAGTCTGACCTAGCCCCACCCCTTCCTGCCTCAGTTTCAGGTCAGACTATAGTGCATGTTAATCTGCATCCTGTCATGTGTCAACCAGGTCTCATGAGACTGTGATTGCTGTTACAGTTTTATTATTGTGTCATGGGATTGGTGGCATCTGTGTGGTAACATCATACCTAGAAGGCAACATTCCTGGAGGGGTTAGGTAAGCATCCTGTCTGTAACATAATTCATGAAGTGATGTTATGTAATTGGCTAACAGGCTGCCCCCTCTGCATAAGGTTATTCATTGATGAATCATCATTATACTCTAGATTTACACCCAATGCTTCCTGGAAATCCTCAAAGGTCACACACTGTAATGGATTAGACCATCCCTTTTCTTCTCTATATGCACCTTCTGTCAGGATGCTCTAGCTAGCCAGGCTAACTGATAGCTATATTCGTACTTGCCCTTTACCACTGCCTCAGGTAATAGCTATACAATAGCATTATATCAGTAATATCAACCAGTGACTGTAAGATTGATCCCATAAAAGACCTCATCTTTGTCGTGATCAAGTTTGAACTTAAAACTATATATGTTGTAGCACTGTAAATGAACACAGCTGCTTTGCAGCCTCAGATATCCAGCCACCCAAGGGGAAGGGGAGAGCGGTCGCAAAACAGAAACCAACTGCTATTGCCATGTTCAGGCTCTAGGAATGCTGACTCTGCAACATTGGCTTGGTGGTGTGCATGTACCAACGTTAATTTCTAGCTGCTTTGAACAATGGTAAGCAGATGCTGCAGTTCTTACATTCCTGATGCACTGAATGATGTCTTCTATTTTAAGGGATTATCTTAACTTGTGCCCTTTCATTGCTAGTGGTATGTGGTCCGTACAACAACACAATTTGCTACAACAATGGGACATGTCAGAATGGTTCATGCGTCTGTCCATCCCCATACACCGGATACGACTGTTCAACTGAGATGTGTGAGTACACAGTAAACATGCGGTGTGTTGACTGGAGTTGTGAATGTGAGTAGCACTGTTTATATGTGTATATGTGTATATATGTTCTGTGAGGTGTGTGCCCTTGGTGCGTGAGTGGTGTGTGTGCAGAAAACAGTAAGTGCTGCTCTGTTGTTCTCAGGTGATCCGCCGTGTCAGAACAACGGCTCCTGCTACGGAGGCCAATGCTATTGCAGTGAATTATTCACAGGAGATGCATGTGGAACTGGTAAGTCACGGACATTCTTGTAGTTGTCTTCTCAGCTCCTGTTCACTGAATGCTACTTCTTTAGTGTTGCCCACTCTTGGGCAGTGGACACTAGTCGTCATGCCGAATGTGTGTGTGCCATTTCTTTGAGGTGCACGGAGTTACACCACCAGATTTTGTTGCATCAGAAGGGCATAATGGGTAAAAACGGCTGCAGGGGAACCCCTTTGTTTTTACTCATTATGCACTCCTGGTTGCATAATTATACTGTCAACCTGTATACCTGTATATACTGTAAAAGGCTGTATTAATATCCAATGGCACACACGGTCCTGCTTTTCTTCATGACTGTTTACAGCTCTTGGTGTACCGTGTGGAGACTACTACTGTTTCAACAATGGCTATTGCTCCAATGGCTCTTACTGTGTCTGTTTGGCCAACTACACCGGGGAGTACTGCCAGTACAGGGACTGTGCGTTGCTCGGTTGGGTCGCCGTTTGCAGTACAAGTGCGCCAAGCCCTACTCCTCTTCCTCCGCCCTAAGGTAACCCACCCTGCCAGAATGGTACCTGTTACGATGGCTACTGCTCCTGCAACTATGGCTACACCGGAGTCAGTTGTGACACAGGTGAGACTTTACTCATACTACTATGGGGATAATGGCAGGGGAAGGGCAGGGAGGGGCTGTAATGAAATGTAACCTTAGAAGTGAGACAATGATGCAGTCACAATCCACATAGCATCCAAGTATGTAAAGTGTTCTCTAGTGATTTCATGTGCCGCATACGTACAACGTCTTATTTACGTGCGTATCTCTGTACAGAGCTTGAGTTTTGCGGCTTCAACAACAGCTTCATTTGCTACAACAATGGGTACTGTGCCAATGGGTCCTGTGTCTGTCCATCCCCGTACACCGGATACGACTGCACTGGCTACAATGGCAGTGAGTGTTGGAGAGATGCCTGTGCATGTGGACTCTTTTGACATGCCAAGCATGTGTGTGGGTCACTGAAGGATGAATGCAATGCTGTTTGTCTTCTTGTTTACAGGCACACCCTCTCCCACAACAGGTGAAAATAGCAGTGTGTGTGTGTGTGTGTGTGTGTGTGTGTGTGTGTGTGTGTGTGTGTGTGTGTGTGTGTGTGTATGTGCGTGTGTGTTTGTGGGTGTGCATTTTCTGCAAGTGTTGATGTCCAAGTGCTATGCAGCTGTGTTTCCCCTTCCCCATAATCTTACACCTTCATATCCCACCTCCCCCCCCCCCCAGTCTACTGCAACAGTTCAGGGATAACCTGCTACAACGGAGGCAGATGTAATGGGTCCTACTATGGCTGCATCTGCCCTCCTGGCTACCAAGGGACCTCCTGTGAATACACAAGCTGTGAGTCAGTGGGTTGCCAGATATGTACTGTACAGGGTACATCATACACATAGAGCCTGGGTTAGTGACCAGTGAAAGTCGTATGCACGGTCTAAGTGTGGCGTGTATTAGTGCGTACATTGCACCCACATGACAGGTTCTGTGTTGTGCCTAAATGGAGGAACCTGCAGTGGGTATGGCTACTGTTATTGTCCCAACGGGTACACCGGTAGCATCTGTGAAACAAGTGAGTTCAGACTTGCAGCAGTGGTGTCTCTATTAACTTGTTCATCCAGTCATCCCCCCTCCACCTTTCATTGCTGCTAGTGGTCGAGGTATGTGGTCCGTACAACAGCACAATTTGCTACAACAATGGAACATGCCAGAATGGTTCATGCGTCTGTCCATCCCCATACACCGGATACGACTGTTCAACTGAGATGTGTGAGTACACAGTAAACATGCGGTGTGTTGACTGGAGTTGTGAATGTGAGTAGCACTTTTTATATGTGTATATGTGTATATATGTTCTGTGAGGTGTGTGCCTTTGGTGCGTGAGTGGTGTATGTGCAGAAAACAGTAAGTGCTGCTCTGTTGTTCTCAGGTGATCCGCCGTGTCAGAACAACGGCTCCTGCTACGGAGGCCAATGCTACTGCAGTGAATTTTTCACAGGAGATGCATGTGGAACTGGTAAGTCGTGGACATTCTTGTAGTTGTCTTCTCAGCTCCTGTTCACTGAATGCTACTTCTTTAGTGCTGCCCACTCCTGGGCAGTGAACACTTCATTGTGCTGCATATGTGTGTGCCCTTTCTTTGAGGTGCATGGAGTTACACCACCAGATTTTGTTGCATCAGAAGGGCATAATGGGGAAAAACGACAACAGGGGAACCCCTTCCGCTTTTTTACCCATTATGCACTCCTGGTTGCATAATTACACTGTCAACCTGTATATAAAAGGCTGTGTTAATTTCCAGTGACACACACGGTCCTGCTTTTCTTCATGACTGTTTACAGCTCTTGGTGTGCCGTGTGGAGACTACTACTGTTTCAACAATGGCTATTGCTCCAATAGCTCTTACTGTGTCTGTTTGGCCAACTACACTGGGGAGTACTGCCAGTACAGGGACTGTGAGTTGCTCAGTTGGGTCGCCGTTTGCAGTACAAGTGCGCCAAGCCCTACTCGTCTTCCTCCACCCTAAGGTAACCCACCCTGCCAGAATGGTACCTGTTACGATGGCTACTGCTCCTGCAACTATGGCTACACCGGAGTCAGTTGTGACACAGGTGAGACTTTACTCAAACTACTATGGGGATAATGGCAGGGGAAGGGCAGGGAGGGGCTGTAATGAAATGTAACCTTAGAAGTGAGACACTGATGCAGTCACAATCCACATAGCATCCAAGTATGTAAAGTGTTCTCTAGTGATTTCATGTGCTGCATACGTACAACGTCTTATTTACGTGCGTAACTCTGTACAGAGCTTGAGTTTTGCGGCTTCAACAACAGCTTCATTTGCTACAACAATGGGTACTGTGCCAATGGGTCCTGTGTCTGTCCATCCCCGTACACCGGATACGACTGCACTGGCTACAATGGCAGTGAGTGTTGGAGAGATGCCTGTGCATGTGGACTCTTTTGACATGCCAAGCATGTGTGTGGGTCACTGAAGGATGAATGCAATGCTGTTTGTCTTCTTCTTGTTTACAGGCACACCCTCTCCCACAACAGGTGAAAATAGCAGTGTGTGTGTGTGTGTGTGTGTGTGTGTGTGTGTGTGTGTGTGTGTGTGTGTGTGTGTGTGTGTGTGTGTGTGTGTGTGTGTGTGTGTGTGTGTGTATGTGCGTGTGTGTTGGTGTGTGTGTGCATTTTCTGCATGTGTTGATGTCCAAGTGCTATGCAGCTGTGTTTCCCCTTCCCCATAATCTTACACCTTCATATCCCACCTCCCCCCCCCCCCCCCCCCCCAGTCTACTGCAACAGTTCAGGGATAACCTGCTACAACGGAGGCAGATGTAATGGGTCCTACTATGGCTGCATCTGCCCTCCTGGCTACCAAGGGACCTCCTGTGAATACACCAGCTGTGAGTCAGTGGGTTGCCAGATACATACTGTACAGGGTGTATCATACACATAGAGCCTGGGTTAGTGACCAGTGAAAGTCGTATGCACGGTCTAAGTGTGGCGTGTATTAGTGCGTACATTGCACCCACATGACAGGTTCTGTGTTGTGCCTGAACGGAGGAACCTGCAGTGGGTATGGCTACTGCTATTGTCCCAACGGGTACACCGGTAGCATCTGTGAAACAAGTGAGTTCAGACTTGCAGCAGTGGTGTCTGTATTCACTTGTTCATCCAGTCATTCCCCCTCCATCCCTTCATTGCTGTTAGTGGTCGAGGTATGTGGTCCGTACAACAGCACAATTTGCTACAACAATGGAACATGTCAGAATGGTTCATGCGTCTGTCCATCCCCATACACCGGATACGACTGTTCAACTGAGATGTGTGAGTACACAGTAAACATGCGGTGTGTTGACTGGAGTTGTGAGTAGCACTGTTTATGTGTGTATGTTCTGTGAGTTGTGTAGAACCAGAGAGATATTGAGCTAACACGTAGCAATACTTCCAACAAGTAAGACGTTTCGACCGTGAAGGTCTTTGTCAGTTACAAAGTTTTGTAATTGACGAAGACCTTCGCGGTCGAAACGTCTTACTCGTTGGAAGTATGCTACGTGTTAGCTCAATATCTCTCTGGTTCTATGTATTCCGTAGCATGAGCCTCTACGACATCTTCTGTGAGTTGTGTGCCTTTGGTGCGTGAGTGGTGTGTGTGCAGAAAACAGTAAGTGCTGCTCTGTCGTGCTCAGGTGATCCGCCGTGTCAGAACAACGGCTCCTGCTACGGAGGCCAATGCTACTGCAGTGAATTTTTCACAGGAGATGCATGTGGAACTGGTAAGTCGTGGACATTCTTGTAGTTGTCTTCTCAGCTCCTGTTCACTGAATGCTACTTCTTTAGTGCTGCCCACTCCTGGGCAGTGAACACTTCGTTGTGCTGCATATGCGTGTGCCCTTTCTTTGAGGTGCACAGAGTTACACCACCAGATTTTGTTGCATCAGAAGGGCATAATGGGTAAAAACGACAACAGGGGAACCCCTTGCGCTTTTTTACCCATTATGCACTCCTGGTTGCATAATTACACTGTCAACCTGTATATAAAAGGCTGTGTTAATTTCCAGTGACACACACGGTCCTGCATTTCTTCATGACTGTTTACAGCTCTTGGTGTGCCGTGTGGAGACTACTACTGTTTCAACAATGGCTATTGCTCCAATGGCTCTTACTGTGCCTGTTTGGCCAACTACACCGGGGAGTACTGCCAGTACAGGGACTGTGAGTTGCTCAGTTGGGTCGCCGTTTGCAGTACAAGTGCGCCAAGCCCTACTCCTCTTCCTCCGCCCTAAGGTAACCCACCCTGCCAGAATGGTACCTGTTACGATGGCTACTGCTCCTGCAACTATGGCTACACCGGAGTCAGTTGTGACACAGGTGAGACTTTACTCATACTACTATGGGGATAATGGCAGGGGAAGGGCAGGGAGGGGCTGTAATGAAATGTAACCTTAGAAGTGAGACAATGATGCAGTCACAATCCACATAGCATCCAAGTATGTAAAGTGTTCTCTAGTGATTTCATGTGCTGCATACGTACGTACAACGTCTTATTTACGTGTGTAACTCTGTACAGAGGTTGAGTTTTGCGGCTTCAACAACAGCTTCATTTGCTACAACAATGGGTACTGTGCCAATGGGTCCTGTGTCTGTCCATCCCCGTACACCGGATACGACTGCACTGGCTACAATGGCAGTGAGTGTTGGAGAGATGCCTGTGCATGTGGACTCTTTTGACATGCCAAGCATGTGTGTGGGTCACTGAAGGATGAATGCAATGCTGTTTGTCTTCTTCTTGTTTACAGGCACACCCTCTCCCACAACAGGTGAAAATAGCAGTGTGTGTGTGTGTGTGTGTGTGTGTGTGTGTGTGTGTGTGTGTGTGTGTGTGTGTGTGTGTGTGTGTGTGTGTGTGTGTGTGTGTGTGTGTGTGTGTGTGTATGTGCGTGTGTGTTGGTGTGTGTGTGCATTTTCTGCATGTGTTGATGTCCAAGTGCTATGCAGCTGTGTTTCCCCTTCCCCATAATCTTACACCTTCATATCCCACCTCCCCCCCTCCCCCCCCCCCCCCCCCAGTCTACTGCAACAGTTCAGGGATAACCTGCTACAACGGAGGCAGATGTAATGGGTCCTACTATGGCTGCATCTGCCCTCCTGGCTACCAAGGGACCTCCTGTGAATATACCAGCTGTGAGTCAGTGGGTTGCCAGGTACATACTGTACAGGGTGTATCATACACATAGAGCCTGGGTTAGTGACCAGTGAAAGTCGTATGCACGGTCTACGTGTGGCGTGTATTAGTGCGTACATTGCACCCACATGACAGGTTCTGTGTTGTGCCTGAACGGAGGAACCTGCAGTGGGTATGGCTACTGCTCTTGTCCCAACGGGTACACCGGTAGCATCTGTGAAACAAGTGAGTTCAGACTTGCAGCAGTGGTGTCTGTATTCACTTGTTCATCCAGTCATTCCCCCTCCATCCCTTCATTGCTGCTAGTGGTCGAGGTATGTGGTCTGTACAACAATACAATTTGCTACAACAATGGAACATGCCAGAATGGTTCATGCGTCTGTCCATCCCCATACACCGGATACGACTGTTCAACTGAGATGTGTGAGTACACAGTAAACATGCGGTGTGTTGACTGGAGTTGTGAGTAGCACTGTTTATGTGTGTATGTTCTGTGAGTTGTGTAGAACCAGAGAGATATTGAGCTAACACGTAGCAATACTTCCATCAAGTAAGACGTTTCGACCGTGAAGGTCTTTGTCAGTTACAAAGTTTTGTAATTGACGAAGACCTTCGCGGTCGAAACGTCTTACTCGTTGGAAGTATGCTACGTGTTAGCTCAATATCTCTCTGGTTCTATGTATTCCGTAGCATGAGCCTCTACGACATCTTCTGTGAGTTGTGTGCCTTTGGTGCGTGAGTGGTGTGTGCAGAAGACAGTAAGTGCTGCTCTGTCGTGCTCAGGTGATCCGCCGTGTCAGAACAACGGCTCCTGCTACGGAGGCCAATGCTACTGCAGTGAATTATTCACAGGAGATGCATGTGGAACTGGTAAGTCACGGACATTCTTGTAGTTGTCTTCTCAGCTCCTGTTCACTGAATGCTACTTCTTTAGTGCTGCCCACTCTTGGGCAGTGGACACTAGTCGTCATGCCGAATGTGTATGCCATTTCTTTGAGGTGCATGAAGTTACACCACCAGATTTTGTTGCATCAGAAGGGCATAATGGGTAAAAACGACAACAGGGGAACCCCTTGCGCTTTTTTACCCATTATGCACTCCTGGTTGCATAATTATACTGTCAACCTGTATAATGGAGGGCTGTATTAATATCCAACGGCATACACCGTCCTGCATTTCTTCATGACTGTTTACAGCTCTTGGTGTACCGTGTGGAGACTACTACTGTTTCAACAATGGCTATTGCTCCAATGGCTCTTACTGTGCCTGTTTGGCCAACTACACTGGGGAGTACTGCCAGTACAGGGACTGTGAGTTGCTCAGTTGGGTCGCCATTTGCAGTACAAGTGCACCAAGCCCTACTCCTCTTCCTCCGCCCTAAGGTAACCCACCCTGCCAGAATGGTACCTGTTACGATGGCTACTGCTCCTGCAACTATGGCTACACCGGAGTCAGTTGTGACACAGGTGAGACTTTACTCATACTACTATGGGGATAATGGCAGGGGAAGGGCAGGGAGGGGCTGTAATGAAATGTAACCTTAGAAGTGAGACACTGATGCAGTCACAATCCACATAGCATCCAAGTATGTAAAGTGTTCACTAGTGATTTCATGTGCCGCATACAACGTCTTATTTAATTACTGTACGTATCTCTGTACAGAGGTTGAGTTTTGCGGTTTCAACAACAGCTTCATTTGCTACAACAATGGGTACTGTGCCAATGGGTCCTGTGTCTGTCCATCCCCGTACACCGGATACGACTGCTCCACTGAGATGTGTGAGTGCATGTCCAGCATACTATGCAAGCCGAGCATTCTATTTACATATAGTTGTATGGACCACATGCTCATTTTCAAATGAAACAAGGGTATTGTGCATTATCTCCTGGAATCATTGAGACTGGTTGGTTGTAAAAATACTTGCAAAATGTTGAGCAACTCACACAACTACAAATAACACCTGTCACTACGTACATAGCTGGCATTCATGCCTGCCCTGATCTGGCTGCTAGAGCCAACTGGTCATTGCATGCATCGTTAGTGTTGCTAGTGAGTGCTGTGTCTGAATCTTCCTGCTCCACAACCATCCCACAAAACTTCTACATGTACGTACATACACCTACACATATGTACTTATTACGTATATACCACAAAGGCAGCAGTATAAATATAGAACTGAGTGTAGGACAGTCTGACGTTTTCTTTAGGTGTTCCGCCTTGTCAGAACGGTACCTGCTACAGTGGTGTGTGCTCCTGTTATTTTGGGTACACCGGGAGCAGTTGTGACTATTTTGTTTAAATTCAAGTTTAATTCACCTTTCATGTTACTGTACTGGTGTATGTAAGTGTTTGGGTGATTGATGTATAGGTTATACAATGAGGATGAGGGGTTATCGAATATACACGACCGAGGGCGAAGCCCGAGGACGTGTATATTTGATGACCCCGAATCCGAATTGTATAACCGGCTTGTACCAGAATGCGGAGGCGTTTCCGTTTCCTATTGGTTCATCCCGAACTGTCCAATGTAATTAATCCGCCAAAATGGCGGTCACGAGAACGCCGCCGTACCGTCTGTAGATTTTAAATGCGCAATGACCATCTACGCTAAATCGAGATCAACAATAGCTGTTATGTTTAACAACAGCTTCATTCCCTTAGCGACGAGGAGGACGGAGAAGACGACAGCAGCAAGCGACTAGGAAACAGCGGCGGCGAACACAGCAGCAGCGACGGCGGAGACGACAGTGGCAAGCGGCAAGCGAGTAGCAACTACTACAGTTCGCTTCGGCTAGCGCAGGTGTCTAACTAGTGACCTTATAAGGTCACTAGTTAGACACCTAGATAAAATGGTTTTGCAGCTGTATGAATATTTAATGAGGTGTCTTAGTGATATACACACCTCACCACATCAAAGGAAACGCCCACGCATTATGGTACAAGAGTGCGTTTAACCCTTCTGTATCTGTAGTCACCTGTCCACAACAGTGCTCTAATGGCGGAGAATGCTTCCGTTACGACGGTGGACCGTACGGCATCTATGGGTGTGATTGTCAGGATGACTACGTGGGAATGTTCTGTGATTACAGGAGCTGTGAGTTTGTTGCCACGGTGAACTGCAACACGGAGACGTTGGTTTCACTGACACAAGCGATGCATTGTCATGTGTTCCTTTGCAGGTGAAGGACGCTGTTTGAACGGAGGGACATGCAGCAATGATTATGGCTACTGCCTGTGTCCCTTGGGTTACTCAGGGCAGTTTTGTGAGATAGGTGAGTCGGGAGTGGCACTGCAGATAGTAATGGACATTCAGTAGATACTTTTAGGCTGCATCCCTTTCCATACCTGCATGACTTCGTTGCATAGCACTCTCTCATTGTTAGTCCCAACACAATGTACTGTACTGTGCTGGCCTTGTGAGTACAAATGAGGTGGAAGATTCCTGTCACTTGCTTTCAATCTTGTTGTCATAATGTTGGCATGTTATCGCTGTCATTCCTTGCTGTACTATTGAAACACATGATAGTGGCACTTTGAAGGTACAACAATGCAGTCCACTGCTGTATAAGACAACTGTTTATGTAAGACTTCTATGGAAGTGCTGTAAACGGTAGCATTCACTGCAGGGATAGAGCTGTGTGGTGTGAACAATGAACTGTTGTGCAGCAATAATGGAACATGTGTCAATGACGCATGTGTATGCCCCATGCCATACACGGGTGTTAACTGCACAGAAGAGATTTGTGAGTTTAGAATGCATTGTGTGTGTGTACACTCATACAAGCATGTTTTTATTATATTACGTATATGTACTATGATACGTATATTACACATACGTACAGTATATCATACAGTATTAATGCATCTACTGTATCATACACATAGTGTAGACAATAGCTATATACAACATGAAGTTAAGTTTGTTCTATGAGACAATCAAAAGAGTAACCATTTGAACTAACCATGAAAATAGTTTAGCAGTGACAAATTCTCAAATTACAATACTAGTCACTGTGTATATAGCATTCTTCACCTGGGTAATGCCTGCCATACAGGTGACCCAATGTGCCAAAATGGCCGCAAGTGCTATGGAGGAATGTGTAACTGTGGCCCTCTGTACAATGGGACTACCTGTGACAATGGTGCGTCTCAAAATTTATTGTCACCTGAAACTTTATGCATCTCTTCTGTGGTGTTCTTGTACTGTATGCACATCTTGTCCCCCACCTTTTTCCCCCCTCCTCCCCTTCCCCTCCCCTTTCCCCTCTTCCTCACCCCCTCAGCTCTTGGTGAACCATGTGGCGACAAGTACTGCTTCAATGGGGGGCGCTGCGTTGCTGAAAGTTGTGATTGTATGGACTCATACACTGGGGAGTACTGCCAGTACAGGGACTGTGAGTTGGGCACGTCCGTCAACAACCGCCGTGTGCATGTGTGTGGATGCCACCGTACGTATGTACTGTATGCGTGTGTCCCTGCTTTCCCAGGCGATTCTCTTTGCCTGAATGGGGGCACATGTGTGCCTGGAGAGTACGGCGCCTATTGTGCATGTGACAATGGTTACATTGGCTACAACTGTGACACCAGTGAGTTGTGTGTACTACAGGACACATTCTTTGTGGATGAAGCTGTTCTAGTAGTTGACAGAGGACTGTGTGCTGTGTGGGAGGGAAGGGTGTGTGCATAAATTTGTACTTTTGATGTCTTACAGGACTTGAGGTGTGTGGAGATGTCATTTGCCAGAACAATGGGACATGTGTGAGTGGATCATGTGCCTGCCGTCCTCAGTACACAGGAAGAAACTGCTCCATTGAGATTTGTAAGTGCACTGTGCAAACAGGTACACTTCTGTCAGTGAGCTGTGTACGTAGTTAGTGAACTTGTACAAGGATACACTTCTGTTGATAAGTCTAATCGTTGGTCATAGGCATGTCCAATGCGTAGCTATTAACACAATCAATACAAGTAATTTATGATTGTGCCTCTCGGATATGTTTGGAATTGCTAAAATTTGAATCATTGTTATTTATTATACATACAATACAATTATATATTATTATACAATACAGGTATACTATTATACAATAGATACTTACTAAGATACTTAATATTATAAGAAACAGGCAGACAGTGCGTCACCTAATGTTGTGTACAACCAATAGGAATGCATGCATGATGACGACGTCAAGTGACCATACCCGACCTTGCAGTATTGAACTGGGACGTGATAGTAATCAGGGTTGACCCGAGTTTTGTGTCGTTTCCTTCACAGGTGACCCTCCCTGTCTGAATGGCTACTGCTACAGTCAGATTTGCTCTTGTAGACCATACTATACCGGAGCTTACTGTGAAGTTGGTATGTTTCTGAGCACTATAAAGTACACGAGTATAGCCATACAAACTATACAATGTGTGCAATGCATTGTGTTGTCTAGTAGTAGTAATCTTGGTATCATTTGGTGTCCTTGGAAGTATTTTGTGATGCTGTTGCCAGTCCATGCCACCATTCTGTGTTACACCTGTAGAACCCTACCCCTCACCTCTAATGCAGCTCTCTGCCCAGAAGGGGGCTACGTGTGCAACAACGGAGGGAGGTGCAGTGGGGACTCACAGGCCACCTGTGACTGCCCACCTGGATATGGAGGGGATTTCTGTCAGGAGCTGGTCATCACGAATGACACCTGTGAGTTTACAGCCACTTTGTGACTCAAATAAATGAGTTCTACGCACAGTGTTATGTGCGTACATGCGTATTCCCCTTACAAGTTACAATATTATCGGGAATGTGTGATAGCTGCTTTCTCCTGTAGCCAGAAACACAATTTATGCAGATTCTGCAATGCCCCTTCTATAGGCTCCCCTCCATGTGAGAATGGTGGTAGCTGTTACTTCGGTGTATGCAACTGCCCTGATGGTTTCATTGGTCAGGCGTGCGAGACAAGTGAGTGATTAGCCATTCTATTCCACACACTTAGTGCAACTAGTGCCAATTGCAACGATTGATGACCACCACATGCATGCGTGTGCAAGTGCAGGACTTACACCACTAGTTGGAGTGTAACTTGTACCTGGTGCTGTATGTATGACGTATCGTAAGGTGAAGAGACTACTAACTGTGTAGCTTTTGAAGCTCAAATACCAATCAACGTGTACGGTACAAGCCAGTCACGGTGGCTCTTCCACTGCTTTGAAAGCTATTATGAGCTAGCTAGCTATATACTACATTCCTGTTGGAGTAGACAGTTGCCAACAGTTGTGTGTGTGTGTGTGTGTGTGTGTGTGTGTGTGTGTGTGTGTGTGTGTGTGTGTGTGTGTGTGTGTGTGTGTGTGTGTGTGTGTGTGTGTGTGTGTGTGTGTGTGTGTGTGTGTGTGTGTGTGTGTGTGTGTGTGTGTGTGTGTGTGTGTGTGTGTGTGTGTGTGTGTGTGTGTGTGTGTGTGTGTGTGTGTGTGTGTGTGTGTGTGTGTGTGTGTGTGTGTGTGTGTGTGTGTGTGTGTGTGTGTGTGTGTGTGTGTGTGTGTGTGTGTGTGTGTGTGTGTGTGTGTGTGTGTGTGTGTGTGTGTGTGTGTGTGTGTGTGTGTGTGTGTGTGTGTGTGTGTGTGTGTGTGTGTGTGTGTGTGTGTGTGTGTGTGTGTGTGTGTGTGTGTGTGTGTGTGTGTGTGTGTGTGTGTGTGTGTGTGTGTGTGTGTGTGTGTGTGTGTGTGTGTGTGTGTGTGTGTGTGTGTGTGTGTGTGTGCTGGACACACTGGGCTGTCCTGTGACCTACCATCGTGCAATTTGCAATAGAAAGTGTGATTAAGCAAGGCAGGACACATTGTTTACTCAACTGTACATACAAATCTTAATTGTAGCACCCTGTCATGGGTGTGTAATAACTGAACACATGCAGTACAAGAGCATTATCGATGTCACGGGTGTGTGGGGGGAGGAAGCGGTCAGCAACACTTTGCTCCACTTGCCACTTGTAGCACCCTGTGTACCACTGTAGTATTTAAGGGAAAATCTGTGACCCTTTGTGGTTCAATCTCAATCTGTGAAATTTCTACACACATTTTTGGGTTCTCAAATCTTTATAGCGGTATGTTCTAACTGCGTGTGTCCTTGCTTAATCTAGCTCACTAATTCTAATGATCCGTGGCATGGTGGCATTCTGTTCACCACTGTTCTCCTTCTAATCCAGCCTGGCTGATCCGGGGCACTGCTTTGCATAACAGCCTGCTTTCAGCCAAACCACCATGAATTTACCCTTCTTCCTTGCAGCTTGTCCTTGTGCCCCAAGTGGTGGATTCTGTGATGGCAATGGAGGCTGCATTTGCTACCCAGGATACACTGGACAGTACTGTGATGAGACAGGTAGGGAGAAGGCATGCAGACAGGAGGATGGGTGGGATGCACATGTGGGTGCGGTTTGGCTATAGCGACAGATATGGATGTGAAGCAAAATGGCAGCATTGGGGTATGTCTATACACGGGAAAACACAAACTTCTCAATTTCCCTAATGCTGTGCGAATCAGATTGCCATTGGATGTCTCCACACGTCCTCATATTTGGCTGGAGTCCATAGGTGCACTGTGTTGTGGTTGGGAAGAAGAAGAATGATATACATGTGAAAAGAAGAATGAGACAACAGTGACCTATAAGGCTTCTCACTTATATGCACTCCAGGTCACCATTGGGTACATTGTCATATTTAATGCCTTAATTGAAATAAGCCTATCCATGGCCTTCAATCACTCAAAATGCACTAATACATACATTAAGATAGGATACACCATTTATAATCGTGTACATTACTAAATATGTAGATGGTGCCCATTTGCTGTTCATTGTGTAGACACTTTAAGCACTGTCTTCATTCCTCTCTAATACAGCCTGCCCCTGTATGAACGGTGGTTCATGCATCGGCAACAGCGGGACCTGTGTGTGCCCTCCTGAATACACTGGGCTGTACTGTGAAGAAGACTTGTGTAAGCTGCAAAATGTGTGATGTCTGAAGTGTTGCTGTATTCAGCACCTGAACAGCACAATTTGTTGTGTCCTAACGTAGTTTGATTCTATCCACTTTGGAGTGATTTCGTTCGGTCTACGAGGCATCTCCTTCTCTCCGGGCACGATTTCGCATGTTAGACGGTGGAGAGACTATTTCGCATATCGCCATTTTTTGGTTGCATAATAGAATTCATACGCAAAAGTGTTAACATGCGAGTACAGAATGGCGGTTCTTGCATTCTTGGTACCTGCTACTGTCCCTATGGCTTTATTGGACAGGCGTGTAATGCATGTGAGTGCATAAAATATATGTCTAACTATCTATGTTCAGTTTTACCTGGAGCACATAATGGTAACTTTAATTCCTTATTTGCTCCTGATGCCAGCTCTGTTTGTTATGCATCTCACCGTTCATTCTGAAATATATAACTCCTTGCTGTCCATAAGGTGGCATCATAGGCTAGCATTGCTACTTCTTCCTATGTTTCTTCCTCAGCCTTCCTCCCCCCCTGTGGAGACTACTACTGCTTCTACAACTCCACCTGTGACACTGACACGGGAAGCTGTGTCTGCCCACCCGGTTTGACAGGCCGGTATTGCCAGGAGTTAACAAGTGGGTGTACCATGCATCATTAGTGTATACATAGCATCAAACACACACACACACACACACACACACACACACACACACACACACACACACACACACACACACACACACACACACACACACACACACACACACACACACACACACACACACACACACACACACACACACACACACACACACACATGATGTACAGATCAAAGTAACTCTTACACTATTACCAACAATTGCTAGTGATTGCTCTTTATGTTGTTTATTTGCTGAACAGTTAAAGCATTCTCCTCCTTCCTCTCCAATACAGACTGCTTCTGTCTGAACGGTGGCTCTTGCATCACCAACACCAGCATCTGTGTGTGCCCTACTGAATACACTGGGCAGTACTGTGAACAGCTATTGTGTAAGCTGTAGACTGTGTCCTGTCTGTACCACTGCAGGAGAGATCATCCCTATCGCCATTTGTACACTGACATACGTAGCTTGTACCACCAGTACATACATAGGCACTCTTGTTAGTATTTGGTGTGTAGCTGTTTCTGAAGTAGTAGACTCCACCTCACCTCGCCTTGCCCCTTCTCTGCAGGCAACCCTGAGTGTCAAAATGGTGGTAGTTGCTTCTCTGGCACTTGCTACTGCCCCTATGGTTTCACTGGAGAGAGGTGTGAGACAAGTGAGCGAATACATGTAATTGTTACCTAAGTTCAATGTCACCTTTCAGCATTTATTGTGTTTGACCAGCTTGAGCTAATGGTGTCGTTGCTCCCCCACCAGCCTTCCTCCCCCCCTGTGGAGACTACTACTGCTTCTACAACTCCACCTGTGACACTGACACGGGAAGCTGTGTCTGTCCACCTGGTTTGACAGGCCGGTATTGCCAGGAGTTCACAAGTGGGTGTACCATGCATCATTAATGTAGTGTCTAATTAACATGAATTTTTAGGACTGCACATGTTGTACCAGTCATGTCAACTCTCACTGCTCTCAATCATTGCTTGGTTTGTGACTGGATGCCAGTGGTTTGTGGTGCATATCAGACACCAAGCAGTCACATGGTGAGGGAGGTAATGTATTTGTGTCTGACAAAGACCCCCTTGCGATTGAAATGTCTCACTGAAATTTAACCTCCATTCTATGATTAATATGTCTGCATAGACTATACCACGCTGTCAGGAAGTGCTGTACATATGTGTGTGTATTACCTCTTTCACATGCAGCCGCCTGTTTTGGGAACTACACTTTTGAGGGAACCAACTGGACTGTGTACTGGTCTGTGACTGGGAGCGACATCTCCTTTGGCATGTTTGGACCAGCAGATGGATGGCTTGGCATTGGCTTCTCTGAGACTCCTGATTTGGAATCGGTAAGCCTGCCCCCTTTGAGTCACTCATCATTATCATTGGATACAAACGAGTGAGCATCGCATGTTCTCTTGGTGTGCATGTCAAGCAACTAAACACATGATGCTAGACTTCATCACTACCCTAAACACTTTGCTAATGTTACATACGTAAGCCCTTACCTGCTCCCTCAATAACAGATCTTTGATGCTTACATCTCCATTGATGGATTCTTTTTTGATGGGTAAGCAAGCATACAATTACCATGCTTTGCCCATGTGAGGCTAACTGCTGCCACATCAGTGCCCATTGAATGCACTTACAGCAATGCATTATATGTATGTACATTGATTATTGTACACACCCAAGTCCATTACTTGATGCAAGCACCAAGAGTATATATATGCAAGTGGAAGTGAAACTATATGCAGTCTTAAGAGTGGAAGCGCTTAATTTGTGTACCTTTTCTATTGTTTCAACTGCAGCAATGTTGTTGACCTCGTACCACAAGCTGATGCAAGACAGAATGCTGTTCTGCTGTCTAGAACAGTTGATCCTGGCACTAACATTGCCTATGTGACCTTCTCAAGGCCCTTGAATACTTCGGATGTGGATGATGTGGTCTTGGATCACCCGCTGTACCTGCACTTTGGATACAGCCCAAGTGACATCATTGAGATTAATACTGCCCAGACCAGCATATGGACCAGCAGAAGTCCAATCCAATTTGATTGCAATAGAGATGGTAAAAATACCTTTCAACCTGTCGTGCTGTTATGTGCATTGTATGCTGTACATTGACTGCTGTGAGGTGTACTTGGTGTGTGTAGCTGGTGCGTATGCAGCGTGTAGATTACACTGTGAATAAGACGGATATGAACAAGGCGTGTGTGTGTGTGTGTGTGTGTGTGTGTGTGTGTGTGTGTGTGTGTGTGTGTGTGTGTGTGTGTGTGTGTGTGTGTGTGTGTGTGTGTGTGTGTGTGTGTGTGTGTGTGTGTGTGTGTGTGTGTGTGTGTGTGTGTGTGTGTGTGTGTGTGTGTGTGTGTGTGTGTGTGTGTGTGTGTGTGTGTGTGTGTGTGTGTGTGTGTGTGTGTGTGTGTGTGTGTGTGTGTGTGTGTGTGTGTGTGTGTGTGTGTGTGTGTGTGTGTGTGTGTGTGTGTGTGTGTGTGTGTGTGTGTGTGTGTGTGTGTGTGTGTGTGTGTGTGTGTGTGTGTGTGTGTGTGTGTGTGTGTGTGTGTGTGTGTGTGTGTGTGTGTGTGTGTGTGTGTGTGTGTGTGTGTGTGTGTGTGTGTGTGTGTGTGCCATCCTGGACACACTGGGCTGTCCTGTGACCTACCATCGTGCAATTTGCAATAGAAAGTGTGATTAAGCAAGGCAGGACACATTGTTTACTCAACTGTACATACAAATCTTAATTGTAGCACCCTGTCATGGGTGTGTAGTAACTGAACACATGCAGTACAAGAGCATTATCGATGTCACGGGTGTGTGGGGGGAGGAAGCGGTCAGCAACACTTTGCTCCACTTGCCACTTGTAGCACCCTGTGTACCACTGTAGTATTTAAGGGAAAATCTGTGACCCTTTGTGGTTCAATCTCAATCTGTGAAGTTTCTACACACATTTTTGGGTTCTCAAATCTTTATAGCGGTATGTTCTAACTGCGTGTGTCCTTGCTTAATCTAGCTCACTAATTCTAATGATCCATGGCATGGTGGCATTCTGTTCACCACTGTTCTCCTTCTAATCCAGCCTGGCTGATCCATGGCACTGCTTTGCATAACAGCCTGTTTTCAGATAAACCACCATGAATTTACCCTTCTTCCTTGCAGCTTGTCCTTGTACCCCAAGTGGTGGATTCTGTGATGGCAATGGAGGCTGCATTTGCTACCCAGGATACACTGGACAGTACTGTGATGAGACAGGTAGGGAGAAGGCATGCAGACAGGAGGATGGGTGGGATGCACATGTGGGTGCGGTTTTGCTATAGCGACAGATATGGATGTGAAGCAAAATGGCAGCATTGGGGTATGTCTATACACGGGAAAACACAAACTTCTCAATTTCCACACGGGAAAACACAAACTTCTCAATTTCCCTAATGCTGTGCGAATCAGATTGCCATTGGATGTCTCCACACGTCCTCATATTTGGCTGGAGTCCATAGGTGCACTGTGTCGAGGTTGGGAAGAAGAAGAAGGATATACATGTGAAAAGAAGAATGAGACAACAGTGACCTATAAGGCTTCTCACTTATATGCACTCCAGGTCACCGTTGAGTACACTGTCATATTTAATGCCTTAATTGAAATAAGCCTATCCATGGCCTTCAATCACTCAAAATGCACTAATACATACATTAAGATAGGATACACCATTTATAATCGTGTACATTACTAAATATGTAGATGGTGACATCTGATAGACATGCACACATTGGTCTAGTACATGTTTTGTGCTTGTACTTGCAGACGTGTGCTTTGGAAGTAGATCCGCATCAAATGGTGAGTACCATGTGGCATATTCAGTCAGAGGAGATACCATCACATTCACCTTGCGAGCCATGACCACTGGCTGGGTGGGCATTGGCTTCTCCCTTGATCAGCTCATGGTAAGTCATCTGTATATGCAAGCAAATTTAGACATTCAGAATGCACACCACACAGATACGCCACCTCTGCTCCTCCCACTCCTCACCGTCACCTGTAGCCCAATTCAGACGTGGTCGTTGGTGCTAGCAGTGCTGAAGGTTCATTTGTGTATGACGGGTGAGTCTGTAGCAGAGACCATTAACACACTGCAGCAATGGTCAATGGCCAATGAACGTAGTGATCGTGCTGAACGTACACATGTACAGTATTGCCCCTCAGGTACATTGGAAATTATCGATCACGTCCTCCAGCTGATGAATCACAGGATTTAATTTTTGCCTCAGCAATTCATGAGAATGATGTGACCAGTGTCATCTTTAGCCGACAGAGGGTGACTAGTGACTCAAATGACATGCCGCTGGACCAGTGTGTATACTTCCTGTATGCCTGGGGTGGGACAGTTGACGTCAACACACAAGATATTCAACGTCATATGTACAGAGAAGCAAGCAGGGACGTGATATGCCTGCCTTCTTCCTTCGATTGTTCGAGTGAGTGGAATGCATAGAATTATGACAGGTGCACTCATGTTAATGTTTGACCAGACATGATTCACACCCTCACACACGTACCAGTCAAGTCAACTTTGCCACTGCCCCAACCATTTACTACCTATTTTTGTGATTCCAGTGGTGTTCACTTGATGTACGCTTCGCTTCTTGCCCATTTGCTGTTCATTGTGTAGACACTTTAAGCACTGTCTTCATTCCTCTCTAATACAGCCTGCCCCTGTATGAACGGTGGTTCATGCATCGGCAACAGCGGGACCTGTGTGTGCCCTCCTGAATACACTGGGCTGTACTGTGAAGAAGACTTGTGTAAGCTGCAAAATGTGTGATGTCTGAAGTGTTGCTGTATTCAGCACCTGAACAGCACAATTTGTTGTGTCCTAACGTAGTTTGATTCTATCCACTTTGGAGTGATTTCGTTCGGTCTACGAGGCATCTCCTTCTCTCCGGGCACGATTTCGCATGTTAGACGGTGGAGAGACTATTTCGCATATCGCCATTTTTTTTGTTGCATAATAGAGTTCATACGCAAAAGTGTTAACATGCGAGTACAGAATGGCGGTTCTTGCATTCTTGGTACCTGCTACTGTCCCTATGGCTTTATTGGACAGGCGTGTAATGCATGTGAGTGCATAAAATATATGTCTAACTATCTATGTTCAGTTTACCTGGAGCACATAATGGTAACTTTAATTCCTTATTTGCTCCTGATGCCAGCTCTGTTTGTTATGCATCTCACCGTTCATTCTGAAATATATAACTCCTTGCTGTCCATAAGGTGGCATCATAGGCTAGCATTGCTACTTCTTCCTATGTTTCTTCCTCAGCCTTCCTCCCCCCCTGTGGAGACTACTACTGCTTCTACAACTCCACCTGTGACACTGACACGGGAAGCTGTGTCTGCCCACCCGGTTTGACAGGCCGGTATTGCCAGGAGTTAACAAGTGGGTGTACCATGCATCATTAGTGTATACATAGCATCAAACACACACACACACACACACACACACACACACACACACACATACACACACACACACACACATGATGTACAGATCAAAGTAACTCTTACACTATTACCAACAATTGCTAGTGATTGCTCTTTATGTTGTTTATTTGCTGAACAGTTAAAGCATTCTCCTCCTTCCTCTCCAATACAGACTGCTTCTGTCTGAACGGTGGCTCTTGCATCACCAACACCAGCATCTGTGTGTGCCCTACTGAATACACTGGGCAGTACTGTGAACAGCTATTGTGTAAGCTGTAGACTTGTCCTGTCTGTACCACTGCAGGAGAGATCGTCCCTATCGCCATTTGTACACTGACATAGCTTGTACCACCAGTACATACATAGGGACACTTGTTAGCATTTGGTGTGTAGCTGTTTCTGAAGTAGTAGACTCCACCTCACCTCGCCTTGCCCCTTCTCTGCAGGCAACCCTGAGTGTCAAAATGGTGGTACTTGCTTCTCTGGCACTTGCTACTGCCCCTATGGTTTCACTGGAGAAAGGTGTGAGACAAGTGAGTGAATATATGTAATTGTTACCTAAGTTCAATGTCACCTTTCAGCATTTATTGTGTTTGACCAGCTTGAGCTAATGGTGTCGTTGCCCCCCCCCCTCCCCCCCCCCCCCCCAGCCTTCCTCCCCCCCTGTGGAGACTACTACTGCTTCTACAACTCCACCTGTGACACTGACACGGGAAGCTGTGTCTGTCCACCTGGTTTGACAGGCCGGTATTGCCAGGAGTTTACAAGTGGGTGTACCATGCATCATTAATGTAGTGTCTAATTAACATGAATTTTTAGGACTGCACATGTTGTACCAGTCATGTCAACTCTCACTGCTCTCAATCATTGCTTGGTTTGTGACTGGATGCCAGTGGTTGGTTGGTGCATATCAGACACCAAGCAGTCACATGGTGAGGGAGGTAATGTATTTGTGTCTGACAAAGACCCCCTTGCGATTGAAATGTCTCACTGAAATTTAACCTCCATTCTATGATTAATATGTCTGCATAGACTATACCACGCTGTCAGGAAGTGCTGTACATATGTGTGTGTATTACCTCTTTCACATGCAGCCGCCTGTTTTGGGAACTACACTTTTGAGGGAACCAACTGGACTGTGTACTGGTCTGTGACTGGGAGCGACATCTCCTTTGGCATGTTTGGACCAGCAGATGGATGGCTTGGCATTGGCTTCTCTGAGACTCCTGATTTGGAATCGGTAAGCCTGCCCCCTTTGAGTCACTCATCATTATCATTGGATACAAACGAGTGAGCATCGCATGTTCTCTTGGTGTGCATGTCAAGCAACTAAACACATGATGCTAGACTTCATCACTACCCTAAACACTTTGCTAATGTTACATAAGCCCTTACCTGCTCCCTCAATAACAGATCTTTGATGCTTACATCTCCATTGATGGATTCTTTTTTGATGGGTAAGCAAGCATACAATTACCATGCTTTGCCCATGTGAGGCTAACTGCTGCCACATCAGTGCCCATTGAATGCACTTACAGCAATGCATTATATGTATGTACATTGATTATTGTACACACCCAAGTCCATTACTTGATGCAAGCACCAAGAGTATATATATGCAAGTGGAAGTGAAACTATATGCAGTCTTAAGAGTGGAAGCGCTTAATTTGTGTACCTTTTCTATTGTTTCCACTGCAGCAATGTTGTTGACCTCGTACCACAAGCTGATGCAAGACAGAATGCTGTTCTGCTGTCTAGAACAGTTGATCCTGACACTAACATTGCCTATGTGACCTTCTCAAGGCCCTTGAATACTTCAGATGTGGATGATGTGGTCTTGGATCACCCGCTGTACCTGCACTTTGGATACAGCCCAAGTGACATCATTGAGATTAATACTGCCCAGACCAGCATATGGACCAGCAGAAGTCCAATCCAATTTGATTGCAATAGAGATGGTAAAAATACCTTTCAACCTGTCGTGCTGTTATGTGCATTGACTGCTGTACGTTGACTGCTGTGAGGTGTACTTGGTGTGTGTAGCTGGTGCGTATGCAGCGTGTAGATTACACTGTGAATAAGACGGATATGAACAAGGCAGTCCAAACTGTTTGAAGTCCATTCCAAGTCCATTGGATGACTCGAATGACACTGGAGACACTGTTAAGAATGTTGTAACTCCCTGTATGTATCCATTTCGTCTTAACCACTTCCTTGTACGCTAAGGTTCTCGTGACTAGTGGATCACTGAGACAGGATTGAATCAACAGTTTATTATGCAATCACCAATTTACTAAATGCTTGTATGCATCAATACAGGTGAGCCTACAGACGAGCCTACAGATGAGCCTACAGACGAGCCTACAGATGAGCCTACAGACGAGCCTACTGAGGAGCCAGGTGAGGTAGTGCATGTTGTGCATACGTACGTAGTGACAGCCATTGTCCATGTGGTTGGATTTCTGTTGTCTTCACATCTTCCTCCCAGAGACGAAATGTCCCAGAACCAGAGAAGTGAATGAGAGGCTAAATGCTAGCTTCATCTGGCCAGAGACTACTGCTGGAGATTTCTACCCCAACCAGTGTCCCTGTAGGGGCGCCCCTGAACTAACCAATGGCTTGTTTGCCATTAGAGAATGTGGAACGGATGGGAGCTGGCTGCAAACTGATTTCTCCGTTTGTATTTCTGACACTCGTATGGCACTGTGTGAGGTACATATTTACGTATGCGTAGAGTGACATTAGTGCTACCGTGATGTTAGGTGACACCAGTGAAGAGTGGTACATACGTCAAAGGTGTACGTATGTACGTATGTATGTAGGTATGTACATACGTGTACATATGCCTGAGGTTCAGAGTCTGTATGCCCTTGCAGGGTGGCGATCTAACAGATACTCTGTTTGACAGTCTGGGTTCAACTGAGACCTTGTCAGCCGGTGACGTTGCAGTCCTGTTCAGTGCTGCTAGCACACTCCTTACAAATGAAGCCATTAACAATGAGACAGTAAGCAACAGAAGAATCTTGCGCTCTAGCATCTCTTAACACATGAGCATGCACAGCGTTCCACCCAGGTGAAACGCTGTCTGTTCTGTCTGTACCTTCTGGCATTATTGTGACTGATTACTTCTAGCTTTGCTGGTAATATTAAACTTATGTACTTGTAGGTACGTACATGCAATTTAATTTAGGGACACTGTTCCCTTGGCTTATGTAGAATCATTCACCATTGTATGTACGTATCTAATCTTCTAATCTAATTTGGCAGGCAAGAGACAGTCTACTGGATGCCTTTGATGGCCTTTTGTCTGCTGACGATGACGTTCTGCTGGCAACTAGTGAAACGACAGGCGCTGGAGACATGTAGGTTGGGCCAACCATGCAGGTGTTGTGGTGCTGTCACATGCAATTTAGCTTGTCACTAATGTTTTGACAATGCTGTATGCATGCACCATACACCATCTGACACATTAAGTAATTATTCAGTACACAGTACATAGTATATGTATACAGTACATGCAGTCATGTTTGGATTGGTAGGAGTAAACAACTAGTGACAAGTATGCCTCTGCGACAAAGCGTCACAAACGTGTCCCAAATCACCTTATGACAAGTATTCTGTATGTTTGTACTGTATATGCAGCGCAGGTCTACATGGCATTCACCATACCTCATATTTCATCACACACATAATTGTGTCTCCTAGGCCGACCATTCACTGTCACCCGTCTGCTCTCAATTACACGCAGCCTTCTGTCTGCATTTGACAAGATTGCAGACACACTCACCCTTGTTCCTGGGAGACCTGTCACTGTCACTAGGACAACATTTGATCTGGAAATAACTGAATTGGACGTTAACAGCATTCCAGAATCAGGACATGGTATCACCTTTGGCGGTAATGACGTGAACCTGCCCAAGTCTCTTTTTAACGACTATACAAACAACCCCACCATCAGCAGCTCTCTAGTGAAGACGACATCTCTATTCCGAGGCCGGGATGATGAAATCACAATTGCCAGCAGTGTGGTGTCTGTCACTGTGCTCCAGAATGAGGTGAAGAATTTGGTGGAGCCTGTGATGATGAAGTTTATGAAGAGTGTTCCAGTGAGTGGTAAGAATGAGGAGTTTACTTATCTATGCATCCACAGGTTTCAATGGCTCCTGTCTATACACACCACATAGTGTATATATTACAAGCACGTGCTATCTCACCTCATGCTCTGCCATGCAGACTCCAAGTGGAATGGAGAGCAGTTGCCGCTTCTTAGACAAGACTGAAAACAGTGAGTTCATGCGTATGCGATTAGCAAGTTCAGCAGGACCCTACTCACCGCTTTAACATTGTCTGGTGGACTAGATACAGAATTATCTCAGAATTACTATTACCCTATTGTTGTTTACTGAACAGTAATCTAAGCTACTTTTGTGATTATGTACGTACAGTATGTACACTTGTGTTGTGATTATTTGCGATGAGTACTTTAACACTGTTGCATGCAAGTTGAATCCCCTCCCATCTACTAGCCTGTGTACATCAATGCTTTAAATGACCTTACTCTCCCATAATCAGGCCTTAGTGGAAGGTGGTCTACGTCAGGGTGCCGACTCGTGAGGGAGACACAGACGGAAGTGATGTGTGCTTGTGACCACCTCTCGAGCTTTGCTGTCATCCTGGTAAGTGCGCAAAGAAGACCCTAGTACTCAATAGGAAACCAACATGGCCCACACTCCAATGTTACCCTCGTATGTAAGCGTATAGTACCAATGTGATGTCCCTACTCCTCCCCACCTCTCCCACGTACCTTCCTCTATGCACACACACACACACACACACACACACACACACACACACACACACACACACACACACACACACACACACACACACACACACACACACACACACACACACACACACACACACACACACACACACACACACGTGTGCAGGCTCCATCTGCTCCCACCACCAGCAGTCCACCTGGTGCCGCTGGTCCTGCTACCCCCGTGGCGGCCATTGTGGTGCCCATTCTCATTATAGTCCTTCTCCTTGCCGGTGTGGCAGTTGCTGTTGTGCTGGTGATCGTATTCATGTACGTATCTGCATGTACTAATAATTTATGTAAGACATGCATGGGGTTTTCTGCTGTCCTATATATAAATATATGCATAGTAATATATATATAATATATATATAAATATACAGTATATATATGCAAGGGACATTGCTGTTGTGTGGTGCATAAGAGAGCATGCATGTGCACTCTGCCGCAATCACAGGTTGCTGCCGTTTGCCGTGGAAGAGTCCTAGTTGTGTATGTTTCACTGTACGCAGGTCCAAGAACAAGAAGGGCCACTACTCTGTAGACAGTGCAAACGCTGCAGAAGAGAGGGACATAGCTCTGGAATATGTGGAGAATGCCTATGTGGAGAATGCCACCGCAGTAGCCTCAGAAAACAAGCAGGAGGAAGTGCTGGCCATCGATAACCGTCTGGCTGAAGAGTGTGAGGGTGAGAAAGCATGTACCCTTGACGGTGTGGCGGCGGACGACACTACAGAGGTCAAGGAGACTCCCCTGGCGTGATCTACATACATAACTTGCAAGGAACCCTCCTTTGTCGGTTCCACTAATTATAGACTACGTAAGCACTATCAAGAGTATGGCTTATGCATAAGCCGTAGCATGTTTTGTGCATTTATACTGTCTGTATAGCAAATGTACACTACTAGACTATTCTACATTATTTTATATAGTACAATATGCTGTTTGGCTAATTGACTGCTCCATTAGATGTAATTATATGTCAATTAGCTAGTCTTTACATATAATAATGTCAAACGTTTCACAGTATACACTTTCACGCACAAATACATACATTACCTCGCCTAGTCCCACATGATGCAAATTATATTATATATACATACATACGTTCTGCTGATTAACACGCAGCCCATTTACATATACCGTTGCCTCCTCGATCCTGAAGGACTGACACAGTAATGACTGAATCGTACCGTGAAGCTACGTATGTAAGGGTTGCTGCATCTTTCAATGTAAATGGTTTGCTTGCATGCCGGTTATTCTGGAGCATACTGTAAATGTTTATCTGTGCGTGCGTCCATGCATTCAATGTCTCCTATGACCAGCTCGCTGGTGACCCATCCCACCCTGCTGCCGCTCTCCGCCCACCAACCCTGGGTAGCCACTCCCCCTGAATTGGCCAAACTGCAACTCTTGTCCCTGGGGTGTTCCGTACCCAGGTGTGCCCCACTGCGCGGGTTGGGATGGCGTGTAGGGGGCACTCATGCCAGGGGAAGGCTGCCCAAACGGAGAGATCATCATCGGTGTGCCAATTACCTGTGGCGTACCAAACGTCTGTGGCGTTCCAATGCTGGGACCGCTCATAGGTGTCTGCAGAGTGTGTCCAGTGCCGAAGCCTGCCCTGGGTGGTGGCCTGTCCTTATAGTGCGTCTTGAACCACTTGAGAAGCCGATCAAGATTGTCAAACACTTGCCCCCTAAACCGATACCCCTCAGGTGTGACAGTAAAATATTCCCACACTGGCTTCCTTGAGGGCTGGTAGGCAAGAACAAACTTGCCACGTAGCTGCTTGCAGGGGCTGAAGTAGTATGGAATTTTGGAAGGGTTCGTTTTCTTCTCTTCTGCCAGCAGTGCCGTGAGTCTGTTCAGATCTCCCCCTTCGGCCTGCCTGTAGCACTTGTGGTTGGCAACATCTCGCACATTGCCCGCCATGGGCTGGATGAAACGTGCTATTATTTCATCCAGATCCTCGTACTCCTGAGGGGTAAGGGGGGAGGGGGGGGGGGGGAGTGACCCACCTCAGGTACGTACCAAGCTGACACAGCCTAGTCTGGCCTGCTAGACCCAACTTGCAACAAGAAATTGGATCTAGCGGGCTAGACTACCCACAGCTCCATACCCACAACAGATCTGGTGGCTCTCCTCGAGCTAGGGGTGGTGAGTGAGGACAACAGCCCACTCACCTCATTGTCGATGACCAGCTTTCTTCCAAGGGAGAATGGATTAGGTTTGTCTTTCTCGACAATATCCACATGCTGGTAGATGTCGTCGATTACCTTCCATGTTACAGCAAGGCGGTTCACGCCCTAAAGGGTGACAGAGAGGCAAGAGATGTGATATTGGAGGAGGCAATGAAGTGCAAGAACTCTTACAGTGTACAGTAAGTGAATTGATTGAACAGTATCTACTTGGAGGTTTGCAAAATAGCATGCACGAAGTAGCCACAAGCCACACAGGAGCACATCATGTCTGCCGTCCTACGTACCTTGCTGCTCGGTCGGAAGATGGCCTCTCCTTGCTCCACTGTAGCTAGAAGCTTTTCAGCCTCAGCAAAACTGCAATTCTTGAAACACGGGTGGACAATGATACGATTGGCGTAGGCTGGAGAGTAGGGAGTGAGAGACAAAGGTGAACAGGGGTCGTGATACATGCAGCAACATATCAACAGTGTGCTTAAAAAGTATGGGGCTACAAGGTTTGTGTGTGTGTGTGTGTGTGTGTGTGTGTGTGTGTGTGCATGTGTGTGCGTACGTGCATGTGTGTGTGTGTGTGTGTGTGTGTGTGTGTGTGTGTGTGTGTGTGTGTGTGTGTGTGTGTGTGTGTGTGTGTGTGTGTGTGTGTGTGTGCTGTTATGTATTGGCCTTCAGACATGCAAAAAGCACTTTGTGAGCACACACACACACACACACACACACACACACACACACACACACACACACACACACACACACACACACACACACACACACACACACACACACACACACACACACACACACACACACACACACACACACACACACACACACACACACACACACACACACACACACACACACACACACACACACACACACACACACACACACACACACACACACACACACACACACACACACACACACACACACACACACACACACACACACACACACACACACGTCACAGACACACGCACGCACGCACGCACACACACACATACTTGTCCCAGGCTTTTCCTTGGCGGCTTTCTCCTGGTCCAGGTCAGCCTCCTCCTGCTGGGTGTCATAGTAGGTGTCCTTCGGCACCCTAGAGCACATCAGACACCAGTCAGTGTACATATTACATGTACCCCCATGCAAGCTCTATAGACTTTACTTATGCACATGCAAATAATGCATATCATGGATAGATGTACACAAAACATACAATTATTAATAGTTTTAGATCAATGTTTGATAAAGTACGCATCACATGACACGGTTCACGGTATATGCGGTATCAACAGGGATTTTAAACTACAATTTGCATTAATCGATAGGTGATTAATTGTGACGTCACAGTGCTTACAATATCAACATACATACATATGCTTGATGGCCCTCACAGATGATGCACACTAGAACTTTCACTGTATACATTGTGGTTTACATGTATCAAGTGATTATGTAACATCCTATGATGAGAAAGTTCATTGTACTGTACGTATGTACTAAACTGATCTATGTCGTATGCGGCTGCACTACGCAGGTGAAATTACTGATTATAACAGTGAGCTGCAGTCAGGACTGAAGTCATGTTAATGTCAGGAAGGCTGGAACAGGGTGTACTCACATAAACTTCTTGTCTCTGTCAACGAGGTCAGAGGAGCGGCAGGTAAGGTCCACTGAGAACTTGTCCAGGTTGACTTTCAGTATTCGACAATGTACAGTCATTCCCACCTACCAGGGGTGGAGGGGAGGGGAGGGGAGGGGAGGGGCAGGAGAGAGGGAGTAGGAATGAAGGAGGTGGAGGATTGCATGTATGTACGTGTGTATGTATGTATGTACGTACATATGTGCCTCCTGGTACGTACGTACGTACGTACGTACGTACATGTGTTGTACACACACACACACGTAAGTAGTACACAGTGCTGCCTCCACAGATGCTCTTGTCTGGCTCAACAGTCACTCCTCTCGATTGCACAAATGGTAGCAAATTTCAACCAGCGAAGCAGGCTACAGTTGCCCTGTCACACCCTCTACTCACCTCACCTCACCTCATACCACACCACACCACCCCTCACCTCACCTCACCTCACCACCCCTCACCTCACCTCACCTCACCTCACCACACCACACCACACCTCACCTCACCTCACCACACCTCACCTCACCACACCACACCACACCACAAATCACCACATCACACCACACCACACCTCACCTCGCCTCACCTCACCTGGATCCTGTCCTCCACATTCTTCACTTGCTTGTCGCTGAGATTTTTAATGTGGATGAACCCAGAGATACCGCTGTCTAGACGAGTGCGCACCCCAATCCCCTGCCCAGGACAGCTGCCTCCGTCAATGTGTTGCCACACCTGCACAACACAACACAACAACACAAGCACAACACACACACGATGGGTACGTATGCACAGCTGAACTACACATGCCCTCACACATACGTACGTATTAACAGACTACAATGCTATTGGCTACAGGCAGGGCTACCGGTCACATGACCATGGGGCAGTCCTGCTACCGGTCACATGACCATGGGGCAGTCCTGCTACCGGTCACATGACCATGAGGCAGTCCTGCTACCGGTCACATGACCATGAGGCAGTCCTGCTACCCGTCACATGACCATGGGGCAGTCCTGCTACCGGTCACATGACCATGGGGCAGTCCTGCTACTGGTCACATGACCATGAGGCAGTCCTGCTACTGGTCACATGACCATGAGGGTCACTTCAGGTACAGCAGAATTAATGCTGACCTCTCCGATGTTGTGAAACTCGCTGAGGAGACAGAAGGGGCAGCCCCACAGGTTGTCTGCTAGCTTCTCTGGATTGACCTGGTCGATCATCTCGGCGGTGGGCCTGCGGCGAACTATACCCGTCACCGAACAGGTGATCAACTTGCCCTCATGGAGGCTCTCTACATATGGAGACATCACATTGCAATACACATTCAGTCAATGCAGGCCCTAGCTTGAAAGAACATGCGTAATAAAATTCTTGCCTACACAAATACTTCTACACATTTATATAATGTTTGGTGATTAAACACCAGGTGCTGCACACAGACACACAGGCATGTACACACTCACAGAAGCACACACACATACACACACACACACACACACACACACACACACACACACACACACACACACACACACACACACACACACACACACACACACACACACACACACACACACACACACACACACACACCTGGTGTCTCCCCTGTGAGCAGAATGAACATATCCACAGGGCTCAGTGTAGCTGATGTGGTCCTGTTGTCCTTGAAAGGGGAGTACAGCTCCTCACGGATGGCATACACAGTCAGTTTCTTGTTGCCATAGCCCTGTATCCATCAAACGTGGTGAAAAAAATAATACGGCATCACACTTGCTCCTTCTATCCTCAACCTGTCATCTTTGAAGCTGTCTCCCCAATTCAATGCGCCTAAGCTCATTTCACAACTCTGCCACTCAAATCCCATTACCTGTTTCTCGAGCTCCTCCACAAACACATCAAGGTCCAAATCACCCAACTTTTCTGCTCTTTCCTGACTCTCCAGTATCTCCTCTACAGCACCACTTGGGTTGGCTTCATCCGGCTGTGGAGGAAGGAAGAGCCAAAATAAACACCCAAGCACAGCACACACCACGCATGCAAAAACATACACAGAGACACACACACTCACAAACACACACACACACACTCACAAACACACACACACACACACACACACACACACACACACACACACACACACACACACACACACACACACACACACACACACACACACACACACACACACACACACACACACACACACACACACACACACACACACACACACACACACACACACACACACACACACACACACACACACACACACACACACACACACACACACACACACACACACACACACACACACACACTCACAAACACACACACACACACACACACACACACACACACACACACACACACACACACACATACACACACACACACACACACACACACACACACACACACACACACACACACACACACACACACCTCCTCATACTCCAAAGCATCAATGGCTATCTTTCGTGCCCACTCGTAGGTCTCCATGTGTATCCTCGTGCTGTCCAGCACTTCAATGTATGTATTCACACTGCAGGCAAGGAGCAATATGTACTTACGCACAATGTGCTGATTGTCAAATCAGTCTATGGAAAATACTGCAGCAGCTGCTACAGACAACTCAGACTGCAGCAGCTGCTACAGACAACTCAGACTGCAGCAGCTGCTACAGACAACTCAGACTGCAGCAGCTGCTACAGACAACTCAGACTGCAGCAGCTGCTACAGACAACTCAGACTGCAGCAGCTGCTACAGACAACTCAGACTGCAGCAGCTGCTACAGACAACTCAGACTGCAGCAGCTGCTACAGACAACTCAGACTGCAGCAGCTGCTACAGACAACTCAGACTGCAGCAGCTGCTACACACAACTCAGACTGCAGCAGCTGCTACAGACAACTCAGACTGCAGCACGCATAACTCCCTTGGCAGAAGTTACAGAAACTCTCTCCACTGCATCACACAGACCCCATATGCAAGGCACTGGTGTGCTCAATGACTGTACCTGTCAGCAAAGACGCGCGTGTCGATGCGGATGAAAGCAGAGCAGTTGAGGAGAACCTTAGGCCCAATCCTGCACACAGTCACCAACTGAGAGCGGTTCTCTAACGGAATCTTCTCCTGCCTCAGTGTCTGCAGACAGGAAAGAGGAGGGGGTGACAGTATCATTTGTGGGTGTAGTGTAGATGAAGAAACAATGCCACTGCTTCATAGATGGTAGCTGGGATACACTGCAGTCTCACTCATTTCTTGTACCACCCAACTACATGGACAAACACATGATGGCTGTGATTCAAAGCATTGTAGACACACAAAGTCACTTACTCTGATGATGTATGCAGCCTTTCTGGGTCCTAGCCCACACACAAACTGCAGGGCAGCTGCCCAGTGTGGGTGCTCCATGCATGCAGTCACGTCCACACCAACACTGTTCACAAGGGAGACCAGACTCCTTTCAGTGGTTGCATTCAGGATCTCCTTCGGTATCATGCTCTGAGGAACAAGAAGGAGCGCTGGTGATCACCTACACACACACACCACACACACCACACACACCACACACACACACCACACACACACCACACACACACACCACACACACACACCACACACACACCACACACACACACACACACACACACACACACACACACACACACACACACATGCAGGCACACACCTGGAGAGGATGCACCCGCAGTGACTGCTGCTCGCCAAAAGGGGAAGCAAACAGTGCCACAAACTCCAGGAGGGGGTCAATGCCTCGCCGACCAAGAGAAATGGCCATCTTAAGCAAGTCGGGGTAGTTGGGAAACTCCTCCTACAGAAGATACATAAGTAGGTCGGGAAACAAGCTGACCAGAAGAATCCTTATTACTCACCTACAGCTACATACGTACGTACGTACGTACATGAGTGTGTCTCACAGAATATTCCATGAACAACAGAAAGTATAGCTGTACTCTTTCCATGCCTCACTCCACCTGTTTGTTGCACCCCCAACTCACATGTGAACGAGGTGACTTAGCGAATATCTCTGCCACGTTAGGGTCCATTACTTCTATTTTGATTGAGCCCATGCCATCCTCTCGTTCCAGGGACCCCACAGTCGCCTTCAACTCATCCACAACATTGAGGGTGTCTCTGAAACAAGACCAAACACAGAACAAAGATAGATACAGTAGCGACAGATAAACACAGACATACAGACATGCATATAAAAGGCAACATACATACATACGTACAGTATATCACACCACCTCTTGCCCCACATCTACACCAAAGATGCAACGCACCTCCCCCTGGCCCCCACATCTACACCAAAGATGCGATGCACCTCCCCCTGGCCCCCACATCTACACCAAAGATGCGATGCACCTCCCCCTGGCCCCCACATCTACACCAAAGATGCGACGCACCTCCCCCTGGCCCCCACATCTACACCAAAGATGCAACGCACCTCCCCCTGGCCCCCACATCTACACCAAAGATGCGACGCACCTCCCCCTGGCCCCCACATCTACACCAAAGATGCGACGCACCTCCCCCTGGCCCCCACATCTACACCAAAGATGCAACGCACCTCCCCCTGGCCCCCACATCTACACCAAAGATGCAACGCACCTCCCCCTGGCCCCCACATCTACACCAAAGATGCAACGCACCTCCCCCTGGCCCCCACATCTACACCAAAGATGCAACGCACCTCCCCCTGGCCCCCACATCTACACCAAAGATGCGACGCACCTCCCCCTGGCCCCCACATCTACACCAAAGATGCGACGCACCTCCCCCTGGCCCCCACATCTACACCAAAGATGCGACGCACCTCCCCCTGGCCCCCACATCTACACCAAAGATGCGACGCACCTCCCCCTGGCCCCCACATCTACACCAAAGATGCGACGCACCTCCCCCTGGCCCCCACATCTACACCAAAGATGCGACGCACCTCCCCCTGGCCCCCACATCTACACCAAAGATGCGACGCACCTCCCCCTGGCCCCCACATCTACACCAAAGATGCGACGCACCTCCCCCTGGTCCCCACATCTACACCAAAGATGCGACGCACCTCCCCCTGGTCCCCACATCTACACCAAAGATGCGACGCACCTCCCCCTGGTCCCCACATCTACACCAAAGATGTGACGCACCTCCCCCTGGTCCCCACATCTACACCAAAGATGCAACGCACCTCCCCCTGGTCCCCACATCTACACCAAAGATGTGACGCACCTCCCCCTGGCCCCCACATCTACACCAAAGATGCGACGCACCTCCCCCTGGCCCCCACTACTATAATTTCTGGTTTCCTCTTCTGAATGAACTTCTTCAGTGTCTCCAAATCTTGAGCCTATAACAAAGAAAGGAAGGGAAGGCAGTTTAGCATGTGGGTCAACAGTAACTGGACACACACACACTAAACTTGATGCATCAAATTATCGCCAACCACACAACACGCTGCTATACAAACATATTTTATTTGTAAATAAATCATGTCCTGCTTGGAAGCATCCAAACAAATATTGCTTGTCTACATTACGTGTGCATGTACGTACCTTGCTTTCAGCCTCCTGTTTGATTCTGCTATTCTGTCGCTTCATGAAGTGGTTCAGTTTGACGTAGTCCTTCACTTCTCCTTCTGCATCCACCAGGACAAAATACGCTGGAACACTCCTAAAGAGTGGGCAATTCGCAGGAGCTTGTCACAACCGCTCCAAACTCACCCCAGTAGAAATAGAGTTGTACCATTACTTCGCATTGCTTATTGTCAGACACTAACATCACTAACGACGCTACACGGCACAAAAACACTGGCAAGTGTAAGCTGTACCATTCCACCCTCTCCCTAAGCCTAAGGACAACTCGTCCTTCTGTTCTGCACCATACATGCACCATGTCTGCTCTTAGAAATGATGGGGGCTCCCCGGCTCTTACTTGTCCGGCTCAAACGCACAAGCCAGCACACGCACACCCTCCTCTTTTTCATCCAAGGAGTTGTCCCAGCTTTCCGCCACTGGGTCAGGCCTGAAGGGAGCTATGGTCAGCCAAGACTTGAGCTTGACAATGTAAGCCTGTATACACATGCACATGTGAAGGAGAGGGAGGAGTGAAGGAGAGAGGACAGGGCAGGCGAGAGGTAAGTACGTAGATACAGTATATACGTACGTAGGTATTACACTTTGCCACTGTTCTGCGTCACGTTCCCAGTGAAGTGCTGGCCCTCACAAGTTAGAGGTAGTGTATGTGATGCACTGAGGACTAGCACTGAAGCATCAAGAACAACTCTCTCTGCTTCCATAACTTAACCCAGCAACCTATCATAGCGACTTACAACTTCATTTCCTCTGCCTCACAATCTACACATACCGCTCCCTAGTATGCATCTCACTTGCAACTCTTGCAACAACTCACGTGGAGAACAGCTTCTCTGGCCTCCTGGATGAGAGTCATGCGCAGCTCCTTCTCCAACTGGGGGTACAGCACCTTGAGCAGGGCATGGGCAAGAGCCTGGCCTCGCTGGGTGTTCCACTTCTCCACCAGCAGGCTGTATTCATCCTGGGAGGGGGGGGGGGAGGGAGGGGGGTAAGGGTTGTGCAGTCGACAAGTAAGCTTTAAAACACTCAACAGTAAGGTTGTAAGTAGCCTCTTTTACAGGTTGGAAAGCTTCATATCGCAATAATGCAAATTATTGCTACCTCTTGTTAATATCGTAGAGACTCATCGCTATAGATTGACACCAGAAGGGGCCAAAACGTCCTGAATCAGTTCTGTCCAACTGCTACGTCACCCTACTTGCAACTGGTACATATGTACACATGCCCCTTGTTGTACTTCTGGTTGTTCACTTGGGAGACGCAAACAGGACACGCAAGAGTCATCTGCTCACCCTGTAGAAGAGCTGCTTGACCTCCTCAAAGTAGGGGGAGCCGTAGGAGCCCTCCTGGTCAATGCGGATGGAGCTGGTCAGTAGACCGTCTTCCTCGGCCTGCACTATGTGTAGGAACTGGTCGTCCTTGAGGGTGCCAATGGGCTTGTTCTTGAGGTACTTGAAGGTGACACATGGGTGGCTGTCGTCAATTTCCTGCGAGAGAGGGGAGAGGAGGGGAGGGGCAGAAGAAGTAAGTCAGAATTAAAGGGAGGGAGGTGGGGGAGGAGGAGGGGGAGGAGGAGGAGGGGAGGGGGAGCGGGAGGGGGAGGAGGGGGAGGGGGAGGGGGAGGGGGAGGGGAGGAGGAGGAGGTGGAGGAGGAGCAGGGGAGGGGGACAAAGGGGAGGAGGAGGAGGAGGGGAGGGGGAGGAGGAGGAGGAGGAGGAGGAGAAGGAGGAGGGGAGGGGAGGAGGATGAGGAGGAGTGCATGGATGTGTACGCACCTTCTTTCCCTTCTTTGTGGGTCGCACATGAAGCACCGCCCTCCTCCTGAAGGCCTGTCTCACTGCCTGCCGCACAAGGGGCTCGTGGGCTATCTGCATGGCAACCATGTGCCTTGCCCCATGGAGCACAGCCTCTGCTGTGGAGAAATGGCTGGAGAAGGGGGGGGGGGGTTGGGACAAGAGTGAAGATCTACTTTGGATCTACAGGGCAATTTACTGAATGCCACCTACGTATGTACATACTACATACTTAGGTAGATATATATAATTATAATCATATGTATTGTACATAGACAATATGTATGTATGTACGTACGTATGTAAGTGCGTACATAATAATTATGCAACACTGATATTGAAAACATGTACATATATACCACAATAAAAACAAACACACTTCCCTACCCACACACACACATAAACACACACACACATGTGCACACCCTCTACACACACCCTGTAGGCTGCAGGTACTGTGCTGCCGCTGTCTCTGGCTCCTCAGGGTGCTGCTCTGGCTCGTGGCTCTTGTAACGATCCCTCAGGTTCTCACCAAACAGCTCAGCCGTCAAACCAAACTGCACTGCAAGACCTGCCAGCCCATTCTCCTGACAGATAGCGTAAAAATCACGTCTGCAGGAGACACAAGCAGAGACTGATGGAAGCTGCTGTTCACAGGTACAGATACCCTGCGCTAACTACATACGTACATATACGTACGCATGGTACATTATATTACAGTGTGAAAGGGTTTGTACTCCTCTTTAACAGTGTAGAAGCTTTGTGGTGGTGAGTGACCTGACCCATTCTATAGCAGGGCGGGGCCAAGTAGGAGGGTGTACTTAATTAATGCATTGTCTGTTGTTACAAGTCTACTGACTTGCATGTCTATCTCACTACTTCACTTGTGTACCTATTAAGCCTTCTCACCATACTACATACGTGTGTACCACACTATTTGCCAGAGGGAAAAAGATGATAAAAGCGCCAATTAAGCGTATTCCTTCATATTAAAGGTTTTGTATGAAGAAATTAAAAGGGCAATTGCTGAATGTCTCACCGGTAGGCGTGCTTCCATCTCTTGCCCTCAGCCCCCCCTCCTCTCCGGGCACTCTGCAGGGCCTCAATGTCAACCCCGTAGTAGAGCAGGAACTGACGGTAGACATCATTCAGCTCTTCACTGGTCTGCACGTTGAGTAACCTGAAAAGGAAGAAGAAAGGAAGGAGGAGAGCAGAGAAGAAGAGGAGAGTGTGTTCCACACATCACACACACACATGCATGCACGCACACATACACACACACCTAGCGGCCTACCTCTGCACACACACACACACACACACCTAGCGGCCTACCTCTACACACACACACACACACACACACACACACACACACACACACACACACACACACACACACCTAGTGGCCTACCCCTGCACACACACACACACACACACACACACACACACACACACACACACACACACACACACACACACACACACACACACACACACACACACACACCTAGCGGCCTACCTCTGCACACACACACACACACACACACACACACACACACACACACACACACACACACACACACACACACACACACACACACACACACACACACACACACACACACACACACACACACACACACACACACACACACACACCTAGCGGCCTACCTCTGCACATCCTCGTCCTGAAGCACCCGGACCTCATCAGAGAGAACAGTGTCTGGGTTGTTCTTTATCTTCTCGTACTGGAAGGCCTGCATTTTGGTGAATAGCTTCTGCATGCTCAGCTTCCTGTTCCTCAGCTGGGTCCACTGAAAAGGGAAAGGGGAGGAGAGAGGGGAGGAGAGGAGGGGAGTGGAGGGGAGGGAAGGGGAGGGGAGGGGAGAGGAGGGGAGGGGAGGGGAGGGGAGGGGAGGGGAGGGGAGGGGACGGGAGGAGAGAGGGGAGGAGAGGAGGGGAGTGGAGGGGAGGGAAGGGGAGGGGAGGGGAGGGGAGGGGAGGGGAGGGGAGGGGAGGTGTGTTTGATGTCAGCAATGGCAATGGAAGATGTAGACATCCCCAAGCACACCTTCTCGTCCCACTGCCATATCTTCCACAGATCATCTTCAGTCAATTCTGGGTCAATGCATTCTCGCCGATAGGTAGTAATGAAAGGGACCTGCATACACACACACAAGACACAGGCTGTCTACAGCAAGGCAGCAGTGTGAGTCTAAAGGTGAGGTGAGGGTGAGGGTGAGGGTGATGATACAGGTAATGGCAGGCAAGTGTGAAGGAGAGGCTATGCAGTAGGTAGGTAGAGTGAGGTGAAGCTAAGGGACAAGTTAAGTGGCAGGCTAAGTGACAAGCTAAGTGGCAGGCTAAGTGACAAGTTAAGTGGCAGGCTATGTGACAAGCTAAGTGGCAGGGCTAAGTGGTAGTGAAAGTAAGCCCATGCAGCAGGGCTTGGTGGGTTCACCTCAAATGAGTGTTTTCTCATGAACTCAAGAGCACCCTTGATCTTTGGCACACACGAGCGAGGCTTGGACGGTTCCTCATCCCAGTACCCAGTGTTCTGGGGAAGGTGGGACTGTATGTGTGTGTGTGTGTGTGTGTGTGTGTGTGTGTGCGCGTGTGTGTGTGTGTGTGTGTGTGTGTGTGTGTGTGTGTGTGTGTGTGTGTGTATGTGTGTGTGTGTGTGTGTGCATGTGTGTGTGTGTGTGTGCATGTGTGTGTGTGTATGTGTGTGTGTGTGTGTGTGTGTGTGTGTGTGTGTGTGTATGGGTGTGTGTGTACAGTATGTGTATGTGTATGTGTGTATGCATGTGTGTGCATGTGTATGTGTGGGTGCGTGCACATGCATAGCAGATAAATGGGGAGAAGACACACAACAAATGACACACTCAAATACTCAGACCACAAGTGGCTATATACACCAACTAAACCTCCTTGTACGCAGGTAGGAACGCACCTGCTGACTGATTGGGGTGGTGCAGAAGGCCTGGTTGTATATCCACTCAGCCTCCTCCTCCCACTCCACCTCATCTCCCTCCTGTACTGGGCAGACACGCAGCTGCAGGAAAGGTGACACAAACACAAGCGAAACCTATGTACAAAGTACCCATTCTCAATACACTCCACTATCTGCCATGCCTCAGGTGCAGTAAAAAGGATGTACACAGTGTTTACACTCTCAGTCCAATCAGCACACTGCTTATGTAGCCTGGTTGTCTACAAACAGTTCACATACAGTCCCACCCACCACACCACCCCTCCTGCCCTCACTACTTAATCTAACAGAGCAGCAGAGAGTGATCAGAGTTGTCACTGACTGCTACCACTGACAAGAATGAGAGTCCTGAAGGGCTTGCTCCTCCTCTGCTGCACTGCTGTTGTCATGGGCGATACACCACCCAACTGCAGTCTCCCCGTCTCCCCTCTGATGTGCTCTGCCGTTCAGGGAGCTCCAGGCAGGGATGGCAGAGATGGGATGCCGGGGAGGGATGGACCCGCAGGGCCACCCGGTGCACCAGGAACCGCTGCATTCGATCTCACGGCCATCCGCTATCAGATCAGGGATGAGGTTTTGAGAGACATTGACAGCAAGCTGAGCCAGAGCAAACAGAAGTGCCACAACCTGGGGCACTTCTCCCACCTCCCCGCCACCTCGTGCCAAGAGGTCTTTGACTGCAACCAAGGTGCACTGTCCGGACAATACTGGATCAATACCACAAACAGAAAGAGCATGGTGATTCGTGAGGTCTACTGTGACATGGAGAACGTGTATGGCGGCAGCAGAGGGGGGTGGATGAGGGTGGCCTTCTTCAACATGTCTGACCCCACCCACTCCTGCCCCTCCCCCCTCAGAACAGACACGACCCAGGGGAGGAGGCTGTGCACCAGGTCAGTTGACACCCCTTTCTCATCAGTTGTCTTTCACACACACAGAGTGCCCTACACTGCTGTGTGTGGAAGAGCTGTGGCTTACCAATATGGGAAAACAAACGCATTTCATCCTTCTGCACTAACCCATTACTCTATTAATGCGCCTTATGTTGATGGCATCTCTATCACCCATGGACAACCAAGAAAGCACATCTGGACATACGCCGCAGGAAGGGCTAAGACTGATAGTGACACTCGAGTTCAGTGTCCTTGCTCCACTCCAGGAGGTACCAAACCTCCAACATTTGTGCAAGGACACTACTTCTGTGATGAAGGTGCTTCCAACACTCCCACCTCTATTCGCTACTATCTGGATGCTCCACTCTGGAATGGCAAGGGCTGTCTACAGAGCAGCAGCTGCTGTGCTCCAAGTGGCATGCCTTGGTTCTGCCGCACCTTCCCACGGCCCACCACGGACGACATCGAAGTGCGCTGGTGCTCTGACCAAGATCTGGGAAACGAGGCTACTGCAACCGAGCTGCTGGAGATCCTTGTCAAGTAACCCGTGTGCCTTACGGTGCAGTCTGCCAGTAGTGAACACACTAGTGCATTCATTAGGCAACACTGTAGAACAGCTGTAGTGTGTAGCTGCCACTACAACACATAGTGAGTACAGTTAGGCCGCACATCAACAGTGTTGAGGAACCACTGTGCTGCTTCTTGTACTATTACAGTTTTTGATGTAGAACTTCAACATCTCACGTGCATGCAGAGTTCTGTGTCAGTTGTACAGAAGCACAGTGTTGCAGAGGCACTTACATGTATGCAAGGCCTTCAGAAAGCATAAATATACACTACGTAGGTGACATTGCTAAACACATTCCCTCGTCAAACACCTTGACTATTGGTATTTCACAATTTCTAGGCCGACTGTATGTTGCACTCAAATTGCATGACTATGATTGGTATTGCAAATGTGCATGGAGGCTCACAGCAGATTCTGTTGTTCAATTACTGTGATCACGTGAAGGAGTGCAGTGTGCAATGTGCACCAGGACTACGGTACAGTGCATAGAAGACATTACGCTACCCAAAAACCGATATGGTTATTGTCGTTTAAAGGTTATCAAATGGTGAATCGTGAAACGATAATCGTTAGCGAGTGACGGTTAATTGTTAGCGAAACGTAGTAGTTCACAAATTTAAGGGCATACGTAGTTTGTACAGCTCAGCTTTCAGTGTTGGCAAAAGAACAGACATGGAGAATGGTGTTATCAGCGTATTGCAAACAACGGATTGTGCAACTGTACTTCGAGCGACGATTATCGTACGCAAACTTGGCCAAAGTCCTGGCACCAGAAGGATATATCGTTATATTGTCCTCAACAACTGTACATGCACGCTTGGATCCGGGTCAAAGCATAGTACTGCTCACACTGATACTGTAGATAGATAAATTGCTTACTCTCTGACCTTGTTTACACATTTGGTTCCTCATCAATGCATTAGCTTACACACTTGGTTCCAGCTCAAAACATCCTTCATTGTAAACAACTGTACACGCACCCTTGGATCCAGGTCAGGGCATAGTATTGTTCACCTTCTGGTATACAGTGGTTCACTCTCTGGTCTTGTTTACACAGTTGGTTTCACATCATGTATTTGTTTACACACTTGGTTCCAGCTCAAAACATCCTTCATAACATTGTAAACAACTGTACACGCACCCTTGGATCCAGGTCAGGGCATAGTATTGTTCACCTTCTGGTATACAGTGGTTCACTCTCTGGTCTTGTTTACACAGTTGGTTTCACATCATGTATTTGTTTACACTCTTGGTTCCAGGTCAACACATTCTTTATCTAGACTGCCTGTCTGTAAACAGCTCTCCCACACAGTCACACTTCCCCTGCCAGTCACTATTTAACCTTACAGAGCAGGAGAGAGTGATCAGAGTTGTCACTGACTGCTACCACTGACAAGAATGGGAGTCCTGAAGGGCTTGCTCCTCCTCTGCTGCACTGCTGTTGCCATGGGCGATACACCACCCAACTGCAGTCTCCCCGTCTCTCCTCTGATGTGCTCTGCTGGTCAGGGAGCTCCAGGCAGGGATGGCAGGGATGGGATGCCGGGGAGGGATGGACCCGCAGGGCCACCTGGTGCACCAGGAACTGCTGCATTCGATCTCACGGCCATCCGCGACCAGATTAGAGATGAAGTATTGAGAGACATTGACAGTAAGCTGAGCCAGAGCAAATGGAACTGCCACAACCTGGGGCACTTCTCCCACCTCCCCGCCACCTCGTGCCAAGAGGTCTTTGACTGCAACCAAGGTGCACTGTCCGGACAATACTGGGTCAATACCACGAACAGAAAGAGCATGGTGATTCGTGAGGTCTACTGTGACATGGAGAACGTGTACGGCGGCAGCAGAGGGGGGTGGATGAGGGTGGCCTTCTTCAACATGTCTGACCCCACCCACTCCTGCCCCTCCCCCCTCAGAACAGACACGACACAGGGGAGGCGGCTGTGCACTAGGTCAGTTGACAAACCTTTCTCATCAGTTGTCTTTCACACACACAGAGTGCCCTACACTGCTGTGTGTGGAAGAGCTGTGGCTTACCAATATGGGAACACAAATGGATTTTTGGCTTCTTCAAGAAACCAATACTCTATTAATGAGCCTTATGTTGATGGCATCTCTATTACCCATGGACAACCAAGAAAGCACATCTGGACATACGCCGCAGGAAGGGTCAAGACCAACAATGCCCCTGTAGATCAGTGTCCTTGCTCCAACCCAGAAGCTACTAAACCTCCAACATCTGTGCAAGAACACTATTTCTGTGATGAAGGAGTTCCAAACACTGCTACCCCTATTCGCTACAACTTGGACGCTCCACTCTGGAATGGCAAGGGCTGTCTACAGGGCGAAGATCTGGTATTCGAGAAGTACCCTTTCTCATGCCTGAGATCTTCGCCCTGAAGAAGGCCAGAGCATCTGGTCGAAACGTCGGCAAGGTTTTCAACCCTGTTTTGAAGCTGGTATTCGAGAACTGCCCTTTCTCATGCCTGAGCCAGCTGAGAAGCCCTCACTTCATGTTTACACTCTAGTTCCAGGTCAAGAGGTCAAGGTACAAGAGGTCAAAGGGGCACTGTTCTTTGTGATGAGGTCATACAGTACATCAAAGAGGAAAGGAAATTGTTTATTACCCCATATAACAATTAAAATGTTGCAAAAAAAAAAAACATTTTACTGGAAGTTCCAGAATCAATCAAGCTTAACAAACTGTGAAATGCAATTGACAACATTAAGCAAACCATTTTGGGCGATAAATTGGTTACTACTGAGCTTCTCTTGGGAGCAGCTTGCCTCCTGACCTTACTGACCTCACCTTGGGACACCCTCGGACCTGCAGACAGTACTCTCTAAAAGGTGATTAGTAACCAGCACTTAGACTCTTGTACATTCGTTTCCGCATTCTAGTTCCATTCGCATGGAGCACACTGCAATCATACACGTGACTACATACAGTCTTGGAATGGCAGAGAATTTATGTGAATCTCCACTGCTCCACTGCTTTAACCAATTGAGTGATTGCAAGGTGCAAGGTGCCAACAGACCAAGAAACCCTCAATGACTATATTGCTTACACTCTTGGTTGCAGGCACCAAGGTACGGACATATGTACGCAATACATAGTATGGTAGGCTGGTCTATAGCTGATATACGTATACGACCGAGGTTGCCATAATCACCAAGATGCAAAGCAACAAGCTGACAAGCTCACCCAGGTCATACCTAGAAGCCATGACCGACTTACCTACTATAGTACATACTTCACTAGGGCATACATAAGAATGGAGGAGCCTCACTGGTGACAGATGTAAGCACAATGGCGGATGGCCCTCACGAAGGCCAGGCCTTGCTTGGCCTTAAAGTAACGAAGCCGTTGGAATTAGAGGGCTTTAGATGCCGCATGACGAGGACGGGAAAAACATCCGAGATTGAGACTTGCCCAAGAGCGAATTCAGTGGGGTGCACTTTTATGTGCCCCCCCCCCCCCCGAGAGAGCAGTGGAAGGGGTCCGGGCCACGCGGGTAGAATCATGTAAGCCAAAACTGGCCAACTGGCAGGAACCATGTAGCCCCCCAACCGAGCAATACGCGATGCCAGCAAAGATGTGAATGTAGCCTTAAAGCATTATTAAAGTGTTCATGTGTGCAGATTCGCTGCGGACTCCGTCGAAGTGGAGCTGTAATTGTTGTATATATGCGCCTGCAACGAAGCGAAGAACAGGAAGCAATTGCACAATCGAGGTGTCACGGGTTGACTGGGACGGATCTATAAACATATATACAAACACAAAGCAACAACGGGACACAATTACTTGCCTCACTTTACAGCTCGGCAATTATGGGTGCACAACGGGTGGAACTTTCTGCTTGCAAGGACTGAATATCCCACCTCCATGCCAATTTTTTCACTTTGGGTCCTTCTCACTTGTATTGGACCTCTGATAATGCATAAGCCATCCACGACCAGATTAGAGATGAAGTTTTGAGAGACATTGACAGCAAGCTGAGCCAGAGCAAACGGAACTGCCACAACCTGGGGCACTTCTCCCACCTCCCCGCCACCTCGTGCCAAGAGGTCTTTGACTGCAACCAAGGTGCACTGTCCAGACAATACTGGATCAATACCACAAACAGAAAGAGCATGGTGATTCGTGAGGTCTACTGTGACATGGAGAACGTGTACGGCGGCAGCAGAGGGGGGTGGATGAGGGTGGCCTTCTTCAACATGTCCAACCCCACCCACTCCTGCCCCTCCCCCCTCAGAACAGACACGACCCAGGGGAGGCGGCTGTGCACTAGGTCAGTTGACACCCCTTTCTCATCAGTGGTTTTCCACACACACAGAGTGCCCTACACTGCTGTGTGTGGAAGGGCTGTGGCTTACCAATATGGGTACACAAATGCATTTTATGGTGCAGCACAAGGTACCCATTATCACTCTATCAATGATCCTTATGTGGATGGCATCTCTATCACCCATGGACAACCAAGAAAGCACATCTGGACATACGCCGCAGGCAGGTCTAAGACCGACACTGCCCCTGTAGTTCAGTGTCCTTGCTCCACTCCAGAAGGTACCAAACCTCCAACATTTGTGGGAGAACACTATTTCTGTGATGAAGGAGCTCCAAACACTCCCACCTCTATTCGCTACTATCTGGATGCTCCACTCTGGAATGGCAAGGGCTGTCTACAGAGCAGCAGCTGCTGTGCTCCAAGTGGCATGCCTTGGTTCTGCCGCACCCTCCCACGGCCCACCACGGACGACATCGAAGTGCGCTGGTGCTCTGACCAAGATCTGGGTAACGAGGCCACTGCAACTGAGCTGCTGGAGATCCTTGTCAAGTAACCGGTGTGCCTTACGGTGCACTCTGCCAGTAGTGAACACACTAGTGCATTCATTAGGCAACACTGTAGAACAGCTGTAGTGTGTAGCTGCCACTACAGCACATAATGCATAGTGGAGCAGGGTTAGGCCACACATCAACAGTGTTGATGGTGCTGATTCTTGTACTGTTACAGTCTCTGATGGTGCAACGTGAGTCTTCAACCTCTAACACCGGTACGCATGCAGAGACATGAGTACATTCTGCAAGGCCTAAGTTAAGAAACACTAAGATGTAGACACACTTCTCAAACACATGTTTACACTCTAGTTCCAGGTCAAGAGGTCAAGGTACAAGAGGTCAAAGGGCCACTGTTCTTTGTGATGAGGTCATACAGTACATCAAGGAGGGAAGGAAATTGTTTATTACCCCATATAACAATTAAAACCTGTCAATGTTGCAAAAAACATTTACTGGAGTTCCAGAATCAATCAAGCTTAACAAACTGTGGAATGCAACTTACAACATTAAGCAAACCATTTTGGGCGATAAATTGGTTACTACTGAGCTTCTCTTGGGAGCAGCTTGTCTCCTGATCTTACTGACCTCACCTTGGGACACCCTTGGACCTGCAGACAGTACTCTCTAGAAGATGATTAGTAACCAGCACTAGACTCTTGTACATTCGTTTCCGCATTCTAGTTCCATTTGCATGGAGCACACTGCAATCATACACGTGACTACATACAGTCTTGGAATGGCAGAGAATTTATGTGAATCTCCACTGTTCCACTGCTTTAACCAATTGAGCGATTGCAAGGTGCAAGGTGCCAACAGACCAAGAAACCCTCAACGACTATATTGCTTACACTCTTGGTTGCAGGCACCAAGGTACAGACATATGTACGCAATAGATAGTATGGTAGGCTGGTCTATAGCTGATATACGTATACGACCGAGGTTGCCATAATCACCAAGATGCAAAGCAACAAGCTGACAAGCTCATCCAGGTCATACACAAAGCCATGACCGACCTACCTACTACAATACATACTTCACTAGGGCATACGTACTTAGAATGGAGGAGCCTCACTGGTGACAGATGTAAGCAAAATGGCGGATGGCCCTCACGAAGGCCAGGCCTTGCTTGGCCTTAAAGTAACGAAGCCGTTGGAATTAGAGGGCTTTAGGCGCCGCATGACGAGGACGGGAAAAACATCTGAGATTGGGACTTGCTCAAGAGCGAATTCAGTGGGGTGCACTTTTATGCGCACCCCACTGAGAGAGCAGTGGAAGGGGTCCGGGTCACGCGGGTAGAATCACGTAAGCCAAAAATGGCCGTCTGGCAGGAACCATGTAGGCCCCCAACTGACCAATACGCGATGCCAGCAAAGATGTGAATGTGGCCAAAGCATTAAAGTGTTCATGTTCGGCAATATGGGTGCACAACGGGTGGAACTTTCTGCTTGCAACGGTCGAATATCCCACCTCCATGCCAATTTTTCACACTTTGGGTCCTTCTCACTTGTATTAGACCTCCAATAAGGCATAAGTTGTCATGGGTTCACAGTCTGGACACCAATCAAGGAATTCCATTACTCACTGGCTCAAGGAGTCAAGGTCAAGGTGCTGTACCTATTGTTTACACTCTCAGTCCAATTAGCACACTGCTTCCCCCCTTTCACACGGGCACCGCGATCCGGGTTATATCTGGGTTTTGGTGTTCACACGGGCACATTAACCCGGGTTCGATCCGGGTTCGACCCGGATCGAACCCGAGTTACAGATCCGGCAGCGGAGCAGGGTTTCGATCCGGTATCACGATCCGATTACGTCATAACCGTATCTCAAGTGTGAGGAAATGGCGGAGAAAGGCGAACGTGGAGCGATCGCGAGACGAAGCTGCTGTTGCAGATATGGAGCGAGGAGAGGATTCAGAGCCAGCTTCGGGGTGCAGTGCGGAACGACAACGTCTTCCGCACGATTGCCGAAGACCTAGCAAGGCAAGGCTTTCAGCGCACGGTCGCCTTCTCCTTCTCCTGAAACGCAACCTGCGACGCTGCCTGATCCACGCCATGGACAATAGTCCGAAACAAAGGAAAAACACGATCATTGCCGTTGCCGCCATCTTATCTTGCACTAATGAACGCAGCGTCGCCATGTGTTTATCTCTGGGGTGACATCATTAACCACAAGAATGTTGCTGCCCGTGTGAACGTAACCGGGGTCGATCCGGGTTCGAACCCGGGTTCGAACCCGGATCGCGGTTTCCCGTGTGAAAGGGGGGCTTATGTAGCCTGGTTGTCTACAAACAGTTCACACACAGTCCCACCCACCACACCACCCCTCCTGCCCTCACTACTTAACCTAACAGAGGAGCAGAGAGTGATCGGAGTTGTCACTGACTGCTAACACTGACAAGAATGAGTGTCCTGAAGGGCTTGCTTCTCCTCTGCTGCACTGCTGTTGTCATGGGCAACGCATCACCCAACTGCAGTCTCCCCGTCTCCCCTCTGATGTGCTCTGCCGTTCAGGGAATTTCAGGCAGGGATGGCAGGGATGGGATGCCGGGGAGGGATGGACCCGCAGGGCCACCCGGTGCACCAGGAACCGCTGCATTCGATCTCACGGCCATCCGCGATCAGATCAGGGATGAGGTTTTGAGAGACATTGACAGCAAGCTGAGCCAGAGCAAACAGAAGTGCCACAACCTGGGGCACTTCTCCCACCTCCCTGCCACCTCGTGCCAAGAGGTCTTTGACTGCAACCAAGGTGCACTGTCCGGACAATACTGGATCAATACCACGAACAGAAAGAGCATGGTGATTCGTGAGGTCTACTGTGACATGGAAAACGTGTACGGCGGCAGCAGAGGAGGGTGGATGAGGGTGGCCTTCTTCAACATGTCTGACCCCACCCACTCCTGCCCCTCCCCCCACAGAATAGGCACGACACAGGGGAGGCGGCTGTGCACCAGGTCAGTTGACACCCCTTTCTCATCAGTTGTCTTTCACACACACAGAGTGCCCTACACTGCTGTGTGTGGAAGAGCTGTGGCTTACCAATATGGGAAAACAAACTTTATGGTGCAGCACAAGGTACCCGTTATCACTCTATCAATGATCCTTATGTTGATGGCATCTCTATCACTCATGGACAACCAAGAAAGCCCATCTGGACATACGCCGCAGGAAGGGCTAAGACTGATAGTGACACTGAATTTCAGTGTCCTTGCTCCACTCCGGAAGGTACTAAACCTCCAACATTTGTGCAAGGACACTATTTCTGTGATGAAGGAGCTCCAAACACTCCCACCTCTATTCGCTACTACTTGGACGCTCCACTCTGGAATGGCAAGGGCTGTCTAAAGAGCAGCAACAGCTGTGCTTCAAGTGGCATGCCTTGGTTCTGCCGCACCCTCCCACGTCCTATATACCACGGACGACATCGAAGTGCGCTGGTGCTCTGACCAAGATCTGGGTAACGAGGCCACTGCAACTGAGCTGCTGGAGATCCTTGTCAAGTAACCGGTGTGCCTTACGGTGCACTCTGCCAGTAGTGAACACACTAGTGCATTCATTAGGCAACACTGCAGAACAGTTGTAGTGAGTAGCTGCCACTACAACACATAATGCATAGTTGAGCATAATTAGGCCACACATCAACAGTGTTGATGGTGCTGATTCTTGTACTGTTAACAGTCTCTGATGGTGCAACACGAGTCTACAACCTCTAATACCGGTACGCATACAGAGACATGAGTACATTCTGCAAGGCTTAAGTTAAGAAACACTAAGATGTCGACACACTTCTCAAACACATGCTTACACTCTAGTTCCAGGTCAAGAGGTCAAGGTACAAGAGGTCAAAGGGCCACTGTTCTTTGTGATGAGGTCATACAGTACATCAAGGAGGGAAGGAAATTGTTTATTACCCCATATAACAATTAAAACCTGTCAATGTTGCAAAAAACATTTACTGGAGTTCCAGAATCAATCAAGCTTAACAAACTGTGGAATGCAACTTACAACATTAAGCAAACCATTTTGGGCGATAAATTGGTTACTACTGAGCTTCTCTTGGGAGCAGCTTGTCTCCTGACCTTACTGACCTCACCTTGGGACACCCTTGGACCTGCAGACAGTACTCTCTAGAAGATGATTAGTAACCAGCACTAGACTCTTGTACATTCGTTTCCGCGTTCTAGTTCCATTTGCATGGAGTACACTGCAATCATACACGTGACTACATACAGTCTTGGAATGGCAGAGAATTTATGTGAATCTCCACTGTTCCACTGCTTTAACCAATTGAGCGATTGCAAGGTGCAAGGTGCCAACAGACCAAGAAACCCTCAACGACTATATTGCTTACACTCTTGGTTGCAGGCACCAAGGTACAGACATATGTACGCAATACATAGTATGGTAGGCTGGTCTATAGCTGATATACGTATACGACCGAGGTTGCCATAATCACCAAGATGCAAAGCAACAAGCTGACAAGCTCTTCCAGGTCATACATAGAAGCCATGACCGACCTACCTACTATAGTACATACTTCACTAGGGCATACATAAGAATGGAGGAGCCTCACTGGTGACAGATGTAAGCACAATGGCGGATGGCCCTCACGAAGGCCAGGCCTTGCTTGGCCTTAAAGTAACGAAGCCGTTGGAATTAGAGGGCTTTAGGCGCCGCATGACGAGGACGGGAAAAACATCTGAGATTGGGACTTGCTCAAGAGCGAATTCAGTGGGGTGCACTTTTATGCGCACCCCACTGAGAGAGCAGTGGAAGGGGTCCGGGTCACGCGGGTAGAATCACGTAAGCCAAAAATGGCCGACTGGCAGGAACCATGTAGGCCCCCTACTGACCAATACGCGATGCCAGCAAAGATGTGAATGTGGCCAAAGCATTAAAGTGTTCATGTTCGGCAATATGGGTGCACAACGGGTGGAACTTTCTGCTTGCAACGGTTGAATATCCCACCTCCATGCCAATTTTTCACACTTTGGGTCCATCTCACTTGTATTAGACCTCCAATAATGCATAAGTTGTCATGGGTTCACAGTCTGGACACCAATCAAGGAATTCCATTACTCACTGGCTCAAGGTCAAGGTGCTGTACCTATTGTTTACACTCTCAGTCCAATTAGCACACTGCTTATGTAGCCTGGTTGTCTACAAACAGTTCACACACAGTCCCACCCACCACACCACCCCTCCTGCCCTCACTACTTAACCTAACAGAGGAGCAGAGAGTGATCAGAGTTGTCACTGACTGCTAACACTGACAAGAATGAGTGTCCTGAAGGGCTTGCTTCTCCTCTGCTGCACTGCTGTTGTCATGGGCAACACATCACCCAACTGCAGTCTCCCCGTCTCCCCTCTGATGTGCTCTGCCGTTCAGGGAATTTCAGGCAGGGATGGCAGGGATGGGATGCCGGGGAGGGATGGACCCGCAGGGCCACCTGGTGCACCGGGCATCACTGCATTTGATCTCATGGCCATCCGCAACCAGATCAGAGATGAGGTTTTGAGAGACATTGACAGCAAGCTGAGCCAGAGCAAACAGAAGTGCCACAACCTGGGGCACTTCTCCCACCTCCCCGCCACCTCGTGCCAAGAGGTCTTTGACTGCAACCAAGGTGCACTGTCCGGACAATACTGGATCAATACCACGAACAGAAAGAGCATGGTGATTCGTGAGGTCTACTGTGACATGGAGAACGTGTACGGCAGCAGCAGAGGAGGGTGGATGAGGGTGGCCTTCTTCAACATGTCTGACCCCACCCACTCCTGCCCCTCCCCCCTCAGAACAGACACGACACAGGGGAGGCGGCTGTGCACCAGGTCAGTTGACACCCCTTTCTCATCAGTTGTCTTTCACACACACAGAGTGCCCTATACTGCTGTATGTGGAAGAGCTGTGGCTTACCAATATGGGAACACAAATGGATTTTATGGTGCAGCACAAGGTACCCGTTATCACTCTATCAATGATCCTTATGTGGATGGCATCTCTATCACTCATGGACAACCAAGAAAGCACATCTGGACATACGCCGCAGGAAGGTCTAAGACTGATAGTGACACTCGATTTCGGTGTCCTTGCTCCACTCCGGAAGGTACTAAACCTCCAACATTTGTGCAAGGACACTATTTCTGTGATGAAGGAGCTCCAAACACTCCCACCACTGTTCGCTACTACCTGGACGCTCCACTCTGGAATGGCAAGGGCTGTCTACAGAGCAGCAGCTGCTGTGCTCCAAGTGGCATGCCTTGGTTCTGCCGCTCCCTCCCACGGCCCACCACGGACGACATCGAAGTGCGCTGGTGCTCTGACCAAGATCTGGGAAACGAGGCTACTGCGACCGAGCTGCTGGAGATCCTTGTCAAGTAACCCGTGTGCCTTACGGTGCAGTCTGCCAGTAGTGAACACACTAGTGCATTCATTAGGCAACACTGTGGAACAGCTGTAGTGTGTAGCTGCCACTAAAACACATAGTGAGTACAGTTAGGCCACACATCAACATTATTGAGGAACCAATGTGCTGCTTCTGTACTATTACAGTTTTTGATGTGGAACTTCAACATCTCGCGTGCATGCAGAGTTCTGTGTCAGTTGTACAGAACCCCAGGGTGTTGCAGAGGCACTTACATGTATGCAAGGCCTTCAGAAAGCACAAATATACACTACGTAGGTGACATTGCTAAACACATTCCTTCGTCAAACACCTTGACTATGGGTATTTCACAATTTCTAGCCCCGACTGTATGTTGCACTCAAATCGCATGATTATGATTGGTATTGCAAATGTGCATGGAGGCTCACAGCAGATTCTGTTGTTCAATTGCTGTGATCACGTGAAGGAGTGCAGTGTGCAATGTGCACCAGGACTACGGTACAGTGCATAGAAAACATTATGCTACCCAAAAATCGCGTTATGGTTATTGTCGTTTAAAGGTTATCAAACGGTGAATCACGAAACAATAATCGTTAGCGAGTGACAGTTAATCGTTAGCGAAACGTAGTAGTTCACAATTTAAGGGCGTACGTAGTTTGTACAGCTCAGCTTTCAGTGTTGGCAAAAGAAGAGACAGAGAATGGTGTTATCAGTGTATTGCAAGCAACGGATTGGGCAACTGCACTTCGAGCGACGATTATCGTACGCAAATGTGGCCAAAGTCTTGGCAGCAGAAGGATATATAGTTATATCGTGACTAGATATTCTAAACAACTGTATATGCACCCTTGGATCCAGGTCAAGGCATAGTACTGCTCACACTGATAGATAGATATATTGTTTACTCTCTGACCTTGTTTACACACTTGGTTCCACATCAATGCATTAGCTTACACACTTGGTTCCAGCTCAAAACATCCTTCATGACATTGTAAACAACTGTACACGCACCCTTGGATCCAGGTCAAGGCATAGTATTGTTCACCTTCTGGTATACAGTGGTTCACTCTCTGGTCTTGTTTACACAGTTGGTTTCACGTCATGTATTTGTGTACACTCCTGGTTCCAGCTCAACACATTCTTTATCTAGCCTGCCTGTCTGTAAACAGCTCTCCCACACAGTCACACTTCCCCTGCCAGTCACTACTTAACCCAACAGAGGAGCAGAGAGTGATCAGAGTTCTCACTGACTGCTACCACTGACAAGAATGAGTGTCCTGAAGGGCTTGCTCCTCCTCTGCTGCACTGCTGTTGCCATGGGCGATACACCACCCAACTGCAGTCTCCCCGTCTCCCCTCTGATGTGCTCTGCTGCTCAGGGAGCTCCAGGCAGGGACGGCAGAGATGGGATGCCGGGGAGGGATGGACCCGCAGGGCCACCTGGTGCACCAGGAACCGCTGCATTCGATCTCATGGCCATCCGCGACCAGGTCAGAGATGAAGTATTGAGAGACATTGACAGCAAGCTGAGCCAGAGCAAATGGAACTGCCACAACCTGGGGCACTTCTCCCACCTCCCCGCCACCTCGTGCCAAGAGGTCTTTGACTGCAACCAAGGTGCACTGTCCGGACAATACTGGATCAATACCACAAACAGAAAGAGCATGGTGATTCGTGAGGTCTACTGTGACATGGAGAACGTGTATGGCAGCAGCAGAGGAGGGTGGATGAGGGTGGCCTTCTTCAACATGTCTGACCCCACCCACTCCTGCCCCTCCCCCCTCAGAACAGACACGACACAGGGGAGGAGGCTGTGCACCCGGTCAGTTGACACCCCTTTCTCATCAGTTGTATTTCACACACACAGAGTGCCCTACACTGCTGTGTGTGGAAGAGCTGTGGCTTACCAATATGGGAAAACAAACGCATTTTATCCTTCTGCACGAACCCATTACTCTATCAATGATCCTTATGTGGATGGCATCTCTATCACTCATGGACAACCAAGAAAGCACATCTGGACATACGCCGCAGGAAGGTCTAAGAACGACATTGCCCCTGTAGATCAGTGCCCTTGCTCCACTCGAGGAGGTAGTAAACCTCCAACATTTGTGGGAGAACACTATTTCTGTGATGAAGGAGCTTCAAACACTCCCACTTCTATTCGCTACTACTTGGACGCTCCACTCTGGAATGGCAAGGGCTGTCTACAGAGCAGCAGCTGCTGTGCTCCAAGTGGCATGCCTTGGTTCTGCCGCTCCCTCCCACGGCCCACCACGGACGACATCGAAGTGCGCTGGTGCTCTGATGACGGTCTGGGTAACGAGGCTACTGCGACCGAGCTGCTGGAGATCTTTGTCAAGTAACCCGTGTGCCTTACGGTGCACTCTGCCAGTAGTGAACACACTAGTGCATTCATTAGGCAACACTGTAGAACAGCTGTAGTGTGTAGCTGCCACTACAGCACATAGTGAGTAGAGTTAGGCCGCTAGGCCACACATCAACAGTGTTGATGGTGCTAATTCTTGTACTGTTACAGTCTCTGATGGTGCAACGTGAGTCTTCAACCTCTAATACTGGTACGCATGCAGAGATATGAGTACATTCTGCAAGGCCTAAGGATGCAGGTGGAACTAAGGATACATACGTACATACGTAAACTGCAACTTGTACGTTGATCATCTTTGAAAGTGAATTGCGTGCAAGTACGTCGCCTTTGTCGCCACCTTGCTGCAAGCATCTACTTGCAGCAAGGTGTCGACAAAGGACAGCAGTCAACTGCGCTGGCTGAATAGTAAAACATTCACACATAGAACTGAACAAGCCACTGACAACATTACCGAAGTTTCCTCAACAGTGCAACTGATTGCCGAGGAAAGCCCTTCCTCGAGCCTCCTTCTCCACCCATCACACATAATGCTACAACACTTCACCTGGAATCTTTCGGGTAGGTCCGTCATGGCCACCATCTTGTCCTTGTCTGTGAGGTGTCCGCGTTCCAACTCACTCGGTTCGTAGATCTGCATGGAGGACAAGTGTGTCAAGTAATGCATTCAGTCACATGCTTGTGTGCACAGCCTGCAGACACACAGGCACCAAGCAGCAGTAAACAGACTAAGTACTGCAAGCATGCTCAAGGTTACAGTACTACTACTAGTGTGTGGGTCGAGGCATGCATTCCCACAGTAAAGCAGCAGAAGCAAGAACAGACATGCAACAGAACAAGAACAAACATGCAACAGAACTGAAAGAGCCACAGTCTGCCACAGTCTGCCACACATTACCACAGATGACCTGACAGTCACTCACATCATACACTGTTGTCTTTTTCTTCTTCTTCTTCCGCTTGAGGGCCTTCCTCCGCAGGTGCTCAGTATCAAGACCAGCATCTGCATCACCCATACCCTGCACCAACAGCACACACACACACACTATAGGTGCACCCACCCACTATTAACCTGCTACATACAAGAGCATGTATCATGTACGTACAGTACAAGAACATGTTTCATTTGCTCCATTTCATGACACATCACAACACCTCTCCCTCTCTGCCCCATCGCACCTCCTCCTCCTCCTCCTCCTCCTCCTCGTCTGAACTGAGGTAGCTCTCTTCCATCATACGATCCAGCTCCGCGGGGTCAAAGTCAAGGCCAAAAATGTCCTGTGCTTCACGAAGAGCCCTTGAAACACAACAAAACAAGCCATTAGCTGCTGTGTATACAGACCCAAGCACTGAATGGCAGACAAGGAGTGTCCTTACGAGTCTGAGAGCTCATCCCGATACTTTTTTCTCTTAATAGGCCTGCCACTGTCATCCACAATGAAGTCGTCTACAGTGAATACACACAAGAAGTGTGTCAGCATAGAGCCCAAAATGACAAGGAACACATCTGCAGGAGAGGCATGTGGTACCTTCTTCCTCTGAGTCTACAGTCTCTCCTCTTCTCTGCTCCTCCACCTAAAGGATACAACACATGCATGAGGCTCTTGCATACAGAAAGCACCTCAGGTCTCCAGCAGTGTGACACAAGGGGAGAGCAGAAGCGAGCTGACCTCCCCCTTACCCTTAAGTACCTCCCCTCCCTCTCCACCCCCTCATCCCCCTCTCCCTTCCTCACCTCCTCTCCCTCCTCCTCCTCTTCCTCCTCCTCATCACTGGCACCGAAGAGCTCCGCCCCCAAGCGAGCCTCCTCGTCACTTTCCCCACCCTTCTGACGGGGCCGGGCAGTGTCTTCTTCGTCATCGCTCTCAAAGTGGGCATGACGAGAACGCTTCTATGTATGTCAAATTTGAAAGCACCCACCATCACAACACACCACATCACATCACATCACACCATCAAACAATGTACGCACTTCTCAGCAACAATGGAGCATGGTACTCTAGTTTAGCAAGTACAGACTGCACACATCGCCCTGCTCACTACTGTGTGTGTGACATACAGACATGCACACACACACGCGTGCAAGCACACACACACCCATGCATGCACGCACACACACACACCCATGCATGCACGCACACATACACACACATGCATGCACACACACACACGCACGCACACACACACACACACGCACGCACACACACACACACGCACACACACACCATTACAAAATACATACCGATGCACCATAATCAATTCCCATGTTCTCAGCAATCAACATCAAGTCTTCATCTTCTAGCTGGTCATAATCTGGCACGCACACACATTCAATGGAGAGAGGGCATTCTTATTTGCAATAATTTCAGGAAATGAACTTGATGCTTTATAGCCTAACTAAGCACAATCTACTCTCTGGGCATGCTTACAGACCAGCTCCCATACCTCGCTTCCTTCGCTTCGATTCTATTTTATCTTCGGATTCTACATCTTCTTCTTCCCCCTCGCCTTCATTCACTACCTCTCCCTCAGCAACTGGTCCGGCCTCGCCCTCTCCTTCATCAGATTCATCATTGATGAAACTCTCCATGTCCTTGCTCTGTCCCTCAGCGCCATCGTCCTCCTCCTCCTCCTCTTCCTCTTCGCTGCTGCTGTCTGAGTCAGCTGGAGATTTGTCGTCTTCCGATTCATCGGCCTCACTGTCAATAAAGTGCTCTTCATCCGCCATTTTGTTGTGCTCACATTGTGGGTGTGTCCCTGCAATTAATGGCTCATTCGGCCCTTTCCATGGTAACCCAAACAGGGAAACTAATAGAAGGACCTCGTTTGCGCGCGGGAATGATGGAGCCGCTGACGCAGGCTCTGTTTCTCGTCTTGACTTTTGTTGGGTCTGCTACGGGACAGTCAATAACTTGCCCTGCGGCGTGCGACTGCCCGTCTGCGGCTTTTATCACATGCGATATGATGACCGATGGCTTTCCAGTATTTGCAGATGAAGACAAACCACTAATTCAGACTCTGTAAGCGAAAGGTGCACCTGGTCCCCCTTCACACGGAGAGATTCATGCACCCTCGTGCACGTATGCTTATATATTGGTATCCTCCTGTTTGTGTGTGTGTGTGTGCCACCTTACAGGATCGTTGTGGGCGGATCTGTACCTTTTATCAACCAGTCCACCCTAGTGAACTTCACCGCCCTGTCTTCACTGGACGTCCAGTCTGCAGGACTGCAATCTATTGCACCGGGTGCATTTGAGGACCTTGGAGCATTTGCAAGCCTGTGAGCGTAGTGCAGTCGACGGAGCAGTACACTATATCCGTGTGTACGTGCATATTGTCTGTAGCTACACCAGCATTCTCTTTAGAATTTAGGTCCAAAGGGGATGCCCTGGAGGCCTGTACAATTAGTGTACTTTGTGATAATCGTAGACGAGTGTAGTCTTGCTAGCCCCTCCACCTTCTGTTGATGGAGGGGCTGGCAAGCCAGACTAAGCGAGACCCCTTCCTGCCTCCATTTTTGCATTGCGCAAGAGGCAGGATGACATCACCAAGAAAAGTGGTGTATGCGAGACTAAGACGAGTGGGAACAATACAATGGCCATGTGCACTGGGTTAGGTTTTATACATATGTATGTAGAAGTGTGTCAGGTTACGTACGTACTTTGTATTGTCATGCTAAGGTGCATGCATACATTACAAGCAGTTTCTGACATCCGAGACAGGCATGAAGAGTAGATAATTGGACGTGCACATGAAGCATGCCCATTTTTAATTGCTTTGGACACATACATACGTACATACGGACTAGTGCCATCCTGAATATGTGGGTCATCTACTGCCCTTGCAATGGCCCCCTATTTCCACAATGCAGGGACTTTGACGGGAATGAGCTGACAGAAATAGTTTCTGGTGCATTTGCAGGCAGCCTACGTTCTGTGAGCTTGCCCAACAACAGGATAGCCACAATCGAGCCAGGTGCCTTTGCTGGAGTAGAGGACTTGGCAACTATTGATTTGGAGAATAACAATCTGTCAAGTATACCTGAAGGAGTGTTTACGACACGATACCGCAGTTTGTAAGAGAAGTGACAACTCCTCATTCCACTTGGTATTATTCGAGTTGCTTGCTACGTGCGTGTATCACTTACTATTGACTTGTTCTCTGTGTAGGAATCTTGCTGGGAACCCGTTTGTCTGTGACTGCCGCTTTCGATGGCTTCCTGGTTACATAGCCTCACTTGGCCCAAACATCTTCAGTGGAGAGTGCAGTGAGCCAAGCAGCATTGTCGGGGAGAATCTGGACAGCTTGACACTCGACCAACTCGTCTGCCTGTGTGATCCTCCTTGTGCGGAGGGCGTGTGCAACACCACGGTTGGGGTGTGTGAGTGTGACGAGGGGTGGATAGGAGTGGCGTGTGACGTGCCGTGTCCAAATGGCACCTATGGACCGGACTGTCAGTTCAGCTGTCAGTGTGTCAACAGTGACATGCCTTGTCACCATGTCAATGGAACTTGCTATTGCAACCTGGGATACACTGGCAACATATGTGACGAGAGTAAGTGACACACTTCCCTCTCATGAGTTGTCTTCCAAGTGTGTGTGCACGGAGCGTACATGTTTGTTGCTGTCTGCTTTCATACGTAGGTTGCAGTGGAGGGTTCTTTGGTGATAATTGCGAGGAGGTGTGTCTCTGTCAGAACGGTGCTGCCTGTCACTTTGTCACTGGCGAGTGCACTTGCACTGTTGGCTGGAATGGGACCTACTGTGACCAGCGTAAGTGCACATGGATGCACACCGTGACTGTACTGTACTGTGCACACGACAGTCCTGCCACATTCTTTATAGGTTATAATGTTTGTGTTTTACTTTTGGCTTTGGAGCTTTAAACTCGGCAGGAACCAATCAATTACAGGACGCTCCAACCTAAATGCTTTGTCAGCTGTATACGTATAAACGGATGAAGCTACGTAGTCTTGTGCAAGTGCAAAGTAGACCGATGACCTACTTAGCTGTGTTACACTTACCTCTTGTTCCATCCGCAGCCTGTGGCCAAGGTTTCTATGGCCTGGGGTGCAGTGAAGTGTGTGTGTGTGAGACGGGGCACTGCAACCCAATGAATGGGACATGCACATGTGAACCAGGCTACTTTCGAGCAGACTGTTCCCACAGTGAGGCATGCACTTCATGCACTCATCCCACAAGCACAGCAGCATCGCAATGCTGTGTACAACACACACACACACACACACACACACACACACACACACACACACGCGCACACCAGATGTTTATACTACACCCTTCATACGTACCCTACCATTTGCTCGCCATACCTTGTGTAGACTGTTCGGCTGCCTCTGAGTGTGCTGATGTCAATAGGGAGCCCTGCTCACTCAACACACCAGAGAACAGCTGTGGACCGTGTTTCTCAGGACATGTGGGAACACCAGGATACGCCACTGATCTCTGTATATGTAAGCCAATGCAGTTATGCTGCTGGTATGCTTCCACAATGTGGTCATTCACGTGTGCTGTCCCTCCGATCCTTGCAGCCTGTGTTAGAGCTCCTGAACCATTCTGTGCTGGCCTCAACCGCGAGCCTTGCTCCCTCCAGGCGGACACCTGTGGGCCATGCTACACGAGACATGTCACAGCCAGCGGTGAAGGAGAGAATACCTTCAGCAACGAACCCTGCTTTGGTAAGTACAAGATGGGGTACTCGTGCACATGTTGCAATGTGTTTTATACATGTACATGTACAGTGCCTAAGGTATCACGTTCTGTTTGTCTGGCAGATCCATGTTTAGACAATGTCATGAATTATGATGAAACTGATGTGGACTGTGGTGGACCGTTGTGCCGACCATGTGCCAGCCATCAGGTATGTATGTACGTAACTTTATGTTGCTTAACAAGATTCTACTGTGACTGGACTTGTACTGATGTCTCCTCTCCATCTGTGACTGGACTTGTACTGATGTCTTCTCTCCATCTGTGACTGGACTTGTACTGATGTCTCCTCTCCATCTGTGACTGGACTTGTACTGATGTCTCCTCTCCATCTGTGACTGGACTTGCACTGATGTCTCCTCTCCATCTGTGTTGCAGACGTGTGCCTTGGACATTGACTGTGGACCAGGAAGTGCTTGTGTAGGGATATTCCAGCTTCCCTCTGGAATACCATATGAGTATCGTGTGGGTGATCTGAACACATGCAGTGAGTTGACAGTGTATGCACACTCACATACTTAACGCTCTCACTTTCACACACAGCACATGCACACACACAGGATACCTGCTCCTTGATGCATCCAGAATGTGTACGTACGTATATACATATGTGCCCTTCTCTTCAGCTAATGCTACAGTTGTGGCAGATGCAGTCTTGGAAAGAATTAGAGTGAGTCGAAGTATGTATTGTAACCGATGTAGGTGGCATCTGCATGGTACTGCCACTTCTGCATATGCTGTGCGTGTGTGGTGTGTGCGTGCATGCATGTGCTTGTGCTTGTGTGTACCCAGAGTACATTTGTAGTGAGGTTTGCACTGCCAGATGTCAATGGTCTGGAGGAGTACGGCCGATCTATGGAGCACCTCCAGGATGAGCTGGAATACCAGTTTCAGGTGTGTCTGTCTGTCTGTCCGTCTGTGTGTCTCTCTGACAGACTAGCATGCGGAGGTGCTGACTGAATGTAGTGGCGGAGCTATCACTCTGGTTGCTTCTCTTCAGTTACCAGGTGCGTTCCAGTCAACAGCTGTGACTGCAGTGTACACTAGACCAGGGCAGTACCTGTACCAAGTGAGTGGGAGCACTCCACCCTCAACACTGCTGTATCACTGATGTGAACAAAAGTGGGAGCAGCTTCACTGCTTCAGTCAGTTTGAGTGAACTGCCTTTTCCTCCATGCATTCTAGCTTGTTGCTGCCTTTCGCTCCGGCCTGTCAGAGCGGGAGACGGAGCAGGCTTATGGGAGGATAGTAGCCAACATTCACAGTGGCAGGTTAAAGGGAACAGCAGTCTTCACCAAAGAAAACGGGGAAGTACTGTTTAACTTCTGAACTCTTGTCTTGAGGATTGTTCACTGTTTTTACATAGTTTGAACTTTCTGTAATTTGTATTGTATGCTTGTGTGTGTATTAGTACTTGTGTGCATTTGGATCAGTGTAATAAATTATGTGTGCATTTGGATCAGTGTAATAAATTATGTGTGCATTTGGATCAGTGTAATAAATTATGTGTGCATTTGGATCAGTGGAATAAATTATGTGTGCATTTGGATCAGTGTAATAAATTATGTGTGCATTTGGATCAGTGGAATAAATTATGTGTGCATTTGGATCAGTGGAATAAATTATGATTGAATATATCAAACCATGTCGCAAAAGGTTGCTGATGTTGCCTGTACTGTAACCACACATAAACTGGGTTGCTTGATCACATACAACTGGAGGTACGTACATAGATATACAACTAGCACCAGGAACAGAAGGGTGGTCGATTTGCGGTGCTGCTGAACACCAACATGGACAGTGAACAACATGAGCACTGAAACAAGCAGGTGCTAAATGAGGAGACATCACCCACACAATTACGTACTTTGTCCCTTTTCCACCAATGTCCCATGGAGCAACTGCACGAAAGTACAGCACCTGACATGCTTTTCTCAAATTGGCACTCACTGCATGCCTGTGCCTCGACGATGACCTCACCTGTGTCATGGTTTTTCAATGAGGACCCACATGTGTGGTTTTACCCATGGGCAACCCATAATTTGCAGACGCAAACAAAAACAATTAATGTATAATATGGGCACTTATCTGCCATGCATACAGCAAATCTGGGTGAGGGGAATATTATGATTGGTCATCCATATCCTGGTTAATGAGACAAAGCAATGCTGCATGTGAATGTCAGACATTTTGCTGATAAAGATGCCACAGTTGAGGAAGGACAGACATGTAAGGTCTGGGGCTATGGTTTGCTGCAGTTCCATTGACTGCGTGTGACAGCCTTTTCTGAATCCAACATATCGCCCTTGCACCCCTCTCCCGGTCACAGAGTCAAAGACACTTCCTTTGACTATTTACTGTTTGTTCAGCAGTGGCCACCAGACACTTGTGCTGTGAGTATATAGTAAAGCCTCCCTTATGCATCCAACCAACCACTTGCATGTGGCTGGTGTCACTAGCTGTGTACACTCATATGAGAAATGGCTTTATGCACCCTGTGTTAGGTTGCCCACGGCAGGCACTCCTATAATAACTAGTATAATAAGTTAATAGCATCAAGTTTATTATTATAATGCAATGCATATATAGAGGCTCACAGTTGCACTGACAGAATACAACTGTACGTGTACACTGTAATTCTAAAATAAATAAATGATAATGTTATAGTTTAGTATTGTGAAACTGTATAAATAATGAATAATAATTAATTTTGTTTCTAATAATAATAATGTGTGTAAAATGTGTAACTTAGTACAACTGCCTGCAGAAATTCAGGATTAATCGTCATTGATTGTAGGGTTCTCCTCTTCATCATCTTCATCTGGCTCAGATCCACTCTCAACATCGGGAAGGGGAAACCTCAATATGGCCGCCACACCAGAGAGTTTGCCCAGCTCTGCAACACACACAAAATAAACAGCTGTATTTAGTTTACTACAATCTAAGTCAGCCTCCAGACACAACCCACTTGTGCAATGAATGAAGGTGCGGAGAACAAGTGTGTGCATCTGCACTGCATTACACACCACTGGCAGTATATGGAGTACAGGTGCATACACCACTGGCAGTGTGTGGAGTACATGTGCATACACCACTGGCAGTGTGTGGAGTACAGGTGCATACACCACTGGCAGTGTGTGGAGTACATGTGCATACACCACTGGCAGTGTGTGGAGTACATGTGCATACACCACTGGCAGTGTGTGGAGTACATGTGCATACACCACTGGCAGTGTATGGAGTACATGTGCATACACCACTGGCAGTGTGTGGAGTACAGGTGCATACGCCACTGGCAGTGTGTGGAGTACAGGTGCATACGCCACTGGCAGTGTGTGGAGTACAGGTGCATACACCACTGGCAGTGTGTGGAGTACAGGTGCATGCACCACTGGCAGTATATGGAGTACAGGTGCATACGCCACTGGCAGTGTGTGGAGTACATGTGCACAGGACTCACGTTCCCCAGACACATGCAGGCTTGAGAATATCCTGTGAAAAGAGAGTAATTTAAAAAGGAACCCAAAGTCAGTTCTCTACCTAATCACATCAAGACAGTCTCACCCTCGGTCAGATCACCACCTTGTACGTACGTACGTATGTGTGTACTGTAGATATGTAAGTGCGTATGAAACAGTAGGTGCCGCCTGAGTGCTTTTCACCTAACATCTCCCGCGTTGTTCTTGACACTCTCCACAAGGTCCACGTACTGCTGTCTCCTGCGAATGTCTTGCGACCTGAGCACCACACACAAGCAGAAGTACTGTACTGTGTACTGTGGGTGGGTGTGGGCGTGCACATGTGTGCCTGATTCATTCATTATCCATGTTCCCCTGCACACACCGAAACAGTTCATCCGTCACTAACAACGTCTCCACAGCATTCACTGCATTGGCCCTCATCACATGGTTGAACCTGCTCCGGAGAAAGAGGCAGAAAAAGGACACAGACCACGGATCAATAGAAAGCCATCAGACATGGAAAGTACAACCATACACACTTCAACCTAGACTCGCATGCCAGCGCCTACCTCTGCATTGCTGCTATTGTGCAAATGCAAAGGATTGCCGGTCGCTTCCTTCGCAGTTGCACATTAATAGCAACAGGAGGGAAGGGGCTGCCGCGTGAGACTAGCTCAACATCCCTAAGACTAGCTGCTGTCACTCGTTCTCCCAGCCCTCCCATCCCAACCTCCATCACGTCACCCTCCTCTCTCCTACCCGTAGAAGGCTCTGTCGGGCTCTGACTGTAACATCTGATAAAAGGCATCCAGCACCTTCACTTCAGATATAGCCTTGGTGTCGGCCAGTCTTGCACTGATAGCAGGGTCTGCCAGGACTTCTTCACGACACAAAGAGAGAAGGATCAATCACCTCATGTGCAGTAGTTAGGAGGACACACATGGGCATGTGCACACACACGCACGCACGCACGCACACACACACACACACACACACACTTACCTTTCAATGCATGCCTGTGCCCCGATGATGACCTCACCTGTGTCAGATAAACATAGAGAGAGTGAGAGAGAGAGTGAGAGAGTATCACATGGTGGGGGCCACCAATGTGATACATGGACCTGTATAATGCACTTCAGAACACAATGAAGAGAGCTTTCGGCATGGCATGCTCCTTCCCACCCTTACCAGAAGAAACTTTGGCTTGTTCTCAATGATGCTCCTGATGTCCTGCTTCACAGCTTCTGCGCACATATACTCAAAAAACTGGTCCTAAACAAAAAGAACATGCACAACCTAGCTCTTTGTGCATGAATGCATGTGGAAACACACACACACACAAATGCACGCACACACACACACACACACATACACACACACACACACACACACACACACACACACACACACACACACACACACACACACACACACACACACACACACACACACACACACACACACACACACACACACACACACACACACACACACACACACACACACACACACACACACACACACACACACACACACACACACACACACACACACACACACACACACACACACACACACACACACACACACACACACACACACACACACACACACACACACACACACACACACACACACACACACACACACACACACACACACACACACACACACACACACACACACACACACACACACACACACACACACACACACACACACACACACACACACACACACACACACACAGGCTACGTACCTTTTCGTGTTGCTGGATGACACCCTTCCTCTTACGAGGGATGTTGACTTCAATCCTTGACCGTGTGATGGTCATACTGGAGGTCAGCAAACAAATGTGAGCCAAACCTGTAACACAGCAAGTCATGTGACAATCATGTGACAGCCATGTGACAGCCATGTGACATCATACCAATGAATAAGACTATCCACTATGATGAGACACAGAACATCTCATTATCAATCCTTATCAATGTTACTAGGACATTCATTGCTGTCAGCCTGGCTCACCCTGCTGCATGATAATGACCGCCACGTCTGCAGTTCTTGATGGATCACAAGCTAAATCTGCAGAGGAGTGAGAGGAAGGTGTACTGAGTGTGTGTGCATGTGTGTGTGTGTGTGTGTGTGTGTGTGTGTGTGTGTGTGTGTGTGTGATGTGTGTGTGATGTGTGTGTGTGTGTGTGTGTGTGTGTGGTGTGTGTGTGTGTGTGTGTGTGTATGTGTGTGTGAGTGCAGAATTGAAAGGGTCACACACCTAAGCGATCCAAAGTGATGAAGTCCCAGTTGTCTTTTCTGAGAGTGAAGGGTTGGTTGAGGACCAGGTCAATGGTGTGGTAGGCACCCATCTGTGCACATGGAGAGCAGATACACACACACTCATAAAGAAGAATATCTGCCTGCCAGTGACGTTGATGCAACCTCCCATCCCCATCTCCTCCCACACACGGTGAATCCCATCCAATACGCAGTGCTTCTCTCAACACCTACATTGATCAAACATGGACTGTCCTCTCCACTAGGGCTTGGTTTGGTTTGAAATAGCATGGGCAAATTGTGCGCTTGTGCAAGTTTTGCCATGTGCACACTACAAACTTTACCTAACTTCCTGCAATCAACCAATGTACCACACAGTCTATAGTGTATTGTGACAGGGGTGTGAGTCACTCCATCCTACCTTGACAAACCTATTCTCGACCACGTTTCTGCCCTTCACGCGCAGCATGCACGCTGCAGTGTCAAACTCGGTACCTTCCACTGCAAGAGTGAGTGTGGTTCGAACTCGAGTGCTGCTACTTGTACCAGTGGCTGTCTCCTCCTTTACCTTGCTACATGAGGGAGAAGGTGGAGTAAGAATGGAGGAGGAGGAGTGAGGGGAGGGATGGTGAGGATGAAGCTGGTGTAGGCGAGGCAAGGGAGTAAGGGTTGATAGCAGGCAACGCAAAATAACATGCAATTGTGCGTGTATGCGTGGGTGGGCGGGGTCTTATAATAACTATCTTCACCGAATGGTGGTGGACTTCAACCAGTCTCCGACTGCAATCAGATTGTATGCGTGCCACATGTCCTCAGACTCCTCCGGGAACAAGACCACCTTCCTGTGCAAACAGCGAGACCGTAGAACAGGAGGGTGCACCCACAAATACACATCAGCCAGCCAGGCTCCACACACACACGTATGCGTCTGAAGCAATAGCGATACTGAGTCACAGACAAGCCCCCCCCACCCTGTTTTGGTCTTCATGTCAATGTCCCGATGATTCAGCCTCATCCTGTTGGCACTTTGAAAACTTCCTTCGACTTTTAAATGAACACCGTACTGGCTATATATTCGTGTCTTTACACTTTACAACGAACGCAAGTAACTTTGAGAAATTCCTCGCCATCTTAGGCTTCTCCCGAATCGGCCATTTGTAAACACAGTAGTTGCCACATTATGTAGAAGATACGGTGTAGTAATGTGTAATAATTAATACATAACACACACTTATTATACACCTGGTGGACAAATGTGTGCAGGATGAGCGTGCAAGGTGCGTAGCGAGCTGCCTTCGATATTGCAGTGCATTGGCATCTTCTTGGTGTGTTGTCAGTGTAACGGAGGTGCTCTCACGGTGACCTGAGCATTTTAAGTTTGGGTACGCCTGCCCCTGTATGGTGCATTTACCGTGGTAGGAGTATAAGGCCATTAATAGATGTAAGAGCTCACCTAGCAGCCAGGTACTGCTACCAGTGATACTGGCTACGCTGGTGCCAGCATGAACGTTGACCCTGCAGCTAGCTACGTGTCTGTAATACATTATACCAAAATGTGTTACAATAGTAGTCTTGGGTTAGATGATAAAGGCGTTTTCCGACATCAGTGGTGAGCGGCATTCATCAGGGGGGGGGGGGGATTATCATGCCAGCGCTATATCATTGTACAGCACTAGTTTAAAGTTTGCTTAGCCACTGTCTACCAATCAATTAATTCCAGAGGGAAATTTAGGAAAATAAATGGTATTGTGTATTTTGTACACATGCTTATGTGTTTGGACTTCCTGACATGTATATGGCCTCAGATATTTGCCGGGAAATTATAGTATTTTTCGGTGATCATTGGGGAGAGGTCCCCTTCATGATTGAGGGAGTTCCCCTTCTTGACTGAGGGAGTTCCCCTTTGAGGAGGGCTTTCTTGAATAAGGGGTTTCCCTTCTTGGTTGTGTTCTTATCACATTGCTAATACTTTGCTCCCGCACATGCTCTTATTACCTGGTCTGTGACAGGAGATGAGCCATTTGAAGCTACCATTGACAGGTGTGTACTCTTTTGCAAATTGCCTACAGCTTAGTACGTGTGTGCGTAGTTTGTGCTTGTATTAGCATAGCGTTAGTGTAGTGGTATGACTGATACGCTCTTCCAACTTCCAGCTACAATGGAGTCATTCTGAAGCTGGAGAAGTATGGAGACATCACTGCTGATGCGTTCAGGATCAGGCTAAAAGGTGTGCAAGTCTGGTGTAGTGTGTGTGTGTGTGTGCGTTAGCTTGTACTTTCTTGTTGCAGCTTCTTTGAAACTGTGGCGAGAAAGTGGTCGTCGAGGTGCATGGCTAAGAATACCAGTGGAAAAGTCACACCTCATCCCTGTGGCAGTAGAGGTACGTATTACGTTTGTCAAGCAGTACCAAGTACCTCTGACATGACATGACCACTGACAACCAGTTATAGTTGATTGCTGCCTGCCCTTTCCCTCTTCAGCTGGGTTACGAGTTTCACCATGCACAGCCGGACTACTTGATGCTGACTCAGTGGCTGAGCGTGAAGGAGCAAGAGAACCTCCCACCTTATGCTTGCTTCTACATTGGTGTGTGCTCAAAACATGGCCGGTATAGGTGTGGATAATGGGTGGCTGTGGGGAGGGAGAGAGAGGTGGTGAAATGTGAAGTAGAGGAAGGATCTGCAAAGTGGCTTAAAAAGAAGTTAGACTGTAGTGTGTGTGTGTGTGCGTGTGTTCCTTCCTGTATTGTTGGTGCTCCATCTTGCTGAGGTGTGGGTGGTCTGGTGGTCAACGATAAGGAACAGGTTCTGGCCGTGCAGGAGAGATTCACCACTGGTGGAAAGAGACATTGGAAGCTCCCTGGAGGACATGTGGAGATGGGTTAGAGCTTGTGGGTGGGTGTGTAGGCAGGTGGTGTACGTAGGTGTGTGGGTGTGTAGACAGGTGGTGTACGTAGGTGGGTGGGTGTGTAGGCAGGTGGTGTACGTAGGTGTGTGGGTGTGTAGGCAGGTGGTGTACGTAGGTGTGTGGGTGTGTAGGCAGGTGGTGTACGTAGGTGGGTGGGTGTGTAGGCAGGTGGTGTACGTAGGTGGGTGGGTGTGTAGGCAGGTGGTGTACGTAGGTGTGTGGGTGTGTAGGCAGGTGGTGTACGTAGGTGTGTGTGTGTGTAGGCAGGTGGTGTACGTAGGTGGGTGGGTGTGTAGGCAGGTGGTGTACGTAGGTGGGTGTGTGTGTAGGCAGGTGGTGTACGTAGGTGGGTGGGTGGGTGTGTAGGCAGGTGGTGTACGTAGGTGGGTGGGTGTGTAGGCAGGTGGTGTACATAGGTGGCTGTCTCCCTTAGCACCTATAGCAACAGTTTGGTATGCATTACATCTGATCCAATGGTAACTCTGCAGTATTCCTCCTGGTGTACCTGAAGTTGTCTGCACTGTTAGACCTCTCCTACCTACTGGGTACCACTCTGTGCACCCTGCCCACCCAGGCGAGGACCTGCCCACTGCCGTGCTTCGGGAGGTGCGAGAGGAGACAGGAGTGGAAACAGAGTTCCTCTCTCTCCTCTGCTTCAGACACATGAGGGGCTACAGGTACGGTTGCAGTGACATCTACTTCATCTGTCTTCTGAAACCAGTGGAAGGAGCCACTGTACCCCAAGCCAACCAGGCTGAGATCCACGAGTGCAAGTGGATGGATGTGAGTGAGCTTGCCAGCAGCTTTCTCTTGCACTAGGATGACAGGTGCAGGCTGGAGTATGTGCACTAGTTGCCACCTTTAACTACACTGTAGAGGGATGAGTGCCAGGTGGAGTGCGTGACAGCCTACATACATACATACGTAGCTATCTTGCATTGCGTATACAGCAGTGTGCGAATGTCCTTGTGTGAAGGCAAGTGTACATGCATCTGTGAGTACCACAGACACCACTTGTGTTGGTGCTGGAACAAGTATGTACCTGTTCCTTTGTTGGATGTACCACTACTGACTAGAGATGCCGACCAGCTGGACCACTACTGACTCCATTCTACAGTATTACCAACCTGTCAAGCACTGATCGAGGGTACTCCCTAATGACTGACAACTGCTGCTTTTGTCTGTCTCTGTTCCTCTCAGATACAGGAGTACCGTAGACAGGAGCTGACGGCCACCAATCGTCTTGTCATTGAGAGCTATCTTAGGGGGGAACACCATGCGTGCTGCATGGCCCCTTCACCTCTGCCCCCGTACCGCAAGGGAGGTCCGGAGATGCACTTCTTCAGCCTACAGCAGAAAGAGGCTAAACAGAGGAAGGCTGGGCATACTGACACAGAGACTAGTAAAATATGACAGGAAAAAGTGTAATATAACATACATATACGTATACAAGTATAACATATATAATGTAACTGATGTAAATCTGAACAACCTACAATTGTGTATTGTGTTCATGCCCCCCAATGTAATATTCTCTGTTCACACTGCTGCAAGCAATGGACAGCACCCCTAGCTGAAGGTGTGAAGAATCCATTAATGAACTTGAAGGGACAGCTGATGTGCAACCAGCAGTGTGCGTGCGTAAATGGGCGTGTGTACGTCTGTTGGAGGGGCCAAGAAGGTGCATCAAATAACAGGCTTAATTTGCCACATGCATGGTTTTCCTGTCATGTATGGGTGCTATTTCATAGGCAGTACATGCGCTCTCCTATGCTGGCACAGGAACATGAGCAAGCGCCTAAGCTGGCAGGCACTGCGCTAATCATTGGTGATACATTGCTAATGGTTTTTGGTGGCTTCTTATTGTATGTACCGCACTTGACACTGACCTGAGGGCCAACACAGCTTACTGTATGTATGTACCGCACTTGACACTGACCTGAGGGCCAACACAGCTTACTGTATGTATGTACAGTACTTGGACTGTGGTTGGTTGTGGGAGTGATATTTCACCAAACTGTAGTGGCAGTACTGTGTTTGACTTCTTCAAGGGGCAAGGTTAAGGTTTCAAGCAATAAGGGGGAGCAAGCCCAGCTGCATCAAATTCCATATATAACTACTGTACAATTGTTATCAGTACACCACCATACAAAACAATAAGGCCCACACCTATACCACACATACGCACGCACACACACGCACGCACGCACGCACGCACACACACACACACACACACACACACACAAACCACACACACACCGTGGATGATACAGTTCACTTGTGACATGCCCTAACGTAATGTATATACACACACACATAGGTCCTAGTTCTGTCAATTGCGCCAAACGTGATACTGTCACTTCTTCACTCTTTTGCAGGCAGGCCAGCCCTGGATAGAGAAGATACACATGACAAGGTAGCTCCTACAATCTCAACATGCACTCTACTGTTCAACGCTGTGCTCCTCACACAATCACTCTCACCTTGTCATCTTCATGAACACTGTTGCCCATTGCTTCATCTGCGGTCTCCTTCAGTGCCAGCCCGTGCATGGAATAGGCTGGATCATCGGTGACCTCCTTCTCAATACCCAGGAAGTCGGGAAGCTCCAGTTGGTCACCAGATTTGGCAGTGAAGGTCTCTATTAGTACCAGCCCTCTGCACCTACAGAGGGTTCAAGCCCAAAGAGGGAAAAGCTGAACAGCAGCTTTGCTTTGGTGGCTGGTCTCATAAGATTATTGCTCAACAGTGCTCCAGATACGTGTATATATATATATATATATATATACGTATGTACATATATATATATATATGTACATATATATATATAATTATATATTATTATACGTACATCTCCTCTTAAAACTAAATGAAAATGAAAACATATTCTGCTTTACTGCCTTTCTCCTATGTGAGCATGAATGACTCTGTCAGCTACTCTACTTCCTTCTAACCTTGAGGGGCACTTGTCTGTGTACTCATCAAGTTGAAAGTAGGAGCCCCTCCACAGGAAGCAGTGACGGATTTTGTGGATGGGGTCGCGCTCGGTGTCTCGTTGAGGCAACAGCAACTGAGGAGTGTGAAGAGAATGGCTCATGATACGTGAAGCACACCCACGTGCAACTCCCATAGATGTCACACACACACGGTACCTCACTATAGAGGGCAACCTCTCAATCTCCCCATAGTATATATCACCACACGCAAAGCAGCTCTGCTACAAGGCCACGCACACACACACAGCATGCACACACACACACACACACACACACACACACACACACACACACACACACACACACACACACACACACACACACACACACACACACACACACACACACACACACACACACACACACACACAAGTGCTCACATCATACTCTCTGGAGGACAACTGCATCCTGGCCTCAGCCACTCCTTCCTCGATTCTCTTGCAAATGGTGTGCGTGTACATGGACTTGGTCCCATTCCCTCGCTTCCTGAGCCGAGCCTGCGTTGCTGGATCACGACTGAGAAGGTAGTCATGTCTCACTTCAAACTGAGAAGACTCAGGGAACATCTAACAGGAAAAGAAAAGCATGCCAACCAGTAGTGTAGTACACACAGCAGAGATGACATGGCAGAATGCAGGGGGAGGAGGAGGGTGAAGGAAAAGCCTGAAAATTCATTAGCGAAAGAGGTGCATGTAGCAACAATGGCCTAAGAAGCATTGTGGGGAACAATACAACGTTAGAGTGTAATTTAGGGTAGCCAGCACAGCATCTGTTGCCAAGTTGTCTGATTTTGACAACTGCAGCACCTCACACACTACAGCACTTGTGAAATGGATTCCTTACTCACATAAGCTGGTGGCATGGAGCGGACGAGAAACTTTCTCTTTTTACTTTTATCACTCAACCGATCAGCAGTGGATACCAAATCCACTCCCAATTGTCGGGACACACGCTCGGAAATTACCTAGGGAAAATGTTGAAATCATGAAAATAGTTAGAAAATGCAAAGACACTTCGGCACAACACTGCACACCACCTACACTGTATATACAAAAGCACACACCTGGATGACACGTCGAATCTTAGTCTCAAAGTCAGTGGAGTTGTCTATGACGTCATAATAAGGGTGACCCACCCATGCCTGCAGGGAAGTGCAGAACATACGTATGTTTAAATATTGTTTAGCATCCCGTTTGCATATGTATGTGCTGAGGCTGGTCGGCTGCAGTACATCACAGCGCAGGTAAAGGCGACAGGAGAGAAAGGACCATCAACCGAGCCCAAACCCGTATTGTTTAGTGTGCATATGTGCTTCAGGCCAACCAACTGCAGAACATTATGCTACACACATCCAAGCTCACATGCACGCATGTACACACGTACGCACACACACACACACACACACACACACACACACACACACACACACACACACACACACACACACACACACACACACACACACACACACACACACACACACACACACACACACACACACACACACACACACACACACACACACACACACACACACACACACACACACACACACACACACACACACACAACCCCCTAACCTTCATCGCCTGCTTGTCTCTTGTTCGGGCCATGTCGAGGGGTTCCGACCGGGTTGCATTGTTGTCGAGAGAGTAGAAGGCTTCCGCTCCATCGGCTGCTGTAACGAGGTGGATGACCTGCTGGTAGCGGTTGTCTCTGAGGTCAATCTCACTGAGGTCCAGGTCCCGCAGCATACTCAGCCACACATCCCTGCCACAGACTGTGGAGGAGGAGGCAGCATGTGTCAGCTTTACTTCTTTGTTCCTTACACACAGACACCAACTTGTTCTTTACATGTGTACCATTCACCGCAGCCTACTTCTTCATTCTCTCTGCACACACACACACACAAACTCAACATGGTCATTATCACGCACGCACCCACGCATGCACACACAGACACACCATACTTGTCGATACTATGTACACCGACCCTACACACTCTCACCACGCCACACAAACGCATACATGCTGAAGGGTCCATTGCTCCACGGTCGCACACCACAATGACACTGTCCTCGTCCTGGGCTGCCAAGTCAAAGTACACCTTCTCCAACTGAAGGACGGTTTTGAGGACATTCTTCTGAAAAGCATCAGCTGTCAACAGTGAAACAGAGACCCATAAAGACAGTGTTATCTGTCACACATCCACAGAGTGATGCCTTTTAGAGGCTCACTCCTACTTTGATCTCCATGCATCTGCATAGGACCAGCACCGATATGCCCAGTACATGCCTGCTTCAAAGGGTCAAAGTGACAGGTACGACTTGTGTCTCACACTCAGTACGGTTGGTGGTGCTCACCACAACGCACACAGAGCACGTGGTAGCTGCCCCAGGGTACATGACTGGTGACAGCCAGCAAAGGAGTATAGCAGCCGAGAGGCATGGCGTCTTTCTCCCACGTACCTTGTGCTTGTGAGAGCTCACTGAACTTTACACCGCCACTGTGTGGGAAAGCAGTCTTAGGGTGACATGGTTATGCATGCATGCACGTTTATGTAGTACTTGTAAAGAACATTGGGCTCACCCTAAGAGAATTGTTGCTGCCTCTGGCACAGTAAACACCTGGAGCATGAGGGAATGTGGGAGTCAAACTGTTTAGCCATTCAGCCTGCTCATTAATCTCGCATAGCCACACTGCCATTTTGCACACATGCACGCATGCACACAACACAAATCAACACATTACTATCATGTGCACTGATGCAATCTGCAAGACTGCAATAACATGCATATACGTACTGTGTGTGTGCGTTTGTGCATGGTGATATGTTCAGCCACTTCACAGGGGAGGCAGTTAACATTAGGGCCATCACCTTCCATCCCAGGTTTTCAAAGAAGGTCCTTATCCTTGCTGAAGCTGTAGTCTTACCACCGCAAGGACCTGCACAAAGTACAAGACACTGACACAAATCACACTGAGACCACATGATGAGACTTGGTACGGTGATCAGTCATAGATACGTTACACCACCCATAGTCCATATATAGTAAGTGGGGGCCAATTAGGTAGACACACGCCCCCAATTACTGGGAATTAATTCGATACATTTTAAGAATGCAACAAATAAAACAAAAGGCTACGTACCACCAGTTAAAACTACTTTGTGTACTCCGCGAACCGCTCTGCCATCAAAAACAGGAGAAGATAGGGCTCGCTTAGGGGGCACCTCTTGGAGAGACTCCATTTGTCCCTGTGCGTTGTGACGTCACGAGAATTGATTGGTGGAGGAAAATAGCGCTAACTTTGAAATGCGCTGCATGCTGTGCAAATAAAGTCGATCAGAAGTGTGAAGTAGGATGCCTCAGTCTAAGAACAGAAAGAAGAGGATAGCCGATCATCATAAAAGACTCGAGAGAACACGGAGAAAGTTGGAACGAAAACGGGCAAATAGTTTTAGCGCTTCAGAGACGATGAAGGAGAACGCCAAGTTCGAACATGGCATCGCGACGGAGAGTTACTTTGTGGATACCCTTGCAGACAGAAGTCTGGCCAACTGCAACGATGAAAAGACGTTATGGAGCGGCTTTTCTAACATTTCTAATTTGTATTCTTGGTGTCAGAACGGGTTTGCCAGTGTAAGTTAGACCAACACCTTTAACACCGCATTCAATATTACTTTCACGACCGGGATCAGTTGCTGAGCACTCAAACGTGTGGTGTCGCATTGATCTGCACCTGCAGGGAGTGGCCAGCGCCAGAGACGTGCTATTTCCTTCGCGAGTGTTGCGTAAGGAACTGGAGGCGGCCCAACAAAGGATGGCACAACTGGAGGAGGAGCTGGAGCAGGTCAAGAGGGCCAAGAAAAGGAGGCAGTCTATGGTAAGTGGACGCGCGAGGCTTTAGTGGAAGTTAGTCAGTAGATGAGAGTGTCTCCTAAATGGCCTTATTGTTAAACCAGGTGCATCTCAATTGGTATGTGTGCTAGGGCGAATTGTGTGACATGCAAATTTACAGTGAACCCCCTGTTGTCACCGCGTACTTTGTAATGCTTTTTCTTGAGCAGAGTTGTTGCAATGACAATAGTGCAAATGCGTTGGATCCGGTACAAATGTCAGTAGCCCCTCCACCTGCTCCCCCACCCCCACCCCTCCCACCTCCGCCCCCACCATCACTGATGTCAGCCGCAAAGCGATCATCAGTCAGAATCAAAGCTATGAAGGTATGCATGTGGTCTTTGTAAGACCACGCTGACATGTGGACAGTCAGCTAAGATGCTAGGATCAGCTCCCTTCACAATAGCTACACAGAGGAGATGTCCAACCAGTTTGGATGGAAGCATGCATTTCCCTCTGCATTGCATTGTCTACTCATCACAATGTATGTTCAATTGTGTGCATATTACATTGGTCATAATGTTATGGTATGAATGTAGATATTTGTGTTGTGTTGTGTGTGTGTGTGTGTGTGTGAAATTCCATGGCTTGTCCATTGGGGACGACAACCTGCACCATTCCTTGCAGCAGGAGAAGCAGTGCCAGCAGCCTGCGGTGTCACTGGATGAGCTTAAGTCTGTACGCCTGAGGAGGCCGCATGAGAGGCGAGTGTCAGGAGGAACTAAGATGAAGGTCAGTGCTACGTGACTCCAGAAATGGCAGAAATGTGTTCATATAGCTGCCTTCCTATTCCTGATGCGTGTGTGGCTTGAACCAATGGTTGTTGCTTCTCTTCAGCTGTGACAGGAGACTGCTGTTCAACTTGTGCTGTTGGCGTTTTACAACGTGCAGGTGCATTGCTCTAAAGTCCATCTGGTGTTTTGCTTGCCTTTGTTGTTTAGAGGAGAAAGAGTGTGGATGGTCCAGGGTTAAAGAGGCCAATGTGCAGCGTGTCACGGCACTCAGGAAGAGAGCTCAGGAGGCAATCTCTCAATGTGGAGCCGTAAGTCTAGCACCTCCCAGACTGCAAGTGGGGAGACACGTGCGTGTGCTGTTTTATTGTTGCTGCCGTTGTTGTATACAGGTGTTTGTTGAAGAATTTGAGAGGGTCACTTCGCAGAGTTAATGTTGAGCGGTAAGTGGTAAAGTATTAGAGAGTGTGACATTTAGCATTAATTTCCTGTCATCTGTGAATCCAAGCTGTTTGACTGACTCCTATCCAGGAGTCCTGGGGGAACTCCCTTATTGCCAAGCAAGGACTACTGTGGAAGTGGGGAAGGCATTGGTCCTGTACTGACAAGGGCTCTGAAGCGGAAGTTTGAGGTGAGAACGCTCGACAGCAGTCACTCATCCAACGTGGGGGAGGAGTGTATTGCACAGATGGCCAGCACACTAATGGTGTGGCCATTAAGGCACATTTAACTGCTACATCATTAGTTATTGTGAAAATGTTGTAAGCAGCTGGGTAAAAAAGAAAGTTGCACACGTGTCACATGTGCGCTTGTTCATCCTCAGGCTGCTTACCCCAGAGAAGACTTGCCGTCTCACTCTGAGAAGAGCTCATATCCATCTCCACTAGTTTCTTCACTAATCACTGCCTCCGCCACACCCCCTCCCCCACCCCCGCCCAACACCGCAGACACATCCATACAGGACGCACACAACGCACTGTCACCTTTATCTGTGAGTGTGAGGGACGTGTAGGTGAAGTCCCCTTGTATCTATTTCTTTCGAGTTGTGACGTTTTATTGGTCACGTGATGTGTAATGGCCGCCATATAAACACATGTCTCCGGAGTTTCAAGCTGTTTCGCTTTGTAGCTCAACTACAGGTCACCAGCCAGAGTGGTTTTGACGCTCAGGGATGACGTGCCCATTGCGAGGAGTTCTATTGTACTAGTCTGGGCGTAGTTACCTTGTATATAAGCTTAAGTATTACGACAATAGTCAAGCGGGACCGAGGGTGGAACAGCGTCGCCCTACGTACCTCGTCTTCTCCAGCGGGGAATGGATGAAATGGACGACATTCTTTCACTAGCCCTTGAGTCCAGTGGCATCCCATCATCGCAGCCAGGGACGCAAGACAGTCGCGGCCCGAGTCTGTCGCTAGAAGCTCTGTTCGGCGTGCCTTCCGGGCCCGGTGTGGGGACGATGTTAGCTACAACTACCTCTGACTCTCCACCCGTACAGGGGAGGCGGATGGACAGTGTAAGGAGCAGTGGACAGACCACTGCCAGCAGTGAATTTCCCGCACTGAACGTCGACCCTTTTGCCACTGCCCCTTTTAATGAGAGTAAGAAATTCTCACTCGAAGAGGTTCTCGACGTGGTTCTGAATGAGCCTCGAGGGAGTGTTGTGGAACAACAGTCAACCAACTTAACCCCACTCTTTGACTCCAGCTCCAGTCTGGACGCTAATCTGAACCCAGACCTGGACATGGCATTGAATGCTGCACTATTTGGGAGTACAGACCTTCCTACCGCTCCTTCAGAATCACCACACGACACATTTCTCTCTTCACACATTGCCTTAATGCCTCAAATTAGCAGACAAACTTCTGTTTCAGCTGTGACACTGCCCTCTGTTGCGAGGTCAACAGTGCCCGTCCCCTCACCCCTGGTTCACAGCACATTTGCCCCTCGCCAGCTCCATCGCTCTGCCATGGGCGCACCACTGAGGAGTGTGAGTCAGCCGGCTGCCATTGCAGGGGGAGCAGCAAGCAGTTCGCAGATACCAGGATTCACAACATCCACTAGACCGCCCCTGTGAGTTGCCATGCAAGGAGAGGGGAGAGGTGGTGAGAGGAGATTATTGTGTGTGATATTCAGGGCTCTAAACTACGTACAAACTAACGTACCATGCTGTATCGCTACTGGTGCGTTGCATGATGACACACACCTCCTCACATGTCTCCATATTCAAGGCCACATAGCCTCTCTTTAAATGTTTAGTAGTTCATTGACGATGCCCCTATTCATACACACTCATGCAGTGCGCCCTGCATC
>OX465047.1:5097789-5142789 GCA_949841015.1 Aplysina aerophoba | reverse complement strand
GCAGGACTGTGTGTCAGTAGCTGTGCCTGTGCCCGGTTCTGTGCAGAAGTACTTCTGTGATCGGTCTGTTGCCATCCTCGTGAAGCTAGCCAGCAAGGAGAAACACCTGTACCTGGTGACCAGGCCCAACACTGGTATTGGGCAGAAGCAGGAGAAGCTGGAGGAGATACAGGCAAAGTACAGCAAGGTGGGTTCTCCTTTCTCATCTTCTCTTCTGGTACTGCTACAGTGTGTGTGTGTGTGCGCGTGCGTGTGTGTGTGTGTGTGTGTGCGTGTGTGTTGTTTGGAACTAATGATGTTTTCATGACAGGTGACCCCCACAGAAGCTGAAAAGTGGTGGAACATGCAGCACGAGCAGGCATTACAACACTGCCAACACACGTACACGTAAGCAAGGACACATTGTCATACACGCACATGTAAGCAAGGACACATTGTCTTACACGTACACGTAAGCAAGGACACATTGTCCTACATGTACACCTCAGCAAGGACACATTGTCTTACACGTACACGTAAGCAAGGACACATTGTCCTACACGTACACGTAAGCAAGGACACATTGTCCTACATGTACACCTCAGCAAGGACACATTGTCTTACACGTACATGTCAGCAAGGACACATTGTCTTACAACATCTGTTTGTGTATACCGTACATGATCTTCTGAAACTTGTATCCAACTCATTCTCTCCTCTCTCCTTTCCCCACACTCCTCCACTCCCCTTCCCTCCCCTCCACATGCAGCCTGGGTCGCTGCCGACTGTCCTTGATGAGTGGTGGGTGCAGTATTGGCAAGCGACGGAGAGTGCACTTTATCCTGAGTGGCTCTGTCTTGGGGATATGGACTCACATGGAGGCTGTCTTTGGCCGCCACACAGCACAAGGCTACAAAATGCAGATTGTCAGGGTGCAGACCATGGAGGGGAAGAAGCTAGTTGGTGAGGAGCACACACATGGAGGACTAATGAAATTACAGTGGAACCTCTCTATAGAGGACACCACTGAGACCCAGCTGGTTCTCCTGTATAAAGAGGTGTCCCTACTTCAGAGGTAGATTTGTGCACAGGTCTATGTGGTTGAGACTGCAGACAGTGTCCTCATTAGAGAGGTGTCCTTTATTCGGAGTGTCCTTTATAGAGAGGTTCCACAGTAATTAGCTAGCAAACCAATTTAGTGGGTGTGACAATATATCTGCACTCGGTGTACATAGTAAGTGTGTGAAGTACTTATTGAAGCCCACTCGGGCTCCATATAAAATACATTACTGTAACTGTCCTATTGTTATTCCTTCTTTCCCCTCTGTGTGTTAGGCATTGAAATTCCTCCTCCCTGTGTGCCCGACCTTCACCAAACACTGACTACTTTGGCCAAGCAAGTCATTGGAGATGATGACGTAGAAACGGCCACTTCCTGACATCCTCCGTAGAGTGACGCTACTGTGAAGCATGTGAAATTAACACATCGACACTCGAATTATGATATATAATTATGTATTAATTTTCATTGTTGTGTATACAATGCACGAATGCATGGGGAAACCCCTTATTCGTTCGCGTGCAATATTTCGCAATGATGTAGAATTGGCGGGCTTTTCGTCCGAAGATCGTAATGGTTCTCATAACTAACCTAGTCAGCAACTTCTATACCGCTGTGAAGAAGCAGGTAAGTGCGCGTGTCTACACTCCAACGTTTATTGTTCTCACGTAACGCCTGCCAAATCCTCCCTTCAGCGTGTCCTGGTTCTGGCAAGCATTGACCTGGATTCTGCTTGCGCGACAAAGATTCTGCAGGTGGAGTGAGGTGGTGGGGTCTTGTAAAAGTGACGCCGACACTGCACAACGTACTTAGAGCAGCTTTGACTTAAAAACAGCCGCGCTGAACTCTGTCCTATGCCCACAGGTTCTGTTCAAGACCGACAATGTCGAGTATACCTTAGTTCCAGTGGAGAGCAAAGACCAGCTGAGACTCGCCTATGAGGACTACAGGCACTCTGTGAGTCTAGCACTAACAAGCCCCATCAATTTTTTATAATTTGGTGAGCTCGTCTCAATTTCTGTACTCCATGCTTTTTGTCAAGCATTTCAAGTGCCTCTACACATGTCAGAGTGCAACCGAACTTGTATGTATAGGGATCACTATGGTGCCAATGGTGTACCTGTACAAGGGGCAAAGTAAGGCTTATTGGATGTGCAGTCCAATCTTGTACCACCATTGGTCTTTGACTGGTCATTTTGTACACAGCCCACGGCTTGTGCGGAGTTATGTACCTGCAGTCATTCTGAGGTTGTGTACGGGACTTGACTGATGACTGGCCATTGTTCCACCACTGCATACACTGCCCTCCAACACATTTGTGTGTGTGTGTGTGTGTGTGTGTGTGTGTGTGTGTGTGTGTGTGTGTGTGTGTGTGTGTGTGTGTGTGTGTGTGTGTGTGTGTGTGTGTGTGTGTGTGTGTGTGTGTGTGTGTGTGTGTGTGTGTGTGTGTGTGTGTGTGTGTATGCCCATGCACTGCCAACTGTAAGCACGTCAGGTGACTGCATTTAACTGGGTTAGGCCAGTTGCCCTGCATCTGAGAGGAGTATGTTGCACATGTGTTTGTGGGCAGTCATTGGGTTTTGTTGGGATGTGCACTGGTGGGCTGTGGATGGTGGGGGTTGCTCTGTAGGTGAAGAGTGTGGTTCTTGTGGTCTGTGGGTGGTGGGGGTTGCTCTGTAGGTGAAGAGTGTGGTTCTTGTGGTCTGTGGATGGTGGGGGTTGCTCTGTAGGTGAAGAGTGTGGTTCTTGTGGGCTGCGGGGGTGCACTGCCAGTCCTGGACTTTATGGATGCCGAGGAAGATGCTGTGTTCTACGTCATTGACAGGTGTGTGTGTGTGTGTGTGTGCGTGCATGCGCGTGTGTGTGCGTGCATGCGTGCGTGCATGCGTGTGTGTATACATGTGTGTGTATATCTTCAACCTTCTGCAGCCAGAGACCTCTGGACCTTGACAATGTGTACAACCAAGACCAGGTAGGGGATGGTCCGAGTGGGAGGGAACGTTGAGAGAGTCTGAACTTGCGCACATGGTCCTGTGCTCGTGCAGGTTAATGTGCTAGTGTTTGAAAAGGAGAACTTGGAAGATTTGCCAACCTATGACCAGATCTATGTCTCAGACATGGTGAGAAACATGTACGTATGAACACATGTACGTACTTGTGTGTGCATTTCATTGCCTATGCATGTACATATATGCATGCTGTATTGCTGTATACAATGCTTCTGTATCCCTCATGCCTATTAGGAAGACTCAGATGAAGAAGATGAAGACCACCCGGGCAGTGCTGAAGACGGTACACTGCTGAGTCGGAAAAGGGGCAGGAAAGGAACAGAAGTGAGGATCTGGGTACTCGTTCTTGGCGTGCTTACAGTTATGGATGCGTGTGTGTGTGTGTGTGATGTGATGTGATGGGTGACTATATTGTGCAGAGTGAATATGAGAGGAGAAAACAGAAGCGAATGTGGGAGATGAAGCGGTATGTCCCATCAGACCTTGTGCCCATTTTGTTTGTGAAGGTGCATCTGTGTGTTCAGTGCAATAGCTGTCTTCTCCTTCATCTGCACATTCAGGAATGCCATTTTGGAGAGATACAAGGAGAGCAGCTACCATGGAGCTGCAGTCAGTGGCCTGAAGGCCGTTCTGGCATGCTCTCCTCCAACCTGCTCTCCTTCCTGCTCCCTCACCTCAGGCCTCATTGATCATGTACGATTTGGCAAAGAAGCTGGCTCGTGAAACCAGCGACCTCCTGTGGTGCGTTGGGTTGACCTCCCCACTCAACGATCACATGCATGCACAAGAATGCACGCATGTATGCATGTGCTGTGGTGCATCACCGGAAATGTGCGTACATACCCCTCCAATGTGCATACATACCCCTCCAATGTGCATGCATACCCCTCCAATGTGCATACATACCCCTCCAATGTGCATACATACCCCTCCAATGTGCATACATACCCCTCCAATGTGCATACATACCCCTCCAATGTGCATACATACCCCTCCAATGTGCATACATACCCCTCCAATGTGCATACATACCCCTCCAATGTGCATACATACCCCTCCAATGTGCATACATACCCCTCCAATGTGCATACATACCCCTCCAATGTGTGTACATGCCCCTCCAATAGGTGGAGTATAATTGCAGTGACAGAGCGGTACATACACTGCCGGGGAGGGGGGTGAGTTTGCTAACAGCCACTGTCAGCTTACTGTGTCCTCTGTGTTGCGTAGACAGTGGTCTGATCTATTTAATTGGTGCATAATTTTGATTGTGCAGTTTCTCCAGTGTTTGTTCAGTGTCAGTGTACACAGTGATATCCTTCTTTCTATCCATCTTTCTGTGCCCACATGTAGGCAAGATTATGAAGTGTTCACGCAGTTTCTAGAAGCAGAACGTGCCAGACTGGATCACGAGTGAGCCCGTCTCCGCCCACCTCTGTACAACATTCCACCTGTGGAGTAGTTGTATACGTAAACCCTGTCACTTTTGGCACACACCTTCAGGGAAGAGGCGTCAATGCGTTCTGTGAACTCCCTCAAGATTGTACAGGAGGAAGAGTATCCTCAGTGTGTGTGTGGGGGGGTGAGGGATGGGGGTGGGGGTGAGTTTGGGGGTTCAATGTGTGTGTGTGGGTGTGTGTGGGTGTGTGTGTGTGTGTGTGGGTGGGTGGGTGTGGGTGTGCGTGCACGCAGTGGGTGTGGGTGTGTGTACAAGTACCTGACTGTGTTTTGCTTGTGGTTATTTGCCTGACCATGCTGTGACACTACACTTGCCAAAGCCTTGACTGTTGTGCAGACTGAGGCTACTCCTTTACCGTCACTGGTCACTCTACGACAGCCTGTGCCATTCCCCACACACATCCAGCAGGTGCAGTAGGGTGATGAAACAAGACTTGTGCTGGGGGAGGCTAGGCAAACTTTTACGATGGTTTGCATGTGATGAATGCCCCAATGGGGGTTGGGTGGAGAATGTCTCCCAGGGGGTGGTGGGCTAGGGCATTGACAGTAAGTTAGACAAATCTACCAAGTGTCTATGATTTGCTGCCGTTGTATCTACACACTACTGTATCTATGTGCTACTGTATCTACATACATAATACTGTATCTACATACATAATACTGTATCTACACACTACTGTATCTACATACTACTGTATATTCAGTAGAAGATGGGTTTGACTTTCTTCATGTCAGCTGCTGCAACGTCTTAAGTATGTCATCCTCCTGTGCGTATACTAGCACTGCTATATTTGGCTCCAAAGCCATGACATCATACACACACAGCTGCTGACCTCTGTGGAGATGGCCCTGGCTAGAGAGAGCTTCAGTGCACATCCCATTCACCCTTAACATGAAGCCAATGTCGCACACATTGACACATTCATTGGCACCAGACCTTTCCCTGTCCTGTTGTGGCAGATTCTGTGTGAAATGTAGTAGCCCAGTACGCATGATCGATTGTCGTTCATAAGAGGAATAGCGTGAACATGCAAAATTCTCTATTGAATTGTATGAGCATGCTCTGGGTTTGTACCTGCATTCATTTCTTAGGCTTCACATTCACAGGACCTGCAGCCTCCTAATTATGTATGTGTCCTGGCCGTTGAATCACAACATGTGCTCTTTCCGTAAGAGGTGTCATTCACAACTTTGGGGCTTCCTCCTTTTTGTGTGTCTCTCACACAAGCCTTGTGCATGTAATTTCAATGCACAGAGGCGGAGTGCATTGGACATCATTTATCATGGAACCCTCTCTCTCTCTCACACACTCTCTGTGTGTGTGCTGTAGGTTCAAGCTATGGACAGTTCTTGGTCGGAAAAAGCTACATGAGTTACTCGCAGACATGGGGTAAGTACTGTATGTTGTTAGGGGCTGCCACTTAGGGAACACATGACCACACTGCTTGCATGTACATACCATATATATCACGTGCCAATGAGAGCCTGTTTGATGTAGCATTGCTGGGTAGCGTTGTCATTAGCTGACATTGTTAGGCTGGTTCGCAGAATGTATGTTACGGAACTTGCCTCTGCCTCTCCCCAGCCTTCCTCTAGTGCAGTGCAAGGAGAAATTCTCTGTGATGGGTCTCAAGTTCAGAGAAGGCATCATTGATCAGCTGCAGGAGTCAGCAAGGAAGTTTGGGATCTCTAACCTCACCTACACCTCCTTCACTGCCACCTTTGGCTACAGGCATAAGGTAGGGTTGGCCACTGGTTGTCACTTGCTACAGTCTTGACACTCTGTGTGTGTGTGTGTGTGTGTGAGTGTGTGTGTGTCTGTGTGTGTGTGTGTGTGTGTGTGTGTGTGTGTGTGTGTGTGTGTGTGTGTGTGTGTGTGTGTGTGTGTGTGTGTGTGTGTGTGTGTGTGTGTGTGTGTGTGTGTGTGTGTGTGTGTGTGTGTGTGTGTGTGTGTGTGTGTGTGTGTGTGTGTGTGTGTGTGTGTGTGTGTGTGTGTGTGTGTGTGTGTGTGTGTGTGTGTGTGTGTGTGTGTGTGTGTGTGTGTGTGTGTGTGTGTGTGTGTGTGTGTGTGTGTGTGTGTGTGTGTCCTTGTACATACCTCTGCATAGGTGTCGGCTGCTGACATGGTGTACAGCTGCTCTGCACTGCTGGAGAAACCGGTGAGTTGTGTCTTGCAGCTTAGCTATGTGGTAGCTGTACTGCTGGACACACGTGGCTGGACATGGTGTACGTGCCCATGCACACATGGGCCTGCTATAGTATGTCTTGGCCACCATATCCCTTCAGAGCCTCACTCCTACAGAGGGGTTCATGGAGATCTTGGATTCCCTGCCAAGGTTAGTCGCCTGTCCTTCCCTGTGTAGAACCCTCTGCAAGGTTGTTGCATGTCAGATGCTTGCTATCATATGTGTGTGTATGTGTGCCTGCTCACTTTGAAACCTTGAGTGCACCATTGTTCCCTCTGTCTGCTTGCATAGAACATGTTTCAAAAAGATATGTGCTGGCCTGGAGCTAGCTGTTCAGCAGGTTTGCACATGGGTTGGCGTGGGAGTCGTGTTTGAGAAAGAGTGTGTTCAGTGCACATCCTCATTATCTTCTTCGCAGCAACTTGCCATCAGTAGCCAGGCACGAAGCTTCATCGACACCAAGCAGATTGTCAGCACAGGGCCGTTCATCTTTGCACAGTTGGAGGAGGTGAGGTTCAGCCGACTCTTCAGCTGCTCAGTGTGTGCTTCCCCACTTGTTCATCTGGTCCTTTGAGGGAATGAATATGCTGTCACTCCTTTGGTGATGGTTGTACTCTGTTCCTGTTTCCATACTTCCCAGGGCATGCCAGATGGAAAGGTTTTTGAGCATCCAACAGGTCTTCGGCAGTTAGCAAGGCACATCATGGAAACATGGATTGCTGTTGTGAGTGTGCATGTGTGTGTGTCCACGCAGCACTCAGGTGTCTAAAAGGTCTAGTTGCAACAACGTGAGCCGCGATGACGCTGGGAGAGACGATTCCTACAGTAGCTTAGACGCGGACGTTCTAAAAATAGTAACATGTCTAGTGTGGGGAAAATATTTCGAATCCAATTATTTGCGTGGGCGCTCCCTGCTCCTATCTTCCTTTATTATGCGCTCCTGGTACTACTTGTAATAACTGTCAAAGTACACTGCCTGATTATGGACTATCACATTTGTAGCTCAGTCAGCAGGAACATCAAAGGATTTTGATAGCCACTCCTTAAAAGGAGCATGGGTACTACTTGTAATAACTGTAAGAGTACACTGCCTGAATATGGAATATCACATGGGCATAATTACATCTATTGTTTCATACTTGGCATGATTCCCGTGAGAATGACGGCCAGGGTGGGGGACAGTTTATAGCCGCCACCTGCAGTGGCCAGTCACTGGCCGAGGAGAATCAGCTTCCTGTTGGTGGTGGGGCATCCAGTGCATGGCTCTGCTCACCACTCCTGCTTGTCTCAGTGCTGCTGGCAGCATGCAGACTGCTGTAACACAATTGTATGCACTCATAACATGTACATATATAAAACAGTACAGTACAAGATATGTTAGTACTAGATATTATTGATAGGAGGAATTATTGGAGCAGATCACAGCAGAAATACATTCAGTAGAACAAGACGTTTCGATCCGTGGAACTTCATCAGTTGTATACAAAACTATGTAATGTATGCAGAGAGCAGCAGGTGGGAAGATGTATCTAATGTATACTAAACTCAGTCGCGTCTCATCTATGTTTTGTATGCAACTGATGAAGATCCACGGATCAAAGCGTCTTGTTCCACTGAATGTATTCCTGCTGTGATCTGCTCCAATAGTTCCTCCTATCAACGATACTACGCAGCAATGAACCTCTACTTTACTAGATATTATACTGTTTTTGTAATCAATACCTTTTATTCACACATACACAGGGTTGTGAACTGTTGATTAATTAATTATAATAAGGGCACTTTACTTGTTTGAAAACAGTTGTGAATATGATGGAATGTAGTAATTGGATACAAACATAAAAACATAGTACAAAACATTACACAAATACAATTCCTGTCAGTAACCAGAAGAAAGGGTAGTTCTCTAATACCAGCTTCTCAACAGGGTTGAAAACCTTGCCAACGTTTTCAACCCTGTTGAGAAGCTGGTATTAGAGAACTACCCTTTCTCGTGCCTGAGCCAGCTGAGAAGCCCTCACTTCTGTCAGTAACCATTGGCAACCCTCCCTTTCTTGGATCAGTAAATGCCCATCATATGTTGCCAGGAGACAGCACATAGATCCCTTGCACGTGCATGTGTGGGTGTGTGAGGGTGTGATTGTACATATGTAGGTGTGTGAGGGTGTGAGGGTGTGATTGTACATGTGTGGGTGTGTGAGGGTGTGAGGGTGTGATTGTGCATGTGTGGGGGTGTGGGGGTGCTAGTGTCCAGATACACTCACTTCGATGCCCTATAGTTACCGGTGGTGGACTGCTTATCTGTCCTGTGGGTGAATAGACAGTAGGAGCACGAATAGCGTTAAAACAGTCTCATCTTTTTGACCAAGTATAGCCTTGGGCATGTCTGCTGCCTGCACTGGGATGGCCATATTTCTTGTTCAAGGACAATAGTGCAGAAGATGAATGTGGTGCCCTTTAAACCGTCTATATGAAGAATACTGAATATATAACAATACTATATGAAGACTGCTGCTGTAGAACTAACCCACATGTGTGCCTGCATGAATGCACGTCAATGCTACAATGGTGAATGAGCCCCGTCTCCACCAGAGTGCTGCCCTTTGTGACCTGTTGACACAGGTGAAGAAGCCCAAGGCACAGACAGTCCCTTATGTGGTGTCAGCTCCTTTGTCAAGACGACCAGGTAAGCTGAGTCATGTGAGAGGGGCGGGTGGACTTGTGGGCAGAGTGTGAAGTGGTGGGTATGGCTGTTCCGGGTTGTGTTGTGTGTAGTGTGTGCAGTTCTTCTCCCCTCATCCTTCACACAGGCTACTGCCTTGTTGTTGGGATTGCTCCATACAACCACGACCACAACAAATGGTACGCTGTTATGGTGCAGTCAACGAATGCTACACTTCACAGCACAATAAGACAGATTGCGATTATTGTCTCTGCACTATCTCCTTGTCTGTCTATACCTGTGTCTTCATTCATTGCCTGTTTATTGGTGGGACTGAGCCAGTTACCCTCTCTCTCTTTCTCTGTACCGTCTTGTGATACACTGTGGCTGCAGTGTTCTGGCACACAGGTTTGACATGGCTGCGGAGAGAATGGAGGCCAACGCAGAGTTCAACTATTTTGATGGAACAGGTTGGTGTGTTATCAATGACTTGGTCCATTACAGTCGTCTTTTAGGTTCTTATAGTCCCATTTGCACATTGCAACCACTCACATGATTTGGTATTGGAACAGTGGAGTCTCACATACCATACACCACTGGAATTCACTGAGGATCTATTGTTTCAATGCGTTAAATCATGTGAGTGAGTGATTGCAGTGTGCCATGTGCGAACGGGACAGGAAGCAGTGAAAACTGAGCAGAGTTGCTGTGCTCCATGGACAGAGTGATACAGATAACAATGTGCCGATAACTGTGTGTACCGCCTCACCTCCGCATCCACCATCCACCCTGCACATTTCTTCCTCTTCACTCAATGCTCTCTCCCTCCCTCTAGTGATGGAGATCAAGAAGTCAGATGTGAACAGGTTCCTTGATGTCCTAACGTCCCTCATGGCTGTATGACACGCCCACCCGTGACACACCCACCAGTAACTTATGTATATACATGTAATGGCACCCACCCATGTTGCCCCCTTCACAGCAATCACTGAGAAACGATCCAGCCTAATCGACAATGATCTAACTTCCTATAGCACACACCCAAAGCCTCGCTGTAATTAAGGAACAGATGAATAGGCACTGGTTCAGTTTTAGAGTAACTCTGCTGAGGGCTACAAGTGTACAGTGTACAGGCTGTAGGGTCACACCACGGCTGCTGTCAGTCCAGGAGAGAAAGCAGTACACAACTTCCAGACACATTGCACCACTCTGTGTAATGCTGGTTTAGGATGCACTATACCTGTATATGGAATGACAAATTGGTATGTGCAAATTTTTGCACCACTTGAATTGATTGCCCTGCCAGAGACTCAGTCACTCGGGCCTCGGCTCAGTTGAATATCTTCTGGTGGGAGGAGGTGGAGACAGAACACTTCTGTACATAAAAGGAAATGTAGAAGTATTAGTAGCTATAGGACGCGCCCTGTCTGAAATACCACATAGTATATATTATACATAGTTTTCTATTCACTCCTCGACTTGGTTCCCACGGTGTTAGCGGACTTATTAGGCATGTTCCCGGGCGACGAGAGACCACCCACAGACATGCAAGAAGCATGGCGGTGCGGTGATGGTCCTACGAGTATAAAAGGCGTGCGCGCGCACTAGCTCTACATATTCTTGAAGGGAAGAGAAGTGAAGATGCTGAAATACTTAACCATCTTGTCCTGTAAGTCCCAAGAGGTGCATTTAACTTGAAATACCACGATCTACATGCGTGCACGACCGCTCATGACCGTTTACCCCCGACCGTCCTACTAGGTGTCCTTTTAGTGGTCTTTGTCCACGGGTCCTCTGGTCAGGGTTCGCGAGGTATGTAGCAACTATGTGTGGTGCACCGTAAATGTGTGTACGTACGCCTCTCTCTCTTCGCAGGGAGGCAGCGAGTGTGCGAATACAGCGTTAACAATGGTCGCTACTCCCTGTACGACGGTCAGTCCATGTACGAGCGGAGAGACGGACAGTGCCTCGAGTGCACTTGCAGTAATGGCGAAATAGAATGTGAGATGGAAGAGGATGAAGACAGCTGCGGAGAAGACGACTCCAGATCTGGATCCAACGGTGGAAGTCGCGGAGACGACTCTTTCTGCGACTTCCAAGGGGAACGGTTGGAGGACGGAGAAAGCGTAAATGTAGACTGCAACGTGTGCCGTTGCAGGCGGGGCAAGGTCTCCTGCACCCGAAGACCATGTCCGGGACAGCAGGAGTGCCGCGCTAGCTGCAGGAACGCGACCAAAGGCCCGGTGTGTGGACCTGGAGCCGTCACCTTCCCTAGCAGGTGTGTGGCTACCTGTTTCGGGCTGAACGACTCAGAACTCATTGATGGACCATGCAGCAACAGAGTAAGCAGCCCAGTTTAAGTGTGTATACTCGTACACCGCCTCACTTCACTTCTACTGTACAGGCTGGGGGTGTCCACAAATACGTACCAATAAACATATACTTAGCAGCCAAAATGCTTGCATAAATATAGCTACATTGATAAGTACATTGGTCTGTTTCCCCAGGAGCCGTGCATGAGGTTCCCCTGTCCTGAGGGATCAATCTGCATTGCTCTTAAGCCAAGGTGTTTCTTCAGAAGAGGAGACTGCCAGAGCATTTCCCAGCTCCGTATTTGTGGTAAGCATTAAAGAAGTGCCTTACAAACAGTTATAATACATATCCGCATGTTTGCCATGCATTGCGATATTGCATGTATGCTCAATGTCGTCTTGCCTTGCACCCATGCAGTATCAGTCAATGTCACACAAGGCCCTGTTTGTGATGGTCCATACGACTCTGATTCTGATTCTGATGATGATGATGATGATGGGGAGTTCACCCCCCCTACCACTCCCCCACCAACCACACCCCCACCTACCACGCCCCCACCTGAATCAGAACCTCTGGATCCTGAAGGTGAGATCTTGGATGAAATACCTCAGGGTGATGGAGTAATCTTCATCGACGGAGAGACAGAAGGTGCACCACTCCTGGAGGGAGGCAGTGAAGGTGTGTGTGGAACGGACGGCTACTCTTACAATAGCACTTGTGAGATGGCCAAGGAGACGGGGGAGGTGGATGTAGCATACAGGGGAAGGTGCGAGCAAGAAAGGTGCCAGTATAGACAGGTGCGTCTGAAGTAACATTATACTAGTGTAATAAAAATGTACATGCCATCAATGAAATTTAGTTTAACAAGCACACTCAAGTCACATGTTGAAGTGAAAGTGCATATGTCATACTATCCCGGGCCAGCAGTGAGTGTATATAACACCATGGAATATATTGTGCATCCTGCATACACAGGTGTGTGGCTCAGATGGCGAGACCTATGAAAGCATATGCGAACTGGAAGGAGTGGAGGGAGAGCGATTTGACTATGAAGGTGAGGCATGGATGCAGGAGAGTTTGTGCAGTTCTCACAGCAGCGGCATACATGCATATACAACTCATCAAAGATATTAAATATTCATTTCTTCAGGCGAGTGTGAATTTGATTCACAGTCAAGTTCAACATCTAATTCTGATGACGATGATGATGACGATGATGATGATGACGATGATGATGATGACGATGATGACGTGAGTATTAAATTATCTTTTGTAGTAGTTTTTAGTAATGTTTTAGTACATAGTATTCTTAGTACCCGAGAACATGTGTCTGCGATAGGACAAAACAGCATGCTAAGATTGCTGTGCCTTGTAGTGACATTCACCGATGAGCAATACACAACTATTAATCAACTGCAGGACGTTTCGACCCGAGGGTCTTTGTCAACTGCTTACAATTAGCTACTTGTAAGCAGTTGACAACAAGAATAGATGTTTTGGCTGTGTAGGCCTGTGTATGGGACTGAAACAACCTGCTTCGCTGTCCATGTAGATGCTGCAATGTAATTCGAATTGTTCATGATTTGGTACATAAACATGAATGGGTAACTGCTCTACATAGCCAGAGTATTACAGCTAGGTGGATGAACTTGCATACATACACTTACGAGTGGGCTATACTCAGTTGCTGGTTCTCTGTATATAACCTGCAGGATGAGGATGACGATGTGTGTGAGCGCGTGAGGAGCAGAGGGCGCTGCCGTGCACTTGACAGATGCAATGATGAAAATGCTGTACGGCCTTCCACCGGCTGCTGTCCTATTTGTGGTAAGTTGTATGAAAGTACCTGATTGCATCAGGAGACAGCATACGCAAGTGTATGTATAGAGCATTCAATAAAAATAGTACATTCTCTCCTATTTGTGCAGGTGGGGTGTTGACAGCTGCCATTGAGGAGGACTCAGCTGGTCTCCTTCCTGACCACCTGAACAATGTTGGCATTGTCACTGCTATGATCTTCAGAAGCAGGTTCATTAACAACACGTTGGGTGATGTCGCCCGTCGCTGCTTCATCCGAGGCTACCTCACGTGGCGCTATGACTACGAAGTGGTGCTGGAAGCAAAGGATGACGAAGATGGGGAGTTCTGCTTCCAGGCCGCCAGTCAATTGAGGGACATCATCAACAACGTCCCCTCCAGTGACGTCATGACCAGTGACGACCCAACAGACCAGCCTCCTGTCATCTTGTCCGCCCTGGCAGCTGCCACCAGTGCCCAGTCACTGGCCGAGGAGAATCAGCTTCCTGCTGGTGGTGGGGCATCCAGTGCATGGCTCTGCTCACCACTCCTGCTTGTCTCAGTGCTGCTGGCAGCATGCAGACTGCTGTAACACAATTGTATGCACTCATAACATGTACATATATAAAACAGTACAGTACAAGATATGTTAGTACTAGATATTGCACTGTTTTTGTAATCGATACCTTTCGTCCACACACACACAGATTTGTGAACTGTTGATTAATTAATATATTCTATAAGGGCACGTTGCTTGTTTGAAAACAGTTGTGAATAAGATGGAATGTAGTAATTTGATGCAAACATATAAACATAGTACAAAACATTACACATACAATTCCTGAGTTGTGAATTGTTGATTAATATATTCTATAAGGGCACATGGCTTGTTTGAAGACAGTTGTGAATATGATGGAATGTAGTAATTGGATACAAACATATAAACAGTACAGAACATTACACAAATACAATTCCTGTCAGTAACCATCGGAAACCGCTCCCTTTCTTGGATCAGAAAATACCCATAATGTTGCCAGGAGACGGCACATTGATTCCTGGCACATTGTTGCCAGCTCTGTCTATGATTGTTATGGTGTCTCTCCTCCAGCCATCTCCCAACAGGTCTTTGATGGTTAGCAAGACACATCATGGAAACATGGATAGCTGTTGTGAGTGTGCATGTGTGGGTGTGTCCACACAGCACTCAGGTGTCTAAAAGGTCTAGTTGCGACGACGCGAGCCGCGACGACGCTGGGAGAGACGATTCCTACAGTAGCTTAGACTTGGGCGTTCTAAAAATAGTAACATGTCTAGCGTGGGAAAATATTTCGAATCGAATTATTTGCGTGGGTGCTTCCTGCTCCTATCTTCCTTTATTATGCGCTCCTGGTACTACTTGTAATAACTGTCAAAGTACACTGCCTGAATATGGAATATCACATGAGTATAATTACATCTATTGTTTTCATACTTGGCATGATTCCCGTGAGAATGACGGCCAGGGTGGGGGACAGTTTATAGCCGCCACCTGCAGTGGCCAGTCACTGCCCGAGGAGAATCAGCTTCCTGCTGGTGGTGGGGTATCCAGTGCATGGCTCTGCTCACCACTCCTGCTTGTCTCAGTGCTGCTGGCAGCATGCAGACTGTTGTAACACAATTGTATGCACTCATAACATGTAAAATACAGTACAGTACAAGATATGTTAGAACTAGATATTGTATATACTGTTTTTGCATGTAATCGATACCTTTCGTCCACACACACACACACACACACACACACACACACACACACACACACACACACACACACACACACACACACACACACACACACACACACACACACACACACACACACACACACACACACACACACACACACACACACACACACACACACACACACACACACACACACACAGAGTTGTGAACTGTTGATTAATTAATATATTTTGTAAGGGCACGTGGCTTGTTTGAAAACAGTTGTGAATATGACGGAGTGTAGTAATTGAATACAAACATATTAACATAGTACAAAACATTACACAAATACAATTCCTGTCAGTAACCATCGGCAACCCCTCCCTTTCTTGGATCAGAAAATGCCCATATGTTGCCAGGAGACGGCACATAGATCCCTTGCACGTTGTTGTCAAATCCACCTACAGTGATGTTATGGTGTCTCTCCTCCAGTCCCTCCACAATGCTGTGAGCAAGACCTTTCTCAACGTAGACCACATCTGGGATGAGTTGGTGATGCAACCTGGGCATGGAGATGCTCTCCTCCAGACCTAGCTTAAAGGAAAGTGCACCTACAACTACCTGTGCCACTCCTGTGGTGATGGCTGAGCCTCCCGAGGCTCCTACCACCATCAGCACTCGAGAGCGGTCTGGAGAGAGAAGAACAGCAGGCGATGTTGACGATTGGGGCCTCTTGCCCGGTTCAATGAAGTTGTTGGGGCCCGGAGGAAGATTGTCTGTGGGAATGACCTTCCTCGGGATGGAGAAGTCAGCCATTTCATTGTTGAAAATGAGCCCAAACTTGGAGGAGCGAATTTTACTGCCAAAGTAAGAGTTGATTGTGGTAGTGACTGCTACTGCGTCTCCATTTTCTGCTAGCACAGAGAGATGTGAGGTACCAGTGGTGACGGGGATGTGGAAGGGCGAGTCCTTGGTGTAGTGTACTGGGGGGTAAGTGGTGTATGAGCTGATGAGGTGCTCACGCAGCGCAGTCACCGCTGTCTTGTTCAGCATAAAGTCAGCCACCTACATAGTGGTGGGTGTGGGTGGGCGGATCACGTGGGCGTGGCAGAGGCACAAGGTACACACACACACATGCACTGGGTGATGCAACAGCACTGATGCTGGATGACCAATAGCCACACAGGCAGCATACCTGGCTGACAGAGCTGTTGTACGCTGGGTCCCCAAGCAAGATGCGGTAAGCATAGGACAACTTGAAGGACTCGACAATGTAGTGATAAGACTGGCTGTCAACAGTTTTTGGATTTAGGCTGTAGCCTGTGAAAGTGTGTGGGGGGGGGGGGGAGGGGGGGAGAGGAAAAAAATGGCAAAATATGAAATAGCAGTAACTGTTGCCGTAGCAAATTGAGTCACATGCACCAAAGGGGCCATGGGTTATATGTATGTACATACCTTCCAGAACACTCAAAATCATAGACAGCACGGCTCCAGCGGAAGGAGGAGGGGTGCTGAGGAGGGGAAACCCCATATAGCTGCTGGCAGTCACATCACGCTCAATGACAGAGTAGTTGGCAAAGTCCTCAATGGTGTAGTTGCCTCCCAGTCCATTAATCTCTGCCACCATTCCCTGGGTCATGTTGCTCTGGTAAAAGTAGTCAAACCCTCTCTCAGATATCTTCTCCAGTGTATCGGCAAGGGTTGGTCGCCGAAGAAGGTCACCTTCTTTGAGTAGTTTTCCACCTGGGGCCAGGAGGTCCCTGGAGATGATGATGGTGGAGATGGCAGTGAAGATGGAACAATGATGATAGATAGCAGTAGTGACAGTGAAGATGGTATAGCGAGAAGGATGGCAATAGTAATGATAATGAGAAAAGTGGTTACATTTGGAGAAAGGTCAACACAATACCCCTTGCACATCATCCCCACCACTGCCCCAGCAACTTCACCCAAACTGATCTCCGACAGGCAGTCATTCGCACCCAACTAGTACCAGTCTGGCACGCTAGACCCAACTACTCGTCACAACGTATCTCCTTCGAATGGGAAGTTGGGTCCTGTGGGATAGACTAACTAATATGCAACATACTACTCTGCCACTCACCGAAGCCCAGCAAAGGTTGCATTATTGCCGGTCAGGATATCCCTATTTTCGTCAATAGCACTGGCGATAGTGTGAGACACAGGAAAGCCCTGCCGCGCCAGTTTGATAGCTGGGGCAAACAGCTCAGAGCGAGGAAGTCGGCCAAACTTGTTCAGAGCATACCCCAGTCCCTTCAGCTGCCCTGGCACTGCAATAGCCAGAGGACCTGCATGCATGTGAGAGGTGATTAGAGAGAATATTGAGCGGAATCACAGCTGTTCGATGGTCACTACTCTTCGTTTCCTCTATCAGCAATGTGTGTATGTCATGCCTAAAGTATGTGCTTAAGTATGCCTCTAATGGCATGAATAGCCTATCTCAGTACTAATGTCCGCCTCTCACCCAGGGCTGCCTTCATCGGGTCATCTGAATACATGTTCGTGTGAGCAGAAGACGGTGCCTGCTCCCTAAAGTCCACTACTGTCGCCTCCCTAGTAGAAGCGTTGTACAAGACCATAAAGCCTCCTCCTCCTATACCGGTCGAATGCAGGTTGACTACGCCCAGGCACAGCGAGCTGGCCACTGCAGCATCCACAGCCGTCCCTCCCTTCCGAAGTATGTCCACTCCCACTACCGAGCACTGGGGCGCGTCCGCTGCGACAGCGGCGTGATGGTACAAGAATGGCTGCTGCTGTTGCTGTGTCCTGTTGTAGTGGAGGCCTACAGCAACGCTCACCACTGCAGCTACTACTAGAGCTAGAGCCAACACAACCAACACTAGACAGAACGAAATACATCTCCGTGAGAGCCTCCTTTTCGCATACTGTATGCTACCCTTTCCTTCCAGCAACGGAGCACCCTCTTCCATCATAGATATCTATGCTTCCATCACGGTGGCCATGTTTAATCACGTGACAGCCACGCGCGCGCCAATGGAGCATGTTCCACACCAGCACTCAACGGAGGCATTGGATGTTCGAGAATTTGGAAGCGATAAACAAAAGGAGGCATGACGTCAACAAGGCATACTGCGTAAAAGTGCGTAATGCGCATTATTGGAATAATTTAATTGCTTAATTAGCACGTCATTGTGTTGTAATGATTAAATACAATTAGTGTACTTAATTAAGTGCATTACTAGGTGCATTACTGAGCTTGCAATTACCTGTTGGCTCTCTCATAGTGGTGTGCTGTTGTGATCTGCAGCAACTTCACAATGTGGTCCTCGGGGGTTCGTAACAGGTATATTGCCTAATATGTTACAGGCAAAGCCAGCAGCACCTGAAGCCCACTTCCTCTCCCCGTCAGAGGAGGAGACACTGGTCCGGTACTACACAAAGAAGCTGCTGGAACTGTGCACCCAATTCCACCCCCCGGTGCCTCGCAGCACAATTGTGAGTGTGCGAGTGGGGGGGGGGGGGAGGGGGGGAAGGGGCAGAGGTCTAAGGGGATTCAGAATGGTATGGCTGCATTGAAATGCTTCCGAACTGGCTAGTGTACTCCTGGTCAACGTCTGTTCAGTGCAGAGCCCAACTCATTGCTTCCAGTTAGTTAAAACCCTCCTAAGTGATTATTCATGAGCACTAAAATAACATTATCCAGAGCTAGATTACAAACGAGTATCCAGAGCTAGATTACCAACAAGTATCCAGAGCTAGATTACAAATGAGTATCCAGAGCTAGATTACAAACGAGTATCAAGAGCTAGATTACAAACGAGTATCAAGAGCTAGATTACCAACAAGTATCCAGAGCTAGATTACAAATGAGTATCCAGAGCTAGATTACAAACGAATATCAAGAGCTAGATTACAAACAAGTATCCAGAGCTAGATTACAAATGAGTATCCAGAGCTAGATTACAAACGAGTATCAAGAGCTAGATTACAAACAAGTATCCAGAGCTAGATTACAAACAAGTATCCAGAGCTAGATTACAAACAAGTATCCAGATAGGAAGGATGTTCATTTCAGGCCTGGTTTATGACAGTGTGTGAGACTCGGTCATTCCGCTATTGCTTGTGGTATACAGTGTGCAGTTAACAGGAATGATGAGCCTTCACCCACTCACTGTCCTTGCTGCAGGCAACAGCTGCCAACTACTTGAAGCGATATTACTTGACTACTTCTGTGATGGACTACCACCCCAGGGACATCTAGTGAGCACGACATGTTCTTTTGTTTGTAGTGTTTCCAGCCTTTGCGACTGAATCCTGCACTCTTGAAGCAGGAGCTTCTTTGCTGGCTGTTGCATGAGTGTTGAGGCGTCTTGTAGGAGTAGGTGAAAACGCTAGTCAAAACACACTTGTAGTCATACACTTGTAGTCATACAGGTGTTTTGGCCGGTATTTTCACGTATTCCTACAAGATGTGTCATCCCAGCCACTCAGGCCTTCATCGTAGTGTTGAGGTATCTGAGAACCTGTCAGTGCTCCTGCACAGTGTGTGTTTGAGTGTGCATGTGGGTAGAGGGGACAGGTCTGACCTATGCTGTGTGTTTTGTTGTCCATTTTGTCCAATGAACCTGTGTTCTTCGTGACCTACGTCTACTTTTGGGGAACAGTTGACTGTACTTCTTCACTTTGATGCCGTGTGACTGGATGTGAAAATGGAAGTAATGAACACCAAGCAATCATCCCAATTTTCAATATCCCAGAGTATTTCCACCTTCTTCAGCTGTACTTATACGAATAAGCAGCAATTCACTAATCTTAATCGTCCTTGACCGTTGAAGAGCTAAATGCTGTGCTAAATGTTGTGATTTTGCTTATCAGTCTCCTTTGAACTTGCCTCTTCCTCACTCCTCCCCCAGCCTCTGTTGTGCCTTCATTGCTTTCAAAGTTGATGAGTACAACCTCGACGCTGACCAGTTTGTGCAATGCTTTGCTCCACCAGATGTACAGAAGAGAGTGGCGGACACGATCCTGGCAATGGAGGTGTGTGTGCACGTGCGCGCGTGTTGTGTGTGTGTGTGTGCGCGCATGTGTGTGCGCGTGTGTGTGTTGTGTGTGTGTGTGCACGTGTGTGTGTGTGCACGTGTGTGTGTGTTGTGTGTGTGTGTGTGTTTTGCATGTGTGTGTGTGTTTTGTGTGTGTGTAAGTTAGGGGTGTGTCTTACAAGAGTGTCTGTATGCAAGCATGTGGAAAGAGGTAGTAATTTTTGTCATTTAGCTATTACATTGGTACTGTGAATTATAGTACAATACTCTAGTTGCAGAGTGAGCTCTGGCCGTACCCCCTCCCCTTCATCTGAAGCCTTTTCCTTTTTTCTTTTTTCTGTGCCCCGCCCTCCACATGTCTCTCCTTCCCACCTCCTCCTGCCCCTCCCACTTTATGGCCTGCCCCTCCCCCTCTGTGCCCCGCCCTCCCTCTATACAGCTGATGATGATGCAGAAGCTCAATTTTGAGATGTTGCTTCACAGTCCCTTCAGACCAGTTGAAGGAATGCTGCTGGACCTGAAGGTAAGCTGTAGTGAGCTAGGATGAAATCTGGAAGACTTTTTGGTGCTCAACTGGGTGGTTTAGCATCATGGGGAAGTTTAGGGCAGCAAAGGGCACTGCTTCCTAAGGTTTATCTCTCACCCTCTCCCCTCTCTCCCTCCCTCGCTCCCTTCCCCTCTCTCCCTCCCTCCCTCTCTCTCCCCCTCCCTTCCTCCCCCCCTTCCTCCCTCCCTCTCCCCCCCTCTCTCTCCTCCCCCCCTCTCTGTCCCTCAGACAAAGTGCCCATCTGTCAGGTCTCCAGACAGCCTGAGGCGAGTCATGGACCGCTTCCTAATGCACAGCTTCTACTCTGATGTCTGCCTCCTCTACCCTCCCTCTCAGGTCCTTGCTCCTACACTGTCACTGTCTTGCATACAGTCTGAGTTGTTGCATGCTTTCAGGAGTGTATCACTTAAATCACTGCATGCAGCAGAGTGTTTGAAACGTTGCCATGGTGACAACCAATGAGCTTTATTACCGACTTAACGTGTATGAGTGTGTGCAGTCTCCATTTTGGAGCGCAATGTGAATAATATTGGTCAGTCTTCACACACCTCTTCCTACCTCCCCTCCCCTCCCCTCCCACTCACACTAGATAGCATTGGCGGCTCTGAAGCACAGTGCTACACACTCTAAAGTGAACATTGACAGGTACAGACCTCTCTTACGTATGTCCCTTGCTGTACCAATGGGCTAACATGTGCTAACACAGGGATGAGGGGAGGGGCGACCAGATAGGCTTCACTAATGTACTCAGACATGGTGTGGAACTGGGAACACGCCCTACTTCAGTCCCTTAGGTGACACTAGCTGTCTCCTATGACTTGCATGGTGTGGTGTAGCATGTGCTATGGTGTGGAGACAGTGGCAGTCCTTCCACCCTACACTGTTCTCTCTCCCCACCCCCCCCCCTCCAATCTTCTTCGGCAATGTCCTCTGTGTGTGTTGTCTGCCTCCTGTCTGCCGTTAGCTACACTCAGCAGACCCTGCTCGGCGGGAAGGAGAAGGAGGCACGGGATGCAGCTCTGGGTAGCTTAGCAAGTGAGATGAAAGTCAGAAAGGGTTCATGAATGCATCACATTAATGCAAGTGACTTCTGTAATTTGTGGCTCCACTACTGCTCCCGTGCTCATCTCCCTGTCCTGCAGGGATAGAGAGGGCTGTGCTAGCTGTGACAATACCCCCATCAGAGCAGGTTTGCATGCATATCTTGCACGAGGGGAGTGCATGAGAAGATTTGGGCGTGTCACATATGTGTATGCATGTACCTATACATGTGTACATGCGTAAGAAATTACGTCACCCTCTGAACAAATTGCTTAAGGAAGGTAAGGAAGGCAGCATATGTGTGCAGAACAGGACATTTTGACCAAGGAGGCCTTTTTCAGGTGTTAGAATCTGATACCCATTTTACATGTACCTGCTATCCCCAGCATGGGTCTACTTCAAAGGGGTTTGCAAGTTTAACAACGAATAGGCTTCTGTGATTTGCTCGGACTTTCTCCCGAACTAAGTTCCACGACTAAGTACGGAGGCTATGTGTATTGTATGTACATATGCTTGTACTTGTGCGATCGAGGATCGGGAAATACTTGTAGAGGGAAGTGTTTGTGGGAGCGTGTGGGGGTTGGGTGTGTGGCTGTTAGCATGTGCTGGACTGGGGTGTAGTGTGCATGTGTGCGTGTGTCTATATCTTACTGTATGTGCCATGCTCATATGTAGATTCGACCAATAGAGGTGAAGCTAGAAAAGTGTCGCAACCAAGACAACAACCCTGAAAATGAAAGGTGCAGACCACAAACTGTTTCCCCGTTTCAACAGTGATCTCATCCTTCCATCATCCCATTAATCCATCATTCCATCCAGCCATCATTCCGTCATTCCTCATGTTTGGCATGCCGTTCAGCTACTTGTGCACACCATGTGCATGCCTCTGCTCCTGGCAGTGGTCTGTGTGTCTTCCTGCAGTCTAGAGGAGTGAGTGGTGATGTAACAGCCTCCTCCCCTCGCCTCCTCCTCTAACAAACTCTCTCCAGATTCTGGAGGAAGAAGAAGAAGGATAAGGAAAGTGACCCACCATCCAACAAGAAGAGAAAGATGGAAGAGGAGGTGACTTGCACAACAAACACATGGCGACTGTCTCCCTTAATCCCTACCTTTCTCCCTTAATCCCTACCTTTCTCCCTTAATCCCTACCTGTCTCCCTTAATCCCTACCTTTCTCCCTTAATCCCTACCTTTCTCCCTTAATCCCTACCTTTCTCCCTTAATCCCTACCTTTCTCCCTTAATCCCTACCTTTCTCCCTTAATCCCTACCTGTCTCCCTTAATCCCTACCTGTCTCCCTTAATCCCTACCTTTCTCCCTTAATCCCTACCTTTCTCCCTTAATCCCTACCTGTCTCCCTTAATCCCTACCTGTCTCCCTTAATCCCTACCTTTCTCCCTTAATCCCTACCTTTCTCCCTTAATCCCTACCTTTCTCCCTTAATCCCTACCTTTCTCCCTTAATTCCTACCTTTCTCCCTTAATCCCTACCTTTCTCCCTTAATCCCTACCTGTCTCCCTTAATCCCTACCTTTCTCCCTTAATCCCTACCTGTCTCCCTTAATCCCTACCTGTCTCCCTTAATCCCTACCTTTCTCCCTTAATCCCTACCTTTCTCCCTTAACCCCTACCTTTCTCCCTTAATCCCTACCTGTCTCCCTTAATCCCTACCTTTCTCCCTTAATCCCTACCTTTCTCCCTTAATCCCTACCTTTCTCCCTTAATCCCTACCTTTCTCCCTTAATTCCTACCTTTCTCCCTTAATCCCTACCTGTCTCCCTTAATCCCTACCTGTCTCCCTTAATCCCTACCTTTCTCCCTTAATCCCTACCTTTCTCCCTTAATCCCTACCTTTCTCCCTTAATCCCTACCTTTCTCCCTTAATCCCTACCTTTCTCCCTTAATCCCTACCTGTCTGTTTGTCTGTTTGCCGTATTATGTATGATGTAAGTCTTTCTCTGCCTTGGCTACATGCACACGCCAGGAAGGGGAAGGTGTCTTCCCAACAAAAGGCAAGGCTCTGTGACCAGACCACCATGTTGCTGACCTAGTGAAGCTACAGAGACAAACCAACTTCAAACTGTAACATCTTCACTGCTGGACATTGTCTACAGTTACTGCAGTTTAGTGTTATTGCAGTTGCATGCTGACCTGTCGTTGCAGCATCATGCACTTCCCCCCATAGCGGTAGAGACTGGCGCTCTCAACTGTACTACAGTGAGGATGCACGTTGTTGTAAAATAATCTTCTGCTCGAGCTAGTTCGAAACGAGAGAGAGCACGTTCCTGTTTAAATGGTCCCAAAGTTTGAAACCCAAGACATGCATCCTCGAAGCCACAATCACTCTCGCCAAAATGTGAATAAGGCGACTGCAGCTAAGCGCCCTCCAGTCTTAAACGCCCGGTGGTTGCCGCGCCCGGGTATTCAGTTGGTGGTCATGAATGAAACTGGTACGCACGTTAGCTGATCACCGTCGAAAGATTTCTTGCTGCAAGAAATGTCTACTCCAGAAGCCCCCGAACAGTTTCGGGGATGGCTCATGAAGTGGACAAACTACTTGAAGGGCTACCAGAAGCGATGGTTTGTCCTATCCAACGGACTACTCTCGTACTATCGGTGAGCCGCCGTATGTGTGACGTACACGGCTCGGTGCACGTGGTTAAAGGCTCACCAAACATTATCCATGCTTCTATGCCTTCAAATTTCTCAAGATTGTAGCATTGTGTGCGTGGGGGGGGGGGGGGGGGGAGTACCAAACAGAATCAACCCATAGATAAACGATGGATCTTCGTTTATCTCTGAATCAACTGACCACCATGACACTTTAATGTAGGTGTATTGGGCTATTAGTCTCCTCCCCACCAGTCTCCCGCCGCCTCTCCACCCAGCACCCAGGAGGAGATGGCACACTCATGCCGTGGGTCGGTCAACCTGGCAGGAGCGTACATCGACACGATTGACTCCTGCAACTTTGTGGTGACCAACGGCCCAAACCAGGTGTTCCATTTACGGGCACAGAATGAGGTTGACAGGCAGCGGTGGGTCACTGCTCTGGAATTGGCCAAGCAGAAAGCCATCAGTGAGCTAGAATCAGGTTAGTGGGGTGGTAGGTGGGTGGGTGGGGCTAGGCATTGTGACGGCCCGGGGGGAGTGGTTGCTGGTGCAGGCAGATTAAGTGTTTTGCAACTTTGTTCGTCTTGATTCATGAATTAATTCAGCGCAGCTATGAGCCTCTATTGCATCTTTGTTCGTCTTCCTACCAGCCATTTGTCATATCCACTGCTGCTCTCAGTGCCAGTCTCTAACAGCTACTGATTTCTTCCTATACTCATCCCTCACACCCACCTCACACTCATCCCTCACACCCACCTCACTCATCCCTCTCACTCACCTCACACTCATCCCTCTCACCCACCTCACACTCATCCCTCACACCCACCTCACACTCATCCCTCACACCCACCTCACACTCATCCCTCACACCCACCTCACACTCATCCCTCTCACTCACCTCACACTTATCCCTCTCACTCACCTCACACTCATCCATCTCACTCACCTCACACTCATCCCTCACACCCACCTCACACTCATCCCTCACACCCACCTCACACTCATCCATCTCACTCACCTCACACTCATCCTTCACACCCACCTCACACTCATCCCTCACACCCACCTCACACTCATCCCTCTCACTCACCTCACACTCATCCCTCTCAGCCTCGTAGCCAGATCGCTTCCTTTCCTCCATTTTTACATACTGACGTCATTGACAGCTTCCTCCCTGAAAGGAAGAAAGCAGTCTGGCTATACGAGACTACCTCACACCCACCTCTCACACCTACCTCACACCCACCTCTCACCCACCTCACACTCATCCTTCACACCCACCTCACACTCATCCTTCACACCCACCTCACACTCATCCCTCACACCCACCTCACACTCATCCTTCACACCCACCTCACACTCATCCTTCACACCCACCTCACACCCACCTCTCACCCACCTCACACTCATCCCTCACACCCACCTCACACTCATTTCTCACACCCACCTCACACTTAACCCTCACACCCACCTCACACTCATCCTTCACACCCACCTCACACCCACCTCTCACACCCACCTCACACTCATCCCTCACACCCACCTCACACTCATTTCTCACACCCACCTCACACTTAACCCTCACACCCACCTCACACTCATCCCTCACACCCACCTCTCACACCTACCTCACACCCACCTCTCACCCACCTCACACTCATCCTTCACACCCACCTCACACTCATCCTTCACACCCACCTCACACCCACCTCTCACACCCACCTCACACTCATCCCTCACACCCACCTCACACTCATTTCTCACACACACCTCACACTTAACCCTCACACCTCCCCCACATAGATGAGAGTGATGTGGAGTCTGTTGCAGGAGACAGTGCCCAAGCTGCTCTCCTCCCTTCTCTCAAGAGCAAGTTGAAGGAGGTGCAGTCAAGCCATGAATCTCTCCTCAAAAACAGCAATGCCTTGTTGAAAAGTCTTGCAGACCTTGAATCTGGCAACCATCGGGCCGTTGCCCATGCTAAGGAGAAACTGACTGCAGCAAAGCTAACAGCCAACTCATTCACAAAGGTCAATGAATTGTGCATGCAGCAATGTGCATACTGAGGGGGTATGTATCTATGTGCATGCAGCAATGTGCATACTGAGGGGGTATGTATCTATAATTATGTGTACATACATTGTGGGATTTCAGGATACAATTTTTTACTGTTACCAGTCAATTGGATGGAGTGACCATCCCCCAGGCTGCTCAGTACTGTCCTAGTGCTGCAGTCTGGTTCAGGATAAGATTACTAGTGATTAGCTCAGCGAGTATCGCCTCACTGTGTGATACCTACCCTTCATTTGTTGTAACTGTTACAAAGTGTGCTTCAACTACGTATTTCACAATCCCATGCATGTATTTCATCACGGTGCATGCATGAATCCTTATAAGGAAATGCGTACTTGTAATGACCAGGGGCCCTTAATGATGTTACCCGGATGTGCCATTGTGGGCACGCATGCACTAAGGTGGTGTATTGCAAACCACAGACAGAGCCTTGCTGTACAGCCAGGCACCATGCGGCAGGTCCAGCTGTCTGTCCTTTGTGGAGAGCCTCCCCTGTACGTCTGTGAGCATGTCATACCACCAAGTGCACTCAATGGATGGTGTTAGCCTCGCACGCCACCCCAACCTTCGCATTGCTGTTATTGTGCAATCGTTAATCCTATCATTACGTATATCCTTCGCAATTGCACAATAATAGCAAGCAAGGGTGGAGACGGCAGACAAGACTGGATGGGTTGCGTATTCTCAGGTGCTACCCGTTTTTGGGCAGATGTGTGTGATTGTTAATCTGATGAGTACTGTAGTACTGTGGGTTACTGTAGGGCTCTTTACTACATATACTGTATGTGGTTGGATGTTATGCTTTTATGACTGCTTCAGCAGTGGACACGTGTTCTCCCTCCTTCCCATGCCCCCCACAGCTTGCCAGTGAGTTCACGCTGCAGGCAGAGAGCACAGAGAAGGCATGGGAGAAAGCTCTGCGCCGCGAAAAGGACAAAAGTGAGAGGATCCTTGACAACATGGAGTCAATGGCAAAGGACATGGTCATCAAGAGCCCTGGGTTCCAGTCAAAGGAGCCCCCTGTAGCGAAGCAGAGCCGAAGCGAGGCAGACCCTCCCACCCCAGGGAAGGCAGTCCGCTTTGACCAGGAATACATTGATGGGAAGAGAGAGAGTGGGGAGATGTTAGCTCAAGCCTCCTCATTCAGTGAAGAAGATGAGGAAGAGAACTTTGAGGATGCAGTGTCGGAGTTCTTTGCTTCCCCTCAGTATGGGATGGAGCTACCAGGTGCAGTTGAGGGTGAACAAGACCGAGGCCACAAACGGGTGGCAAGTGTAGGATCCATCCTTGAAGGGCGCCCAGGAGCGCTAGACACGATGAACATGGAGGAGGAACCACGGCTCCCTGCTGCAGGGCTGATTATGGACAACAGGATGCATGTGAGCAGTGCATGCGTGTGTGTGTGTGGACACTCTGACTGTTGCTGGCGCAGACAATGTAATGCAAATTCGCCATGTGCATGTATGTACCTGTGTGTATGCAGACCCCGACAGGACCAGTTCCCAGTTTCAAAGTAGACTGGAAACCTACCATTGCAAAGAGGAGGGAAATCATTCTTGACAAACCTCCGAACCGCCTTAACCTGTGGTCCATCATAAAGAACTGCATCGGGAAGGACCTTTCAAAGATCCCATTGCCGGTAAACCACAACAACACCCCTCCAATGTCAATACCATGCTCTTCCTTCATCAGTAACACACACCTTTGTCAGTGACATCCTGTGTCACTGACGCACACACCCCACCCATGTTAGTGACATGCCCTCCTGCATCAATGACACACCCTCTTGCATCAATGACACGCCCTCTTGCATCAATGACACGCCCTCCTGCATCAATGACACTCCCTCTTGCATCAATGACACGCCCTCCTGCATCAATGACACGCCCTCTTGCATCAATGACACGCCCTCCTGCATCAATGACACACCCTCCTGCATCAATGACACGCCCTCCTGCATCAATGACACGCCCTCCTGCATCAATGACATGCCCTCCTGCATCAATGACACACCCTCCTGTATCAATGACATGCCCCCTAAGCTAGCCTTTCGTTCTTTCCTCTAGGCCAACTTCAACGAACCCCTGTCGTTCATCCAACGATTCATGGAGGATCTCACCTATGCTGACATCCTCACTCATGCTGCCTCCCGCTCCTCATCCTTGGAGAGAATGGTCCATGTGTGTGCCTTCTCTTCCTCCTCGTATGCCAGCACTTCCTATCGGACTAGCAAGCCATTCAACCCCTTGCTGGGGGAGACGTATGAACTGGACAGGAGGGCTGAGCTTGGGTGGAGAGCATTTTGTGAACAGGTGAGTATGCCAGTGTGTGTCTGTGTGTGTGTGTGTGTGTGTGTGTGTGTGTGTGTGTGTGTGTGTGTGTGTGTGTGTGTGTGTGTGTGTGTGTGTGTGTGTGTGTGTGTGTGTGTGTGTGTGTGTGTGTGTGTGTGTGTGTGTGTGTGTGTGTGTGTGTGTGTGTGTGTGTGTGTGTGTGTGTGTGTGTGTGTGTGTGTGTGTGTGTGTGTGTGTGTGTGTGTGTGTGTGTGTGTGTGTGTGTGTGTGTGTGTGTGTGTGTGTGTGTGTGTGTGTGTGTGCGTGTTGAGTGAGTGTGTGTAATATTCCCTCCCTTGAATACAGTATGGGGTGGGTGTAGTAAGTGTTACGATTGTAAAGTGACTTGTGAATCAAATAGTTATGTACCCATGTCACAACATGCCTTAGCCTCCCATCCCTACTCTGTCCTCCCTCTCTCCCTCTCCTCCCCTCCCTCTCCTTCCCCCCTCCCCTTAGGTGAGCCACCATCCCCCGGCATGTGCCCAGCACGTGGAGCACGAAGAGTGGACGTTCCTCCAGGACTTCACCATGACCAGCAAGTTCCGAGGTGCATACCTGCAAGTTCTCCCCAACGGAGTAGCCCACTTGGCCATGCACAAGTCTGGAGATCACTACACATGGGGCAGAGTCAACACCACCATCTACAACATCATCATTGGGAAACTGTGGGTGGACCAGGTGAGGGCGACATGGGAGGGGAGGGGAGGGGAGGGGAGGAGGCAAACTACAGTGCTTTACTTCTTCTGTTGTGTTCACTCCTCCTCCTCCTCTTTCTCTTTTCACTTTACCAGTCTGGTGATTTAGAAATTGTAAACCACACGACTGGTGACAAGTGCTTTGTAAAGTGGCACCCCTACAGCTACTTCTCCAGGGAGAGGCAGAGAAAGGTGTTTGTACGCACACGCACGCACACACACAACACAGACACACACACACACACACACACACACACACACACACACACACACACACACACACACACACACACAACACCTCACCTTGCCATGTCTTTCATCCCCTTGACTTTCCCTCCTGCACAGGTGACGGGCACTGTGGTGGACAAGGACGGCACACCCCACTACGTGATCAACGGCTACTGGGATGAGTATATGGAGTATGCTAAGGTCGTGGATTCCTCAGGCAAGCACCTCAAGACAGGTCCCTTCACAGAGATATGGAGAGCCACACCTCTGTCGTGAGTCCACTCTACGCTGTGTCAGGAGATGCATGGACGCACTGTCTAATGATGTTATCTTTGCCGCAAGCCACCACACACAGTTATGCAAATGCTTCATTTCGTATTGTATTTGTTCAAGGACAAAGACGGTCCTCATGCTTTCACTTTCTTTGCAACCATAATCCAACTCAGCTATGCCTAGCCTAACCTACCCTCAGTTCCTATTACACACCCACTCACACCCACCCATCCACCCACCTGCTATGATGTGTCTCCTCCTGTGTCCCTCTTGGTGCTAAGACCTGGCTGTGAACGACGCTACCACTTTAGTCCCTTCACATGCACCCTGAATGAGATGGAGGAGGGAGTTGCTCCTACAGACTCCAGGTTCAGACCCGACCAGAGAGCCCTGGAAGAGGGTGACTTTGATACAGCCAATACAGAAAAGGTAAATGTTGAACAGATATTTACATAACCACACCCTTGTGTGTACTAGGCCTAGTTTCTGTTGACACATGACACACTTGTGTACCTGTACATGTGGACACACATGCCCCGTGGCAATGCTTCTGTCTTTGTTGTAGGTGCGTTTGGAAGAACAGCAGAGAGCCAAGCGCCGAGCTCGTGAAGCAGCAGCCAAGGTGGCCGCTGAGGCAGCCGCTCGTGGTGATGAGGACATGGCGCGGGAGCTGGAGGCAGAGGCTTCTTACAGCCCTGTGTGGTTCCAGAAACAATTTGATCCTTGTATCAACACCATGGTCCATGTTTACAAGGGGGGCTACTGGGAAGCAAAGCAAAAGAAGCAGTTTCCTCCACTGCCAAATCTATATTAGATTCTAAGTCATATTATACAATTTCTGTTAAATTTTCCAGTTCCTGTGTTTGTAATTTTAATTTATTACAGGGCCACAGGAACTACTCCAGATTTGTGAATTTCGTTCTAATGCCAACTCATTGGCTGTTGCTATGCACGATCTAGAATTTACACAAGAACAGTTGGAAATTTCCCTCGCGTTGCATTGTCGCTGATCGTGTGGAGAGCCAGGAGAGACATGCTATACTTTCCGTTCAGAGCGCACATTTGCTTCGTCCCTCCCAAGAGATTTAACGGCAAGTTGCACGCGGGAGTAATTTTACGTGTGCTGTATACGTAGCTCGTGTACACAATATAATTGCTCTACTACACGTGTAGCTACGCGACGTAGCCGCTTGGTGAGCGAACCGCAGTCCTTCTACCATTGGGTGCAAGCTCCATACTGGAGTAGATTGGAGCAATACAGGGTCGAACTGGCTGAATCGAGACTAAAGTACCGTGGTAGGTATGCTAACACCATATAGCAACCGTGTACAGGTTCATGCATGCACCCATACAATGTACTGTATATACGCGTTTTGTCTGCGAGGGCCAACATAGCTATATAGTACACGTTTTGCCACAGGTGTAGACTCGAAGTCACTACAAGACAAGTTGCAAGGGTGGTCGGCTGATGAAATAGAAGCACTGAGTGTGGTTTATCAGACAACCGATCTGAATGAAGATGGATTAATTGACTTCCTTGAGCTGTGAGTTAAAATCAGATGTGTGACTGCATGTTGTTAGCTGCATGCACGGTGCTGTACGTTACTGCAACTCACCATGTGGGCTCCTTACAGTTGTGCAGCACTGGATGAAATTGGGGATACTTCAAGTGAAGAAGAAAGGCGCATATACTTCCAAACTGTGGATCAGGACAAATCAGAGGGAATAGACTTTGAGGAATTCATCAGTGTTAGTTGTGCAATGCATTGTATTTGTAGTGTAGTGTAGTGTAGTGTAGTGTAGTGTAGTGTAGTGTAGTGTAGTGTAGTGTAGTGTAGTGTAGTATAGAGTGATGTGGTGTGGTGTAGAGTAGTGTAGTGTAGTGTAGTGTAGTGTAGTGTAGTGTAGTGTAGTGTAGTGTAGTGTAGTGTAGTATAGAGTAGTGTAGTGTAGTGTAGTGTAGAGTAGCGTAGTGTAGTGTAGTGTAGTGTGGTGTAGTGTAGTGTAGCGTAGCGTAGTGTAGTGTAGTGTAGTGTAGTATAGAGTGGTGTGGTGTGGTGTAGTGTGGTCTGGTGTGGTGTGGTGTAGTGTAGTGTAGTGTAGTGTAGTGTAGAGTAGCGTAGTGTAGTGTAGTGTAGTGTAGTGTGGTGTAGTGTAGCGTAGCGTAGCGTAGTGTAGTGTAGTGTAGTGTAGTGTAGTATAGAGTGGTGTAGTGTGGTGTAGTGTGGTCTGGTGTGGTGTGGTGTGGTGTAGTGTGGTGTGGTGTGGTATGGTGAGTGTAGTGTAGTGTAGTGTAGTGTAGTGTAGTGTAGAGTAGTGTAGTGTAGTGTAGTATAGAATAGTGTAGTGTAGTGTAGTGTAGTGTAGTGTAGTGTAGTGTAGTGTAGTGTAGTATAGAGTGGTGTGGTGTGGTGTAGTGTAGTGTAGTGTAGCGTAGCGTAGTGTAGTGTAGTGTAGTGTAGTATAGAGTGATGTGGTGTAGTGTGTAGTGTAGTGTAGCGTAGCGTAGTGTAGTGTAGTGTAGTATAGAGTAGCGTAGTGTAGTGTAGTGTAGAGTAGCGTAGTGTAGTGTGGTGTAGTATAGAGTGGTGTAGTGTAGTGTAGTATAGAGTGATGTGGTGTAGTGTGGTGTAGTGTAGTGTAGCGTAGCGTAGTGTAGTGTAGTGTAGTGTAGTATAGAGTAGTGTAGTGTAGTGTAGTGTAGTGTAGTGTAGTGTAGAGTAGCGTAGTGTAGTGTAGTGTAGTGTGGTGTAGTATAGAGTGGTGTAGTGTAGTGTAGTGTAGTGTAGCGTAGCGTAGTGTAGTGTGAAACATATGGTACATTACAACGATATGATAGCGTAGTGTAGTGTAGTGTAGTGTAGTATAGAGTGGTGTAGTGTGGTGTAGTGTGGTCTGGTGTGGTGTGGTGTGGTGTGGTGTGGTATGGTGAGTGTAGTGTAGTGTAGTGTAGAGTAGTGTAGTGTAGTGTAGTGTAGTGTAGAGTAGAGTAGTGTAGTGTAGAGTAGTGTAGTGTAGCGTAGTGTAGTGTAGTGTAGTGTAGTGTAGTGTAGTATAGAGTGGTGTAGTGTAGTGTAGTGTAGTGTAGTGTAGCGTAGCGTAGTGTAGTGTAGTGTAGTGTAGTATAGAGTGATGTGGTGTGGTGTAGAGTAGTGTAGTGTAGTGTAGTGTAGTATAGAGTAGTGTAGTGTAGTGTAGTGTAGAGTAGTGTAGTGTAGTGTAGTGTAGTATAGAGTGGTGTGGTGTAGAGTAGTGTAGTGTAGTGTAGTGTAGTGTAGTGTAGTGTAGTGTAGTGTAGTGTAGTGTAGTGTAGTGTAGTGTAGTGTAGTGTAGAGTAGTGTGGTAGAATGTAGTGTAGTGCTACAATTAAAGTGATGCAGTTAGATACTTTAGCATGTTGTGTTCAATGGTGTGTGACACCCCACAAAACTGTGCTATAGTAGCATATGTGCGTGGCATTACATTGATGGTACAACATGCAGCCATAGCACAAAAGGAGAGTACTATCTGACAAATGGCTAATCCCCTACACTGGGTAATGTGTACAAATCCCCATCTGCCTACAGAGTACTATCTGCCAAACAACACTGTGGGCATAGCCTCAGTGATTAAAAACCTCGTACTGCAATTGTCTTGTCCTCCTCCTTTTCATTGCAGCTTTTTGACACCATTCAGTCTGAAGCTTCTGCTACAAGTGACAATCAAAGAAAGGGTCTTGGAGGGCTCCTGAAACACCAGCACTATGCAGGATGCGTGAACAAGATCAATCACCTAACAGTGCCAGAACAGTTGAAATATGGGCTGTTTTAGCGGTGTGTACATGTGTGGGGGGGGGGCGTGGAATTTGACCCCTCGTGACGCTAACTTGTGACTGCTGTCGCCTCGCGTATAAATTATATCGCGGAGTTGCGGTTGCTTGATGTGCCAAAAATTGCATTTAAAATGGCGGACCCAACCTTTAGCCCAATCCCAATGGATAGAGACGCATCTCCGGGATCTTGCGTGGGCTGTAAGCAGACAATAAAGGACAGGTACCATCTCAAGATTTTGGGGCAGCCGTGGCACGTTCAGTGCGTAAAGTGCCACGAGTGCCAAGGACTGCTGAACGAGAAGTGTTTCACTCGCGACTTCAAACTATTTTGCAAGGCTGACTTTTACAAGTAAGTTCTGCTATATCAGGACCGCCGAAGTTGTAGTGTGCATCCTATAGTTTATAACTGCACGCATCTGCACGATCACGTAACCACCTCTGCACTCTAGCTCATGGCATAGCACTTCACGCACTGACGTACGTACGTAGCTAGCTACATAGCTCTCACTGTCACCCTGCCGCTGACCACTTCGCACTTAGGGTGTATGGCACGAAATGCCAGGCGTGCAAGGAGGGTCTATGTCCCGACGACCTAGTGCGTAAGACAGTCAGTGGTGTGTACCACGTCAAGTGCTTCGTGTGTTCTGTATGCAAGAGACAGCTGGAGACCGGGGAGCAAATGTACCTGGTGCAGGTGAGAGATGGGGAGGGGAGGATGAGGTGTAGGGACGGCCACATGGATTGAGGTGTGCCTGAAGAGACTTTACAGCTGAGGTCAGGATTGCCATTTTCTTTGTACCAGAAATGTACAACTACCATACATATTTTCAGAATTGCAATGCCACAGACTATCGGAATGAGCAAAGAACATGGTCTGCCAACTTGCTCAGTGTGCTTTAGTTTGTCGTTGTCTGTATTGGGAGCTCCCAGTTGTACAGGATTCGTCTCCTTCCTCCTACATGTATCTCCCTGTGTTTTCCTCCTTTTGTGTTTTCCATGTGTTGTGTCCAGGGGGAGAAGTTCCTCTGTGAAGCCGATTATCTCAAGTCAGTGCAGGCGGTTCAGTTCCAGTTTGTGGCTCCCAATTCTGCTGCAGTTGTCCAGCAGCAGGGGGCTGACTCCTCCACGCTGGGTGAGTGGAGCATGGACCACTGCAGTTTTGTATGAGGTGCATGCGCAGTCTAGTCTCCGGTGTAGGCATAGCTCCCCAGGACACACCTTGAGCATGGTACGTATCAGTGTGCATGTAAGTACGCATGTATGTATGTAAGTACGTATGTATGTAAGTACGTATGTATGTATGTATGTATTTCCCATCTTTTCCACTACATGTTGCTTGGAAATTTGTTGTTGCTTGCATACTGCCATCTCAGTGCGTGTGCGTGCACGCACGTGTGTGTGTGCGTGTGTGTGTGCATGTGTACGAAAGATTTCTGTGAATGCACATGTGTGTATTGTTTGAAGATCACAGACTCCATATGATCTTCTCTCTCCCCTTTCCTCACCCCAAGCTCCTGCTCCCACGGTTGAGTCCCCACTGGCAATGCCAGACTCTGCTGTGTTTAATGGCAGTGGGGAAGGGAGCGGTGCTGACCGAAAGAGAAAAGGTTCCAGGACCACCCTCACTGTGTCCCAACTTCAGAAGTTGATGCAGGTTTACGAGTACGAGGCCAGGCCTACCAAAGAGACCAAGCTGGCTCTGTCAAAGGCCACGGGATTGGAGTGAGCTTGGGACTACTACCTAGATGCAAACATGCACCCCTATTGTACACATGCTGACAGGACACAACTGGGTTCTGGCACCTTGTGGGATGCTATTCACACATATGTACATACGTCCATACACCAGAGGCTGTGGGGCTCTTTCCCAGCATAATTGGAAAAAGTGTGATGGTTGAATTGTGTATCAGGATACAAAATGTTGTGTGGATAGGGTGTTAGGTGCTGGCTATGTCCAGATTATATCTTCTTCATGTGAGATGTGGTAGTTCTGAATATTATTACATGTATGTATGTATGACTTGTTTGCCTGTACACACACGCACACACACACAATACAGTGCTCGAGTCATTCAGAACTGGTTCCAGAACCAGCGATCTAAAAAGCGAAAGATTGACACCTCCAGTGCAAGCAGCAGCAGCAAGCCCGCAGCAGAGGAAAGCTCCACACAAGAACAGCTATAGACAGAGGTATACAGACTCACTAGTGCTAAAACCTGTCCTTTGGACATCAGCATATTTTTATACCCTTGTGTGTTAGTTTGTGTAGACCAAATTATTACATTTGTGTTGTATTTTCAACATGTTTGCTTACAGTTACCATTATACACACTATCTGCAGCATGTGCCTACCATTATGCATTAATACATGCATGCATGCATGTATGTACAGTGGAACCTGTCTAAGATGGTCACTGTGTAAGGCAGCCACCTCGATCTCTAAAACAGCCAGCCTCCCTGGCCCCAGATAGCACTAAAGCATTGGAATCTATCTCTGTAGAGCAGCCACCTCTCTATAATGGTCAGTTAGAACTGGCTCACAGGCGGTTGTCTTAGCCAGGTTTCACTGTATTACGGTGCATGTGCATCCACACACTAGAGAATGAGGTCACTTTGGCCTGTGAAGTGGTCCATGCAGGCAGCATGCAGTGGGCACTACCAGCAGGGCTGGCATTGGGCACATGAAGTGCAGGCTGTATACGCATGATGTGGTAGAGGCTCATGCTATGGCGTTAAACTGAACAGGGACGGGAGTAAATTGCAGTGAGACGTTTTGACGAGCATCATCAGTCACAAAAACTGTACAATCCTCACAATGTCTGCAGTGCCACTGGTATGTACGTATATATGTGTATTGATAGAATGCGCAGACAGCCTTTTGCACACAAAACTATGGTGTGTGACTATAATATACGTACTGTAGGTAAAAGTACGTATAATATATAATTATTGTGGATGGCAGTGCACTGGAATGTCATATAAAATGACAAGATGGAAGTTGCATGCACTGGAAGGCTCCACAGGTTAGTTCACAGGTGAGTTCGCACGTGCAACTTCACATGTGCCATGCATGTGGTGTGTGTAGAAACCGAATGTACGTATGTACGTACAGTAGGTGCCTAGCCAGTGTGAATACCCTATAGTTTGTCAGGTGAACCTAGCGGCTGTGTCATCTCCTGTGGTGGCCACCGTGTGACCTCCTGGGACTCCGACTCCGCGAACGACTCCTCTTAGAGGACTTGCTGCTGCTCCTGTTCCTATGATGGGATCGGTGCTCTCTGCCATTGTCTCTTTCCCTACAGTCCTCTCTCTCTCTTGATCTCCTTTTCTCTCTTCTCCAGGAACTATTGTCTCTTGAACGATCTGCATCTCGCCTCCTTTCTCTAGAGCGGTCTCTCTCCTTCGATCGATCTCTTTCCCTCCTTTCTCTTGAGTGATCCCGTTCTCTTCCCTCCCTTGAGTGCCCGCTCTCCCTCCTTTCTCTTGGACGATTATGCTCTCTTCTTCTCTCGTCATCTCCAGATGCACTCGTGTGAGGTGAGCTGAATGAATGGAAGAACACAGCTGTCATCAGACACACACACACACACACACACACACACACACACACACACACACACACACACACACACACACACACACACACACACACACACACACACACACACACACACACACACACACACACACACACACACACACACACACACACACACACACACACACACACACACACACTTCACACATGCCCTCGCCCACAAACACACCTGCGACCTCCAGGCTGCTGCTTCCCAACTATGAGTTTCTAGAAACAAAAACAGAAATGGATCAAGCACCAAGCCACCTCTGAAGAGCAGAGATGCAACATGTAGCAGTGTGTCATGTTAAGACAGTTGTACCTGAAGCTGACCGCCTCCTGTCACATTAGTGTTGTGATGGGTGCTTTGACATCAGAACACACACCATTACATGTGCAGCCAGCCATGCTTTCGACAGAGAGACCAAGAACTACTGCAGCAACTTTTGGATCGCAACGCTCATACAGTCCAACACTAACCTGACCGCACGCAGTCTGCCCACCTGACTGCCCACTGAACTCCTTCGTGCATGCATTGCATTGTACACTACACAACAGCACTTCATGAAACGAGCGCACACTGCTAAAATTATCCACTGTTACTCCAAGTGTGCAACTCTATGCACGAGCAGTAACCTGGTAAGGTACGTGGAAAGATTGGCTTCTACTGCCTGTTCCTGGTATGATAATTAGAAGGGACATACCACGACTCACTAACCTGTAGCTCTTCGATTTTCGACCTTATTCTGGCGTATCCCATGTGCTGCTTGCCTTCCAGGTGGGACTGGATGCGTTGCGGAGCATCATTGATGACCAGGAAGCACCCACACACCTTGCACACCTCCATCTTCTCGTGAAAGTCGTCAGACGTTTCAAAACCAGCAATGATTGGCTAAAATTGAATGACAGCAATGGCAACAGCACAGATAAGGACATACAAACTCCTCTATGTACCATGTGTGATGGGGGGGGGGGGGGGTAAACAGCCCACCACTACCCACACCCGGGCGGGCGGCTTGCCCTCACAAAGTCTTACTTCCCACCATAATTACACTTTTTACCCTCGGACCATCCCGAAGGAAAAACACTGCCACTTTAAAACTCTACCACTTTCCTACCTCTACAACTACATACATACAGTGATTGACAGCATTGTGCATATTCGTATGTACTGTACGTATGTGCAGCCATGGAGTAGCACAGCTAAGATCCACTGTCCCTCCCTGTTTCACTCATACAAAGCACCAATACATCCACCTACGTGTTTTATACGTCCACACACACACACATACCTTCTTCTCCAGCATTCTCTCCTTGTCTCTCTTCAGCTGCTCAGCTCGCATCAGCAGGGACTGTGCGTGGTCCACCTCACCCTGATTGCCAGACACCTCCACCTGCACCACCATGCAAGGATGGGGGTGGGTGGGAGGGAGAACACAGAACTGGTCAGTGTCACTTGCAAGACACACACACAACAGCCGTCTCTGTCATTGGTGCATTAGAGCGCACACAATTGTACAGACAGTGATCATTGAGGAAACCAATACCTCCCCTCATTCGTGAAGGATGGAGGTACTGGAGGAGGTGTGGTCTCACTTCAGTGGATTCACCCCACCCACAAGAAAAAGCCACGTATAATGTACGTACGTACTGCCTTTCAAGCTCAATGCATGATAAACAGTGACAATTCAATTGTACATGGAAAGGTAACTCTCAACTTGTTGACTCTGCATGTACTGTATGCTTGTGCACACACATACACACACACACATACACACGCACATACACACACACGCACGCACGCACACACACACACACACACGCACACTCACACACACACACACATGCATGTGCGCGCATACACACGTGCACATACCAAAGCCCACTAATTCTTGCTTACGTACCTCCCTCAATGTATTCTCAATCTCTTCATCGATCTTTCTCACTGCCTCAGGATCCACCTCTTCCTTCACGCGCTGCAGGCACAGACAGAATTAACACACACTCACAGCCCAATACTGCGATTCACCACACTCACCCTCCACCACCACCACAGTTGCCTTGCACCACCACACACTCCCCACCTACACACTTCCCAACCCACACACTCCCCACCCACACACTCCCCACCACACACTCCCCACCACACACTCCCCACCTACACACTTCCCAACCCACACACTTCCCAACCCACACACTTCCCAACCCACACACTCCCCACCCACACACTCCCCACCACACACTCCCCACCTACACACTTCCCAACCCACACACTCCCCACCCACACACTCCCCACCACACTCCCCACCACACACTCCCCACCTACACACTTCCCAACCCACACACTTCCCAACCCACACACTTCCCAACCCACACACTCCCCACCCACACACTCCCCACCAACACTCCTGCACCTTCTCCTTTGCCTTAGCACTGGTGGACAGCCTCTGCTCACACTGATCCAGCCTCCGATCCAATCTCCTCACCAGTGACTGCAAGGTCTCCAGAAAGCGCTCCTCATAGCCCAACTTGTACTGTTCACCGCTCTCCAGGTACCTGCATTCACACAACTTGTAACTAACATATAGTGTAGGATGATTCTTTTGGACAATCAAGCACGCCAACAAATGACTTGTCACTTCCAATTGTCACTTCAATGCAACATTTCGCCCATCACGGCCTTTGTCAGACAAACAGCCAAATTCAAACTGACATATTTTAAATGGCCGCATGTCACCCTACTCGTGGACATAACCAGGTTGTCCACAAGACCTCTAAGAGGGATTGTTTCAATTAATAGGAGGGATGAACAGGAAAGGGATCTTCTATACCAGCCAGTAACGGGCTGAAACCCCTTTTACCGTTCATGCAACAGGCAGCTGTGAGAAGGTCCTGCTGCACTAATAGGTGGGATTCGTTCAATTAAAGGCTCACTAATGAATTTGAGCCCCATACACATCTTTAGATATCAGAAATGAGCCTGGGGAGTGCATACGGATTATCGTGTCCCCCAGTAGAGCAACACTACACAAGCATTGGATAGCCCGACAGACACGGTGGAAGGACGAACGAACAACCATACACCTCAACAACTCACTGGTTTCTCAATCGCTCGTCATGTACCTTGTCACACTGACCTGGGGAGAATGACATACATACCTGTCATTAATGAGCTCTACTTTCCTCAAGAAATTCCCTTTACTCACACACCCTGGCCTCCAGGCACATGTAAGGGGGCACCAGGGGGCACCAAATTTTGCAATATAAAATCAATCCTAACAACAACACTAATCCACGCAGTCCGCACTGTGTAATGAGATTCATCGTTGGATCCCCCTTATACGTGCCATGACCCCCGCCCCAGCCCGTCCAAACAGAGCCCTGTACAAAACGGCTGAGATAAGTTTAGTGTCGTGTTGCTTACCGATATCCGCCCGAGTGTTCGTGAACAGCTGCATCGGACAAAATCCACACAAAAAGTCTTTACAGACCTGTATGTGCAAAAGAAACGAGACTGTAGCGTAGGAGGCGAGCGGAGCAAGAAGGGGTTCAGCTGCGTGTGAACCACTTTCAGTGTGTTCTAATGTGTGCTATAGTATGCGTCTTACATTACTCTCCTTCCACTCTACTTCGCCGGCTTCCCTTTGTCCTGGCAAAGCGTTTCTGTACGCTCCCATTAATTCATCCAGGAGAGCCGCATTGGCCGCCATTTTAAATCAGCCCACCTTTAATTCCCCACTGCCTTTCCTCGCCCAGGGCGCTTAGGGCAGTGCGCACTGGACTCGCACTGGACAACAATTGACCTGTAGTATACAGCTATATAATTATATATGGTACAGTAAATGAATATTAAACATAACCAAAAGTCTGTACAAATTCATATACAGAATGTATAGAACATTCATATATTAATATAATATTTTAATGATATAAATTATTTGCATAAGCAGCTGTTGATACATTATTGTACAGAGCCACTATATACATCTAACAAGCGGGGCAGCCCAAGCCAGTTGCGACTAAACCCAGCAGAAGAACCACTGCAATTGCTCCAGTGTGAGTGCCAGGAGCACTGGAGGTGCTAGTGGTGCCTGGAGGGGTGGGGAGAGTGGAGTTGCTTGGAGGGGTTGTGAGTGTGGAATTGTCTGGAGAGGTGGGGAGAGTGGAGCTACCTGGAGGGGTGGGGAGAGTGGAGCCTGTGCCCTGCACTTCTTCTGTCATTCCTGGACAGGCGTTCGCCTCTGTGTGCAGAAGGAAGGGAAGGGGACGGGAGGATAGGGGAGGGGAGGGGAGGGGAGGGGAGGGGAGGGGTGGGGAAGGTATGGATGTGTTGCCAGCGGTACAAGTTAATGAGAGAGGGTCACTAACCTGTAGCTGGGCATCTTTGTGGTGTGTCCTGATAGGGTCATGGAAAGATTATGTACACATACATTATTAGGATTGGACACAAGCACTCAAGCATGTACGCATGCACGCATGCACGCACACACACACACACACACACACACACACACACACACACACACACACACACACACACACACACACACACACACACACACACACGTACATGCGCACACACACACCAAACACACAAACACAAACACACACACACACACACACAAACAGAAACACACACACAAACACAAACACACACACACACACAAACACAAACACAAACACACACACACCACACACACACTCATCCACAACACAAACAAGCATGCTCATATGTACATTCGTATGTGCACACCACGCACGCACCCAGCAGATGTCCCGGCATGCAGGGCAGAGGATGGAGCCCCTGAATGTCTTCCCAGAGGATGACACAGTAAAGATGACCTGTACAATTAGTAGGTGCAACAACAGAGGTGATGTGAACACAACCTACCACAAATTCGCTGGCATGTCAAATGCCACAGAACAGCAAAGCGTCAAGCAATGATTGCAAGTACTTCTGTTTTGTCAAATACCACCAAGGCTTCTCACTCCCTTTTCGCCCCCTCCGCCCCCTCATTCCCTCCTCCCCTCTTCTCTCTTTCCTTTTCCTCCCCCACCCCTTTTTCCATCCCTCCCTCCCTCTCCCCTCCCTTCCTCCTTCTCTTCCCCCTCCCCCTCCCCCTCCCTTCGTCCCCTCGTCCCCTCTTTCCCTTTCTTCCTCCTTCCTCACCTCCTTCCCCTCACATTCACAAGACATGTTCACACCAAGGACACTGACAGTCAGTCCACCACTTGGGGAACAAAAAAACTATAGTGCATGAAAAGACAACATCACCAACACCGAGTCGCCCAGCGTGAACACTTGCTAAAAACCAAGTGCAACGTTAACATACTTCATAGCACCCACTGCCTCCACTATCAGGAAATGTTTGGCCATTAACGCTCCACGTTCGCTCTGAGCCGTGCTTCACACACCGTGAGGTGGTCCCATATGTCTCAGCGAACAAGTTGTTGTTGGGCACTACGAGGGAGAGTAGCACAAGCACAGGTGTACATGCAGCAAGTCCTTTGTACGTAGATGCCCACTTGTGGACAGTGCACAATGCTACTTGGCCAGAAGGCAGTAGAGTGGGCTTCATCTGGTAGCACTCTGGTTGACGTACACTTGTGTGAAGTGCTACAATGCAACAGTTGAACAGTTTAACAAGTTGCTACTGGGGCATGCCTCACATGGCTGGCTGGAAGAGTTGCCGCAAGTGGTGATTCGGCCAGATTGGAACTTCACCTCCTGCATTGTAAGCATTAACACACACACACACACACACACACACACACAGACACAGACACAGACACACACACACACACACACACACACACACACACACACACACACACACACACAGAGACACACACACACACACACACACACACACACACACACACACACACACACACACACACACACACACACACACACACACACACACACACACACACACACACACACACACACACACACACACACACACACACACACACAGACACACACACACACACACTTTTTTTATTTTTTTTTATTTTTATTAACTCAATCATTACAACCAACATCATGCGGTTACAAAAATTGAGGAGTCACAATACTGATGCAGTGCCTGTCTCATCTGTCGAAAATAAGGCGCACTTGGTGCAACATGTAACATCAAGAAGGAAGGTGTATAACAATGGGTGGGAGGATGGTGGGTGTTGCGCGGGGAAAAAGACTTATTAAACAAATAATTAGAAGTCAGAGATTAACAAAAATAAGTGGGGAGAGAAGTTACACAGGCAAAATTGTAGTCAGATTAATTGCTGGGTTTGTTCCACACACACACACACACACACACACACACACACACACACAGGTACAGAGTGTAACAGTTCACCCCTATGCACCCTAACATACTCCTATAGACCTGAACACTTACACTTCTCCCACCCTAACACACACCTGAGCACTCCCACTTCCACAGCCCCATACACATGCACACACCATCCTCAAGCCTTCCTCACCAAGTAGAAGGGACAGTAGTCGGCCACCTCCACACTGCCACCAAGGGAGTCATTTGAAAAGTACTGCAAAAAGTGAGAGACAGAAGGGTAGAGAGGAGAACGGGACTAAGCACAGACGAGGGTCATAGCAAGCACAGACAAAACTCTGACAGTTCACAATTATAATGTATAATTAATACTTTAATTCACTGAAGGTAGAAGATCATTGATTCACTGATGAAGGTGATGGCAGGCTGCCAAAGTGCTTAATTTTACTGACTACCCTATCAGTTAGTGAAATAGCAAGTAAATATCGTGAATTACGTCTGTACGCAACTCTTCACCGCACATGAACAGGTGTGACGTGTCACTGTGAGTGTTGAGTGCACCAGGCCTGTACCTGGTATACGATGGGCAGAGGTCCGGTGGTGTACTGCCGGAGGTTGCACCTCCCCACACTGAGGTAGTCCGGGGTGCAGCTTGTCCGCACACGAGTGGGGCTCTGCTGCTCATCACAGAACGGCTCCAGTGACTGACTACACAAAGCAGAACACAGTACAGGTTATCCGTCATGCGGTTCTGAACAACTCCTTCTCTCAGCAAAATTGTTTCAGAGCAATATACGTAGCAATAATTCGATATGATGCAGGACGTTTCGACCTGAAGGTGTTTGTCAACTGCAGAGTACCATGTCACCTTGTACTCTGCAGTTGACAAAGACCTTCAGGTCGAACGTCCTGCATCATATCGAATTATTGCTATGCATATTGCTCTGAAATGACTTTGCTGTTCATTTAGAACGTAGCTATGAGGCTCTACCAGATTAACTCCTTGGCCCCTCCTCCCCTACCTCGCGCCACGTCTTGACTCCATCCAGGAGTAGCAGCTCTGCTGTGCAAAGTCACATCCCAAGTCTTTGCCAAACCTGAACGGTTCAGCGTTATCGTAATTGACACTGTACCACCTGGAAGGGACGAGGGGAGAGAGATGGGGGAGGGACACCACAGTGGAAGTGTACAGCACAAAAGATGTGCAGATCATCTACAGAATGTGCGCACACACAACACAGACACAGCAAACATGCTATCATCACTGTTAAGCTTCTAATTCAGCTCTGTACCCGGAATCTTCCAGAACGGCCAGTGTGAGACGAG
>OX465047.1:5084218-5097589 GCA_949841015.1 Aplysina aerophoba | reverse complement strand
GAAACTAGCAAAAAGTATTAGATACAGCTCCTCCTAGCTAAATTGTCCTTGTTCTTGCCGCCATAGGAAGGAATTGCTACCACAGCTTGGCCTAGTTGCACGAAGGTGCTCTTCCTGTGGCATCCTTCCTGCGCGGCATGCGAGCAGCTTAAGAAGGGCCAGGTAAAAGATCAAAATTTGTTACAGCAAAAGCATTAGGACCGCGATAAATCGCTGCCTAAGCAATGCACCACGGATAGCAGTTAGCATCCATACCATTGGACTCACGGAAAACTCCTTGCAGGGAAAAATCCTTCGCTCCCAAGTTCGTTCGTCCGCAACGTTCCCTTTTGGGAGCGAAGGATCTCGGCGTACGAGCGTCTCATGGAGGTGCGAGTTTCACGTTGCCATAGGTCACTCGTAGTCGTATTGTTTCCGCTGGGTATGCGGTGGGTATGCCGAAAGAGGCCAACGATATACGGCGATTTGTAAGCGAACCCTTCGCGAAATCCGCTCATTAACACCTTTCCTTGGTTACGGAAGCTGTACGACCCTACTACAATATAGCAGATAGGGAATTTATATGGCCTTCCGGTTCGCGTTGCCAGTCCTGTTCCTTCGTGCGTCTATGGTCCTACGGAAGCAGGAGCAGTGCAATATGTCACGTGACATAGCAAACTCCATGTGATATATAGGTTGGCGGGGACGATTGCAGCCATACTAACACGTACGTAAGTGCGGGCATTGAGGTAGTCTTGTATATATGAGCGGCTGATTAATCGGTCCTCAAGTTTCATCCAATGTAACTGTATGCACACTGAAACCACACGTTTTCCACACCTATAGGTCGCGTCTTTGGCGGCTGTGAAGCTGGGAGTAGCTACAGCTTGCAGGCTAAGTGTGGCAGACCATTAAACCGCATTATGATGTGATGTGCTCTGATCCAAAGTTAATGCAAGGTACACACTAATCCATGCACAGTGCTGCAGTTTACTATTGCTATCTAACCTAGCCTGAATGTAGGTCTGTAGGCAGTTCGCATTGACAGAGCTAGTCGCATAGCCAGACCGCTTTCGCCAGGAGGGAAAACAGTCTGGCTACGCAAGACAATGACAGAGCCTTCCTTACTCTGTTCTTATCAGCGTGCCTTAGGCTTATTTGCCTCGATACGATCAAAGCACCCTCCTAATGATGGAACCCCTTTAGCCGCTGTTTATACAGCTCTAACGGAAGGTGACCTCCTAGCCAGATAGTTTATTTATCACCTTTGATTTGAATTTTCAACTTGTAGAGAGTGAGGTGCCTCACAGCAGTGGCCTCCCAGGCATTTCCTACTGCCCTGTGTGCTTTGAGCTCATCACAGAGCCCGTGGTGTATCCCTGTGTTCACGAGGTGTGCAAGGCGTGCTTCGAGCAGTGCGTTGCCACTGGCAACCTCCACTGTCCTGTCTGCCGACTCCGCATAAGCTCATGGGCACGTAGATCCAAGAGGAATGGGTGCGTGGTGGATGAGGCCCGCCAGAGGAAGATAGCAGAATCCCTACAGGAAGCACTGGGCAGTGGAGATGTAGCCAGACGTGAGTTGCCACAGTACAAGTATGTGTGTAGCATCCAGGTGAGGAGGACCCTAGAGCGAATATGCACAAGTCATCGCAACCCTGCAATACAGCAAGTACAGCACACACATGTATACAGCAAGTACACACACACATGTATACAGCAAGTACAGCACACACATGTATATCAGTTCAGCACAAAATAACAAAGGCTAGAGTGGAAATGTAGGGCCCTAAACCATTGGTGACAATGTACATTGGCTCCTATTCAGCACCTACTTCATGTCACACACACAGTGTGTGGATTTAGACAAGTGTATAGGATAATTAACTGTTTGTGAAGAAGCATGTACAGTGCATGCTAAAAATAGCCAGTGTGCCTGTACTTCTTATATCATTTCCGCTACACCACATGCAAGTATGTTGTTGCTTGCCAGTTGCATTCTGTTGTCCCTGTGTATGTGATGTGTGTGTGTGTGTGTGTGATGTGTGTGTGTGTGTGTGTGTGTGTGTGTGTGTGTGAGTGTGTGTGTGTGTGTGTGTGTGTGTGTGAGTGTGTGTGTGTGTGTGTGTGTGTCTGTGTGTGTGTGTGTGTGTATGTGTGTGTGTGTGTGTGTGTGTGTGTGTGTGTGTATGTGTGTGTGTGTATGTGTGTGTGTGTGTGTGTGTGTGTGTGTGTGATGTGTGTGTGTGTGTGTGTGCATGTGTGCGTGTGTGTGTGTATGTGTGTGTATGTGTATGTTTTTTTGCACATAGACCCAAGCCCAATGATGTCTGCCGACCCAGTAAGAGTCCTCTACCCACCAGGACAGCTTGAGCGGGAGTACAGGACTGAGTTGAAAAAGGTTCAAACAACTCAATTTTCAGTGCCAGGTCCCTCCTTGCCTTATTCCGTGGGCATGTATGCTCTGCTCCAACCTGTCATGTCTGCCAGTTCTTGTGTATAGCCAGTAACCTGAATGCCCATTACCCTGTGAGGTGGTAGGTGGTATAGTCATCCACTGAAGTAGGCGACTACACAGTCACCGAAACGTTTGGACTCCTTAAAAATCTGCAGCTAGAATGTGAAGAGCAATCACAGTAACCAATTTACCCAATCACTCAGGTCTTTACAGAAGATGAGTGGTAGTTTATTTCCAATTCTCTTGGTTGTAGATGAAGGAGGAGGAGGAGGAGCAGATACAGAGGGACAAGGAGCATGCCAAGAGGCTTCAGAAGGAGGAAGACACCATGATGGTCAGTGCCTACCTACACACTTGCATTACAGGGCTTATCTTCATGTAAGTTCTTTCCATTGTATAGTTGATGGATCAATGTCATTGTTTGTGGGTGTTACATGTATTATGTACATATTGTTTGGGGTGTTACATGTATTATGTACATATTGTTAGGTGGTGTTACATGTATTATGTACATATTGTTAGGTGGTGTTACATGTATTATGTACATATTGTTAGGTGGTGTTACATGTATTATGTACATATTGTTAGGTGGTGTTACATGTATTATGTACATATTGTTAGGTGGTGTTACATGTATTATGTACATATTGTTAGGTGGTGTTACATGTATTATGTACATATTCTTACACGTATTATGTACATATTGTTTGGTGGTGTTACATGTATTATGTACATATTCTTACACGTATTATGTACATATTGTTAGGTGGTGTTACATGTATTATGTACATATTCTTACACGTATTATGTACATATTGTTAGGTGGTGTTACATGTATTATGTACATATAGTTTGGTGTTGTTACAGGTGATTTGGCTACTCCCTGGTAGGCATGTTTGATCTGCCTTCTCTTTTGTCTTTGTGTGCATGCGCAGATGGCCCAGTGGAAGCAGATTAGAGAGGATGAGAGCCTTGCCCTTAAACTCTCCCAGGAAGGACAACACCACTCTGAAGGTAAATCACTGTACGTATGCATGGATTGCATGTGTATCATTTGCCTAGCGTGCACTTATTAAACAATTTTTGATGACAAGGCCTCATGCACCAGAGAATTGTAAATTGCAGTGGGTGTATGCCTTGCCCTCAGCTGTCGTCGGGCAGAGATCTGTCTCTAGTCCCGAGCAGCCACAGCCCTTCCTAAGCCCAGACACTCGGAAGAGACCAGTGCAGGACAGGGAGGGGAGCAGCGCAAGTAAACGACTGAGTTGCACCACTCCACGTACCCATAGGAGAAAGAGTGAAAGCACCGGCAGACCACGGAAGACCCAGTCTCCTGATACTTCAGTACACATTGGCACACTCTTCAGTCAAGAGAGGGAGAGACTTGCTGACTTAGACTACCGTTTAGCACTGAGGGTTAGAGAAAGTTTGAGGTCAGAGGAGAGAGGGGAGAGCAGGAGCCCCAGTGGAAATGTGGGAGGGCTGCAAGGGGGGATCAAACCTGCTGCAACTATACTGAAGTTCTTTGCTAAGAAACAATCTTAATGTATGACTCAGTTGGACAGTTTTCGCTAATGTGTACCGGTATGCTGCGTGTGACCGACATAGAGCCTTGCTACATCATTCACACTCACTGTGTTACTGATTGTAATTTCAATTTCCAATTTCAATTCATGCTGTCACCTTATTGTAATACTTTCTATACTGTCTCAGCCCTGAACCAATCTAGACCTCTGATTTAATAAGTTATGATCATTTTTGTAGCTACATGTACCTTTGAACAGCTTTGGAAACACTCTTTTCTGTTATGATTTGATGTAGGTTAAAATGAAGTGGTTATTGCATTGTGCAAAGCACAAGGTGCCTCAGATTTGATCCTTAAAATGTTACCACAGCTAATATCTTTGTTTTTCTGTGTAATGAATTATGTTAACATCCCCTTTGAATTTTCATTTCTGTACCTGTCACATTAAATGCCAAACACGTGTTAACGAGTGCGAAAGCATTCAATGAAGTTTCCACAGGACGTCTTGTAGTTTTGTCTTAATTGTTAGTCTTGAAGTTTCCTGTATAATATATGACATGACATGTATTGGAATGAAGCGGCACTAGCTCGGTAAATACGTAGCACATTTAATGTAAATTATGTACTGAACACAGCATGATTGCATTGACACAAACACATACAGATTGACATGCCTTTAGAGAGAGACAGAGAGAGAGAGGAGGTCAACTCATGTCACTTTGGGGTTGAGAGTAGCAAATATTAGGTAGCCTGTGTGCCCGGCGATGCTCTTGAGTGGCTGTCCTGTTACCATTTCCATTCGTCCTGAAACTGAAGTAGATCTGGAACTGCTCGTATCCATAGAACTCAGTAAGCTTGAATCAGTTTGTGTTTTCATGGCAACAGGGTCACATTTTGGCCCCAGGTTTGGTGTGACCATAACGGTGTTCCGCACTTCATACGGTCTGAGAAGGCACTCCATCACTTCAACAGCTATATACAGAGAGAGGAGAAAGTGGAGTGGGAATGGGAAGTGTCACGCAGAACTCTCTAGGGAGCACATGGAGCTTGGGAAAGTTCACTAATAGAGTTCCTGAATTGAACAAAAACATACTATTCTTCCTTTTACATTGTAAAATGAAACTACTACATCTGTCTTGCCTGTCCCAGTGGGACCTTCCAACCTTGTGCGACTATAGACAGGTCCCACTAATAGGGGCTGGCTGCTTTAGACAGGTGGCTGCCTTACACAGTGACCACCATAGACAGGTCCCACTAGTTGGGGCTGGCTGCTTTAGACAAGTGGCTGCCTTACACAGTGACCACCATAGACAGGTCCCACTAGTAGGGGCTGGCTGCTTTAGACAAGTGGCTGCCTTACACAGTGACCACCATAGACAGGTCCCACTAGTAGGGGCTGGCTGCTTCAGACAAGTGGCTGCCTTACACAGTGACCCCTACAGACAGGCCCCACTATTGGGGCTAGCTGCTTCAGAAAGGCAACTGCCTTTAATTACACAGTGAGAACACAATGTACAGTACAGCACAGGGAGGTGCCTCTACTGTGAAGGTGAACCGAGATGCGTTGGCACAAGTGGGCAAGGGAGGCTGGCTGCTTTAGGGTGGCTGCGTTAGCCTTGTAATTACGAATGCTATGGGGGCTGGATCATTCTGTACTGGCCCTTCTAAGGAGGGGTGGGTCAACTCAACTCCGTCAACAGTGTCTTGTGGCTGACTTGGAATACACATATGCATACAGTTACCATGGCGATGTAGGGATGTAGGTGAGGTTGTGTACTCACCTACAAAACCACTCTCTCTAAGCTTGTCACAAGTTCTCTGCACCTGCTCAATGCAGGGGGAGAAGGAGCCTAGTCGCCCTCCAGACTTCTGTGTGTGTGTGTGTGTGTGTGTGTGTGTGTGTGTGTGTGTGTGTGTGTGTGTGTGTGTGTGTGTGTGTGTGTGTGTGTGTGTGTGTGTGTGTGTGTGTGTGTGTGTGTGTGTGTGTGTGTGTGTGTGCACGCGAGCATGTGTGTGTGTGCGTGCATGCATGTGTGTGTGTGTGTGTGTGATGTAGTCAGGAGAAAGACAGTGTGTGCACATGATACAGCACCTGCCATGCCAGTACTGTCTATGGGGTACTGCATATGTATGTGGCGTGGTGTACAGGTTGGAAAGTAAGTTCTTGCACATATAGGCTAGCTTCCATGTTGTCAGAGCACCCGCCATGTGGTGTTTGATAAATAACCTTGATAGCCTCTCGGCTGGTGTCCACTGCTCGCCACGGCTCCGGAAGGTCTAGGAACACTGCAGGAGGACAATCAGAACAGCAGAGAGGTACCAGCTGTGTCTCAGACAAGTGTTCAACTGTACCTGCATCTGCTGTGCTCTCCATGTTAAACCCTTCTTCACACACATCGCGATGGGTCACAGTTATGATCGTGTCCAATTTATGAGAAGCAAATTCAATACTACAGGGGTGGTACAGTGTTAGGAGATGCAAGGGATGTAAATGAAAGGGAAGAGGGAGGGAGTGAGAGTGAGAGGAATTAAAATTGGAAAGGAGGTAGAAGGAAGAGGAATAAAAGTGGAGGGGGGTTGGAAGGCATTGCATTGCATGATGGCAGTGAATAGTGGCAGAAGTTGAACAGATGAACGCACTATGATGCAGTCACTCACTGCGCTGTCTCTGCTCTCTGTTTGTGGAACTCAAATGTGTACAGATGACCGTGTGGAGCAACTGTTCGAGCAATGGCATGTGAGACAGAGCCACTACCGGTACCTGTGGAGGGCACACACACACACACACACACACACACACACACACACACACACACACACACACACACACACACACACACACACACACACACACACACACACACACACACACACACACACACACACACACACACACACACACACACAAACACCATACACCTCCACACACACACCTCCACACACACACACACACACACACAAACACCATACACCTCCACACACACACCACACACACTACATAATCTCACCACATTCACATACAACTGATCCGGGTCTCAGCTCCAGCTGCATTAGCACAACACTTATGTCCACTGAGTACACAATCTGTGTGCGGTGAGGGAGAGTCACCGTCCACAGCTCCGGTGTCGGGTGCACCACGCACACCCATGCCTTCCCGTTTGTAGTGTACACCTATGCACGCACACACATGACAGGGAGACAGGGGACAGTGGGAGAAAGAACACCCCTCACTCACCAAATGGGACTATGTGAAACCAGACCGTCACATGCAAGGATATGTATATATACGTACGTATAAACGCACGTACGTACCTACGTACATGCGTGTCTTTCTAGGGAGTCAACATTCGTCGGACTGGACTGCTGTCGTTCTACCCAGCTAGCTACACTCACCTTGGTCCCGTACTTCTTCCCAACGAGGTGACTGTGCGGTATAGCCCCGCCCTTCACCTGCAGCACCTCGCCAGGGGTCACCTCCAGGGGCAACGCGTCCTGCTTGCCCTAGCGAACGGACACACACGCATGCAGGACCGGCAATTGCAATTTAGTAGTAGGCAATTTCTCTGTTGCCGAGCTAGCAGAAGTCTCTCAGGTCTTCATTCAGCAAGGGAAAACCTGCTTACTTTATAAACAATGACAACGTCACCCTCTTCTACTGTACTCTTGTATCGCAAGAAGCTCATGATGTGGTGGACGATGCAGTCAACAGTGAGCTAGAGTATCCGGATGGAAGTGCCTCCAGCAAATACATACAACGGTTATGACACGGCAAAAGCCGCAAACGCATCACACCCACGCAGAATTACAGAGAGAGCACCGTTCATGTATATACATCATGCATAAATTCGAACTCAAAAATTAAAGCAACGATATGGTAAGGATTCAACCTCGTTCACACGTTCCCCGAACGAATACTGCTAGTTCTTTCACAGCTATTGAAAGAGACGCTTGCCTCCGCGGGTGGAAGGGAGGAAATGAGGAAATCAAAAGAATCGATGTCACAAGTCCTTTGAAAGTTCCTCGGCTCATCGTCCAGCGTAGGCGGTGTGGCGGTCACTGCTGTGTCAAAGAACTGTGTGTCCAAGGGATTTGCCTGGAGCAGGATGGAACAGGAGAAGAAGAGTGGCAGGGGAGAGAGGGCGTAGGCAGGGACAAACTTTGCTTCTAGCTCAGAGCCTACTGTGTATACTAGCTGGCAAAGGTACAGGTTGGAACAAGATGCAAACAAAACACCACACCCACATGCACTGCAAACATACACTGCACAGACATACACCCCAAACACAAGCACACACACACACACACACACACACACACGGAAACAATAGAAGTGTGCAGTTGTGCCAATGGGTGTGGGGCACACACCAGCTTAGGTCTGAGCGGCGGCTGCACTCGCCGTGCTTCCAGGTCCTCCCACTCCCATGTGTTGACATCTTCCTTGTACAGGTACTCCACATTGACAGCTCTCCCTATGGGGAAGAAGAGGGGAGGAGGGAGGGTACACATACTGATCAAATTGAGGGCTTTTGAGAGAAACTGCAGTGGCACAAGCACACCACAGGCTGCAAGTGCAGCAAGTGACTTGGCTACAGGTTCCCTGTAAGCAGTTGACAAAGGCTCTCAAGCCGAAACATCCTGCAAACCCTCCATCCTTTCCAAACCAGCAGTAATGCTCATTTACTTCCTGCCTGATTCAACCAACGTATGAGTCTCTACAAAATCAAGTGACTTGCACATGCAGGTTACTGTAGATGTAAAATCTTCTGTCAAGCAGATGGTAAGACAGAAGCTGTTCTGCGCAATTTGACGATGCGAGGACAATCAACCGCACATACTTCATGTGCGCAAACACACATTCCACCAGCAAACACACCCTAACCTCACCCGCCCTGCCCCTCCCTTCCCCTACCACTCCCCCTCAATGCCTTACTCCTCATTTTCATAACACCCGACACAGCACCAGTGATGCCACGTCTCTGTCTGACTGTCTGCTGCTGTGTCTCTTCGTATCGCTCCCTCTCCTCATCACTCAGGGGAGAGCAGGAGAAGAATGGGTGGCTCTTCAGCTCCTTTGCACACACGTCCATCCCGGAGCCAAGTAAGCGACTCCCGAGGCGCACATCAGTGTTCCGCTCTATTAACTGAACACATGAACAGGATTGGGTCATGGGAGGGTGGAGGAAGGATGAAGGGGGGGTGGAGGGAGGGGGGAGGAAGGGGTGGAGGGAGGGTGGAGGGAGGAGTGGAGGGAGGGTGGAGGGAGGGTGGAGGGAGGAGTGGAGGGAGGGGTGGAGGGAGGGGTGAAGGGAGGGTAGAGGGAGGGGGGAGGAAGGGGTGGAGGAAGGGTGGAGGGAGGGTGGAGGGAGGAGTGGAGGGAGGGTGGAGGGAGGGTGGAGGGAGGAGTGGAGGGAGGGGTGGAGGGAGGGGTGAAGGGAGGGGTGGAGGGAGGGTGGAGGGAGGAGTGGAGGGAGGGGTGGAGGGAGGGGTGAAGGGAGGGTGGAGGGAGGGTAGAGGGAGGGGTGGAGGGAGGGGTGGAGGGAGGGGTGGAGGGAGGAGTGGAGGGAGGGGTGGAGGGAGGGGTGGAGGGAGGGGTGAAGGGAGGGTGGAGGGAGGGTAGAGGGAGGGGTGGAGGGAGGGGTGGAGGGAGGGGTGGAGGGAGGGTAGAGGGAGGGGTGGAGGGAGGGGTGGAGGGAGGGGTGGAGGGAGGGTAGAGGGAGGGGTGGAGGGAGGGTGGAGGGAGGGGTGGAGGGAGGGGTGAAGGGAGGGTGGAGGGGTGGAGGGAGGGGTGAAGGGAGGGTGGAGGGGGAGGGGTGAAGGGAAGGTGGAGGGTGAAGGAAGGGGTGGAGGGATGGTAGCCTCTAGTGAGGGATGGAGTGAGGACATTGGATGATAATGATCGTGCACTTGCTGTAAGCGTAGCAGCATGCCATGTGTGTCTACATCCTCCACCGCCCTCCTCTCTCCTCAAGGTGTTGGGCTCACTTTGCTCAGCAGGTCCCTTGCCCGAGGAGATACGATCTCTGGATATTCCACTGTACCTCTCAACACACTGCGGTACAGCTCAACGCGGTCACTAGACCGAAAGGGCAGCTGACAAAAGAAGGAGAGAGGGTTGAAGAGGGAAAGAAAGGGATAGAAGGTGGAGGAAGGGAGTGTGAGTTGCTGTAGTGCACACGCACACGCACGCACGCACGCACGCATGCACACACACACACACACACACACACACACACACACACACACACACACACGCACACACACACACACACACGCACACACACACGCAATGTAGACAGACTGACTGCTCCTGCCTACCTCTCCTGTGAGCACTTCAAACAGAAGGATACCAAGACTCCACCAATCAGCAGAGAAAGTGTAGGGTTGTCCCCTCAGTACTTCGGGGGCCATGTAGTGAGGAGTACCTGCAGTGTGTGTTATGTACAGTAAGAAGAAAAGCTTGCAACCCCTACAGGACAGCCTTAGGTGGCAGCTACAGGCAGCAGGTGGCAGGTGGCAGCCAAGAGAAGAGTTGGGAGTCTGGAACTCATCTGTCCACCTTCAGCACAGAGAACCACATCACTGCCCAAAAGGCCTCAGACAAAGTCGTTTCAGAGCAATATACATAGCAATAAATCAATATGATGCAGGACGTTCCAGCCTGAAGGTTGTTGTCAACTGCAGAGTACAAGGTGCTATGCTGTTCATTAAGGACGTAGCTATCAGCCTCTACAATACGAACCAGATTATAGGCCCCAGGCATTAGGAACAACACTTTGCCTACTGTCTTGACATGGCCTCACCGACAAAGGTACTTGTTCTCTCGGTTTGTTTCAACTGCTTTGCACTGCCAAAGTCCACCAGCACCATATGCCCATCTCCTGAGAGCATGCAGTTTTCAGTTTTCAGGTCCCTGGGCAGGGAGGAGGAGGGGAGAGGAAGGGGAGGGGAGGGGAGGGGAGGGGAGGGGAGGGGGAGAAGAGAAGAAGGGAGAGGGGTAGGGATAAGAAGAAAATGGGCAACAAGAAAGGAGAAAAGGAGGCAAGGGACAGAAGTTGAAACAATTTGACTTGTGTATCATACCGTCAGTCATCCCCACCAGAGCTCTACTGGCCACATGCCTGTCTTCTCTCTCTCTCTCTCTTTCACTGGCTCACCTGAAGATGATGTTCCTGCTGTGAAGGTACTCAAAGGCAAGAATGATCTCTCCCACATAAAACCTCGCCACTGACTCAGTAAACTTCTCCAAATTGTGCTGCAATGGGTGGGGGGATGGGGGAGGGGAGGGTAAGGGAGGGTAGGGTAAGGGAGGGGCATGACACTCTGTCAGGGGAGGGGGCGATGAGGGTGCCTGTGTGAAAAGGGTTGTGCTGTGCAGACATTCTTGGGAGGAGAAATGACATCACAAGCAAACGGCTGGGTAGAATCAGGAGACTGTGTGTTAATGCATGGGTGGAGCATTACCAATGAATACAGTGCTCACCTACCAGTAGGCATATGCATTGAAATGTAGTGAAAATGGACCTCTTTCAATAATGCAGTTAGGGCTACCTGACTAGGACTAGGAACCACCCACGGTCAGGACTGCTAGTTCAAAGATCATGGCATACTAGTCTGGCTAGCTAGACCGTTCCCAGTACTAAGCGCCCTGGCGATTAGGTGGGACGGTCTAGCTAGCAAGACTAGTAGCATACAAAATCTACACCAGGCGTCTGGTGTATGCACATACCTGTGGACTGTCAACACAGAGCAGTCTCCCACACACCCTCCCCTTACTCCCCTCTACCTCTTTCCCTCCTCTCCCTCTCCTTTCCCTCTCCCCCTATCCTCTCTTCTCCTTTCCCCCTCTTCCTCTTCCCCTTCCATCTCCCCTCCTCTTACCAGGTGGAAGTGAAGAGACCCTCCAGGGATATAGTTGAAGACATAATACAAAAAGTGGTCGTCTTGGAATGTGCACTGTTTCAAAGGACAAAAAGGACATTGTCATTACATTGCATTAGTCTTTATCTTTCACATGCACTTAAGCATGCCCTAAGACACACACACACACACACACACACACACACACACACACACACACACACACACACACACACACACACACACACACACACGTACAAGCACCTACTCAAACACATGCATACACATACAAACACCCACATTTGTACACACCACCCATGGACACACCCACCCACCACACCCCTTTGGATACTCACATGTAAAGTGACACAGTTGGGCTGGTGAACCGTCCTGTAAAGATACAAAGATGGACAGTGAGAACAGACAAGCATGACAAGCGTGTGAGCAGGTGCTTCAGTACGCTACCGTCACACAAGGGGCATCGTCATCTTCAAGATTAAGGACTGACCCGGCCATGGGAGTACAGTGGAATCTCTCTGTAAAAGACACTCTGAATAAGGGACACCTCTCTAATCAGGGCGCTGTCTGCAGTCCCAACCACACAGAGCTGTGTACAAATCTGCCTCTGAATTAGGGGCGCCTCTCTATACAGGACAGGCAGCTGGGTCCTAATGGTGTCCTCTTTAGAGAGGTTCCACCGGAGAGGGAGCTTCTCAGTTGACTTTTGCAGCCTGGGTAAGCTTTCTCCTGGTACCAACTTGAAGGACAGTATTGCAATTGCAACAATTGCAATCACTATTGTCATTCAAGTTGGTACCTCGAGAAAGCTTACCCAGCAGGCTCCATTGTGTGTATGAAGGAAGGCTTAACACCGGTCTCCCTTAATGGTATGAAAATATAAGTGGCTTTCACCAATGCTGTGTGTTTTACTCTAATGGACTCCATTACCATGTAATTGCTTAAAGTGACCAACCACATTGCATTAGAAAGACGTTGTGATGGCAACCAAGCCAACAGCCCCCTCCATCCCATCAAACTTGCAACTGGCCACGCCTCGCAAATGGTAAGCAATACTTCCACTAACAATGCACGTCTGAACCAATGGAGACCTCTTACGGAGGAGAAAATATTGGTTATTTTCAGAATGACATTTATTGCTTAAAATAACTACGTAAGTAGTTATAATACACTTGAGTGTGAATAAGTAATATACTTGATTGATTGATTAATTTATATGTACATTCGCTGTTTATTAAGTAATAATGCCAATTCCACCAGCACGGCATAATACCAAGACATAATCATACTCAGTAAGGGCTACCAAGACATAATCCTGCTCATATCCTTTCAGTAAGGTGTATACACATGCATGATACCGAATTGAGTGGCCGTCACAGAATCTAGGGCTACACTTCTATTACGGGGCCCACCCCTTGCCACACCCCTTGCCACACCCTTCAGCCAGCACCTGAAGGACTCCCTTCTACGTTTGGCGAAGTAGCAAGGACGTACCGTGTATTCCTTGTGCACAGACTTGGAACTACAGCAATCGT
>OX465047.1:5069218-5079218 GCA_949841015.1 Aplysina aerophoba | reverse complement strand
CCTCAAGGAATATGACCAGGACAAGTGAAGAGGGTGGGAGAGGAGGGATTGTTGAGGAAGGCAGAGAAACTGGGCGGTGAGAAATTAGGATAGGACTACAGCTGAGAGAGGGACGTGGGCAAGGAGAGACACACCAGTGTTTGTCAGTTGCATTCTGAGCTTCCCAATCTCCACCATTGCTTTGTGCCTCAGTCCCCTCTCCCAGCAGAACTGCGCAGTGCACCCAGCAAACGCCGCTGCCCCCACCGCCTTGAGTAGCACCATGAGGTCTCCAAGGAGTAGCGACTCGCCCTGCAGACAGAGAGAGATCATGGATGACAGACACAACATGCATTATTCACTACACCTCAAACACCACAGCAGAATCAGGGCAACCCCCTCATCTGGCACACACTTCCCCATCTCCTGCCACATCCCTCCCCATCTCCTGCCACACCCCTCCCCATCTCTGCCACACCCTCCTCACCTGTCCAGCCCATGCTTTCCTCATTGCTGCAATCTTGCGCAAGTACTCTTTCCGGCTCTCATCCTGTCATGGACCACAGGATAGGAAAGGACACACACACACACGCACACACACACACACATGCACACACACACACACACACACACACACACACACACACACACACACACACACACACACACGCACACACACACACATGCACACACACACACACATGCACACACACACACACACACACATGCACACACACACACACACACACACACACACACACACACACACACACACACACACACGCACACACACACACATGCACACACACACACACACATGCACACACACACACACACACACACATGCACACACACACACACACATGCACACACACACCGGTAGTAGTAGCGTGACATTTAAACTCTGTGGCTCACAACATGTTGCCTTACCTCTGCCTCCAGCAAACCAAAATCGGACTCAACAAAAATCTCCTAAATTGAGTGAAAGTGGATAAATGGACATCATTCATTCCTTGCATTATAAATATTGGTTAACTTTCTACTGCCCCTTCCTTAATCCACTCAGGCACAGCGAAGCAGCCCTATTCCCGACACCACACCTTGACGCTCAATGCAGACACAACAGCCACCATGTACGGCAAACAGCCGTGCTGCTGGCTGAGGCAGAGCATCTTGGCGTAGCGAGGTGCCACTGGGAACTGTGCCATGGTCTGTCCCAGCGGGGTGATGCGGGGGACACTGGAGCTCGGGCTGGTCCCCCCTGTTGACAGTGCACCTAACTGCACCAGCCTGAACTCTGCCGCCTGTGTGTGTGTGTGTGTGTGTGTGTGTGTGTGTGTGTGTGTGTGTGTGTGTGTGTGTGTGTGTGTGTGTGTGTGTGTGTGTGTGTGTGTGTGTGTGTGTGTGTGTGGTGCATGTGTGTAAGTGTGAGACATAGAGAGAGGAGTTCCTCTAGGGTGTCACAAGGAGTCAAGCAGTTGTAGGTTTATAACTGTTACTTGCACACACCTGTAGAGCAGACATGTCTGGCCGGGTAGGGAATGGAAAGTTCACCACTTTGTCAATGTTCAATGCCTGCACAGAACAAAGAGCAGCACACATCACTTCAAACAGACAAGACAACACAACACAACACAACACAAGACAATACAAGACAACACAACACAACACAATACAAGACAATACAAGACAATACAAGACAACACAACACAACACAATACAAGGAAGACAAAGTAATACAAGGAAGACAAGAGAAGACAAAGGCACACACACACAGACAAATGCGTGCCCAAACAGGTACGTGCCTTCATTTGAAGCAACAAATCATCTGATGGTCGCCTGGTAACCTCAGGAGGTGAGAACTGTTCAAACTCATTCTGGAAGACAGCTGATGAGTACAGACAATAGCAGTGACCGGGCTCAGTGCGCCCGGCCCTCCCCGCCCTTTGATTGGCCGATGCCTTGGACGTCCACTGCACCCTACACAAAGAAAAGATATGTATGTACGTACATACGTATGTACGTACGTACGTACTGCAATATGTATGTCTTGGAACACACACACATGCATTAGCCGTACCTGAACTGTGATATTCCAGTTACGCTGTCATAGTGACGGTTCTTCACCTATAGACAGGGAGCAGTCAGGCTGACATGACATGACACGACACACATCAAATGGGAGAGGAATAAGGTGTACGTTCACCCGTTGAACCACACACTCCATCTCCTCTATCTATCACATGCACGCCTGCATACATCCTCGTGTACATCCTCACACACACCCTCACTCACACCCTCTCTCACACACACACACACACACACACACACACACACACACACACACACATGAAAGGTCACATCTGGTTCAGCTGACCTTTCCGGAGTCGACTACATACTTAATGTTTGGTATTGTCAGCGATGTCTCAGCAACATTGGTTGCCACAACACACAGCCTCACACCATCAGCTGGGGGCTGAAACACCTGAAGAAGATGGGGAAGATGGAGGGAAGGGGAGGGGAAGGGAGAGGGAGGGGAAGGGAGAGGGAGGGGAAGGGAGAGGGAGGGGAAGGGAGAGGGAGGGGAAGGGAGAGGGAGGGGAAGGGAGAGGAAGGGGAAGGGAGAGGGAGGGGAAGGGAGAGGGAGGGGAAGGGAGAGGAAGGGGAAGGGAGAGGGAGGGGAAGGGAGAGGGAGGGGAAGGGAGAGGGAGGGGAAGGGAGAGGAAGGGGAAGGGAGAGGGAGGGGAAGGGAGAGGGAGGGAAAGGGAGAGGGAGGGGAAGGGAGAGGGAGGGGAAGGGAGAGGGAGGGGAAGGGAGAGGGAGGGGAAGGGAGAGGGAGGGGAAGGGAGAGGGAGGGGAAGGTAGTGGGAGGGAGGTTATCTGTGGCTTACAGAATGACCCAGTGCAATGTCGAAGATGCAGACAGTGAATCCACACGTGCATGTGTGTCTGTCTACCTTCGCTTGCTGGTCTCTAGGCAACATGGAGTAGAGCGGGAGGACAAGCAGGGGGAGGTGGACCACATCCTGCAGAGGGTAAAGGTCAAAAGTCAAACACAATCTCCTACTAGTGCACTCACCCACCACGGAATGTCCCATACAAACACACTAGTCTGGCCCGCTAGACCCAACTTCCATTTTAGAGGATGTGAAGTTGCAAGTTGCAGGGATAAGTCGCAATGTGAAGTTGGGTCTAGCCGGCCAGACTACACACACCTACACAATTACACAGAACTAAAACAGAATACACAATAAATGGCAAGTGTCCACTTCCACTTCCTCCCCTTCTTTCCTGTCTGTCATTCCTCCGCCCTTCCCTCTTCCTCTCACCTCTTCCTACTCTCCCTCCTTTCTTCCCACCCCCACCCTCCCACTCCACCACACACCTTAACTCCATTGTCACCATCATTGTCACTGTTGTGTTGTGCTAATCCACCATCTTCATCCTCCCCCTCCAACTCCTCCCCCTCAGACTCCTCCCCCTCAGACTCCTCCCTCTCAGGCTCTTCCCCCTCAAGCTCCTCCCCCAGGTAATGACTCCCACAGTCCGCTGGAAGAGCTGAGTAACTGGAAAGAGCAAGATAAAGACCATTACTGGAGCCCGTGTGGCCCAGAGCTGAGACGTGTGTGGAATATTTACATGCAAGCAAGGAGGTGAAGTTGGGGACACTGTACATATACAAGATGAGGTAAAGATACACAATATACGTTGAACACACCCACACACCCACACACCCACACACACTCACACCCACAACACCCACAGGCACACACCAACAAACACCCACCCACACACCCACCCACACAAACACCCACCCACTCACACCCACCCACTCACACCCGCACCCACCCACCCACCCACTCACACACACACACACTCACACACACACACACACACACACACACACACACACACACACACACACACACACACACACACACACACACACACACACACACACACACACACACCATAAACCACAGTAGCAAACCCACTTGTCCAAGTCAATGAGCCCCAGCCTTGCCCTTCCTTTCCTGAGCATTTCTGTCTTCAGCGACCAGCGTGTCTTGGTGGTCTGACAAAAGGTTGGGCTGTCCTGTCCTGTACTGCCTGCCCTTGTCACTGGTGCAGGGAAGGTTCGTCTCAGCTTGTGACAGAGGTCCTGTACCTCCCTCTGGCCTGTTACAAAGACAAGAACATTGCCAGCCTTTAACTGACGGTGGATCTTGCATACCTGAGGAAGGGGAGGAGGGGATGGGTGGGAGAGGGAGGGGATGGGTGGGAGAGGGAGGGGAGGAGGGGATGGGTGGGAGAGGGAGGGGTGGAGGGGATGGGTGGGAGAGGGGTGGAGGGGATGGGAGAGGGAGGGGTAGAGGGGATGGGTGGGAGAGGGAGGGGAGGAGGGGATGGGTGGGAGAGGGGTGGAGGGGATGGGAGAGGGAAGGGTGGGAGAGGGGTGGAGGGGATGGGTGGGAGAGGGGTGGAGGGGATGGGAGAAGGAAGGGTGGGAGAGGGGTGGAGGGGATGGGTGGGAGAGGGGTGGAGGGGATGGGTGGGAGAGGGGTGGAGGGGATGGGAGAGGGAAGGGTGGAGGGGAGAGGAGAGGGAAGGGTGGAGGGGAGAGGAGAGGGAAGGGTGGAGGGGAGAGGAGAGGGAGGGGTGGAGGGGAGGAGAGGGAAGGGTGGAGGGGAGAGGAGAGGGAGGGGTGGAGGGGAGAGGAGAGGGAAGGGTGGAGGGGAGAGGAGAGGGATGGGTGGAGGGGAGAGGAGAGGGAAGGGTGGAGGGGAGAGGAGAGGGAGGGGTGGAGGGGAGAGGAGAGGGAGGGGTGGAGGGGAGAGGAGAGGGAAGGGTGGAGGGGAGAGGAGAGGGAGGGGTGGAGGGGAGAGGAGAGGGAAGGGTGGAGGGGAGAGGAGAGGGAGGGGTGGAGGGGAGGAGAGGGAGGGGTGGAGGGGAGAGGAGAGGGAAGGGTGGAGGGGAGAGGAGAGGGATGGGAGGGAACTCTGTTAACGATTAGTGTGGGTGTGAGAGCTGTTTACATCAGCATGTCTTCCAGCTGATAACGTAACAGCTGAAGAAGATCTACGGATCGAAACGTCCTATTCTTTCAATGAAGTGACTGCTGTGTTTCTGCTCAATAATCCCCGATATCATCATACCTCACACAGCGATGAACCCTTATCATATCAGTCTGTTAGGTGCTTCTGTTTCACTAAATGTCTGATTACTGGCCAGTGACTGCTTTGTCAGGGGGTCACACAATTGATGCACAATGGATGTAAGGTAGGAACACTCTGTGATCTATTACACTACAGACACTTTGCACACTTTACACACAGACACACAGACGAACAGACACACTACCTTCCTGTACGATTCTGTGATGTAATTATCAGGTGTTCTTTTGTTGAAATGCACAGTCACAGGGTACTGCCGGGAGTCAATCTACAAAGGAAAATGTAACAGCATAGAGACGAAGTGTGTGTGTGTGTGTGTGTGCGTGTGTGTGTGTGTGTGTGTGTGTGTGTGTGTGTGTGTGTGTGTGTGTGTGTGTGTGTGTGTGTGCATGTGCATGTGGGCCTCTCAATCACACCTTGACAACTGGTGGTGGGGAGGGGAAAAGTTGCCTGTTCTCTGTAAAGTCTTCAACTCGTAAAGTGGCAGAGGAAATGACCAATTTGAGTGGGTTGCCCATCTGGGGAAGGGGGGAGGAGAGAGAAGGGAGGGGACAAAGGGATACAGGAGTGCTGTATACAGTACAAATACGTACTGTACATAAGCCAAGAAGCCATACCCCGCATAAGTCAATTGGGACCAGGACAGATGTTTAATAAGTTAATAGCTAGTACGTACACGTGCAAATGTACATACATATGGACGTACATACGCAGGCTTGTGCACCACACAGCAATGGCACCTACACACCTTTTCTCTGAGAGGAACTATTCTTGACAACAGGCCAATAAGAATGTCTGTAAACACACTTCTCTCGTGTGCTTCATCAATCATCACTGCTGAATATTTCGTCAGCAGAAAGTCCTAACACACAGTGGAGAAGGAGAAGGCAGGGTCTCTTTGACTGTTACTGCATTTCTTTACTGCCATTCAGGTACATCAGTCAAGGACAAGCATCACGCAACTGTCATTCGAGCACACTCATACAACAACGTTCACTAACACCTTTTCAACTTCCTTCATCAGTACTCCATCAGTCATGAATTTGATTTCAGTTTCATCTACAAATAGACAAATGAAATGGAATCTGAGTATTTCTTATTAAATTGTGGCAGTCACTATATCCACATCCTCACACCACCACACCCACCCACACCCACCCCACCCCCACCCCCACCCCCACCCCCACAGTCCATGCACACACAGTACAGTACATTACAGGAGCACACACTGTACCTGTCACATTCCCTTCATATCGAATCTGGTAGGAAACACGTCTGCAAGGGGGCAAGATGAAGCACACACACACACGCACGCACGCCTAAAGAAGAGAGCACTTTGAAGCCAGCACCACATGGTCACAGTGGGCAGGAACTGCTGGCACAAAGCTCCCACTTGCTTCCAATTTGGCCACCACAGCTCAGTGAAGTAAGGTAGTAGAAATAGAGTGGGAAGTCATTGGTCAGTGTGGTAGTCTTCAACACCAGTGTGGGTGATAGCTGTACACTTAAAACACAGCAGTTGTGTCATCAAAGTTACTTCAGCCTTATCTACACACACATCTTATACACAGCCACCTTAAAATTAACTAGTGGCAATCTGTACCCCATTATATGGCAGTCAACAGCCCAAACTTCTTGGTTGCTATGACACTAGAATTTGACTTTAAGGGAGCCTTCCTTTCTGGCCTTGCTAGTCCCTCTTGCTTACCTGGTGGGCAAGCTCATCTCCTTGGCAACACGTCCCGCCATTGTGACGGCAGCCACACGTCTGGGTTCAGTGATACCTATTACACTGGATGACAGTGACAAGAAGTGACAAACAGTAAAATACAGTGACTGCGTAAGTGACAAGACAAGTGACTACTGTCAATCTGGGTGAGTGACAGCACAAGCGATTACTGTCTCTCTGGGTGAGTGACAACACAAGCGATTACAGTCACCCTGGGTGAGTGACAGCACAAGTGACTACTGTCACTCTGGGTGAGTGACAACACAAACAATTACTGTCACTCTGAGTGAGTGACAGCACAAGTGATAACTGTGACAGTGTGTTTCTGAAATCCACATCTGCAATACGCTGCATATGCTTATCTGCATATACGTAGTCATTGTCAGCTCTACTTTGACAGTGTGGGTGGGGACAACTGAAGACATGGTGTGCCGTTTGTACTAACACTCATCAAAGTAATGCCATTATTCCCATCAAGGAATGTACAGCAAATGGATGGCCTTACAACACATGAAGTGGCTACAGATACATACATACGTACAAGAGTACCTACTGTAAATATGGTCGTGCTAAAGTGACACATGACACCAACCTGCAGAGACTATGTCAGTGCACCGGCAAACAGACTCTCCTATTGTAAGTAAGTGCACAGCGTGCAGTCAATAGGCGTGATGAGGCACAAGACACACAGTACCACTAGCAGCAGCTGCCAGCACCATACTCCAGGGAATGCCTCATTCATGCAGCACTCCTCAAATGGCAAGAGACGAAGGTTAAACCTACAGAAAGAACATAAGCAGGCTTGGATCTGACCAAATCAGTCCTCTAGAGACGAGATGTAGAGACAAGGGCTTCTTCACCAAAAAGATATCAGAGGGGGACAGTGTGTGTGTGTGCTGTCCTGTAGGAAGTGAACTTTGATGCCATGTGCAGCACAGGAAGCATTGAGCTTTGATGTGTGCGTGTGCAGTAGACAACACAGTGATTTCAAGGTTTCCTGTCCCATTCCCATCTGGCACAGTACAATCACCCACCCTGCAAGAGTTGAGCTTCACATGAATTTCAATGACGTATGACAATTGATAGTAAGTGATTCCAATACTATAATTCCGTTTGCATTGTTGTGCAGTGCAGTGCAGTGTCGGGATGGGACTAGAAACCCTGAAAGCACGACCCTATGTGGACTGCTAAGTATGCAGGACTGCTGTTTGGTGTGTGTGCGGGCACCAGTGAAGGCAGTGCACATGAATGGTACACACACGAAGCATTAAGGTATTTAGGTTAGAGGGAATTGTGACAATGCACGCACACACACACGCACACAGACATGCACACGCACACACACACACACACACACACACACACACACACACACACACACACACACACACACACACACACACAGATGAACGTCAAACAATGCAGTTATTCTCCCATGAGAGATGCCCACATCTACAAAACCCTCTGCCCACTCCCAGTACTACAGGAGAGGGGACAGGTCCACTCAGCCAAGACAGGACCCCAGACCCCTCCGAGCCCACTGCAACCACAGTCTTGTCCTATCTAGCCACAGCATGTTATTGGATTACAGTCACTCGGCGTCTCATGAATACCATTAATTGAGAACAATAGTATGTGGTGAGGAAGGTTGAATGAGCAGCTGAACCCAACGACCTGGACAGCAACCAATGGTTCATTCCTTCAAGGGCATCTTATTTTAGTCAAATTGCACATCTACGTACACTACGGTCTGGCCCGCTAGACCATCCCAATTATGCTCGAGGCCTTCAGAAGGGGTGGGACATAAACACCGTGGGTGCGATCGGGACGGTCTAGCGAGCCAGACTAACCTACACTCTGATCAGTTGTTGTGCAATTACTACAACAGATTGCATGTATGTAGTAACAAATTCCAGCAAGACTCCGCTGTTTAACGCTGTAGTGGTTTCCTGCTGTGTGTGGTGTGAGGAATGCAAATTGGATTGGAGCCTGAAATAACTGCATGAGGTAAGAGCAGGAATCCGAGGAATTCGGCACTTACTCTTTTGGAACTAAATGACTTGATAACAATCTACCTCTCCACAAAAGTTGTAAGAGATGACCCTACTGTGAAGACAGCCATGTCGAGCATTGCTTTGAACAGCTCATCATGTATCTTGTATGTACTGCTTTGATACTGTGGACCTGCCAAATTGGTCAGGCCACCCGTAGGACCTCCCACCTCTGCTTGTTACATAGACAGGTGGCTGCCTTACACAGTGCCCTCCACAGACAGGTCCCACCTGTCTAAAGCAGCCAGCCCCAACTCTAGTGACCCGTCTGTAGGGGCTGGCTGCTTTAGACAGGTGGCTGCCTTACACAATGACCACCATAGACAGGTCCCACTAGTAGGGGCTGGCTGCTTAGACAGGTGGCTGCCTTACACAGTGACCACCATAGACAGGTCCCACTAGTAGGGGCTGGCTGCTTAGACAGGTGGCTGCCTTACACAGTGACCACTACAGACAGGTCCCACTAGTAGGGGCTGGCTGCTTTAGACAGGTGGCTGCCTTACACAGTGACCACAATAGACAGGTCCCAGTATTGCCTTAACACACCTCTGATCGCTGCAAACAAGAAGTCTACTAACATTAGAGGCACATACAGTATATGCGCTAAGACTACAGTCAGTTGTGAAGAGTTGCACTACATATTAATTCATACGTGCCTTCCCTTTGCCTTCCTGGTGTATCCTGCCTCATACAAAAATTGGGGGACTTGTGTGGTCTTCCCGCTGCCCGTCTCGCCACACAACACCACCACTGGATGTTCACTGATGGTTTCCATGATGGCCTGCTCTTCCGCAAGGATGGGCAATTCAAGTCGAGATGCCTATTGTGTGTGTGTGTGTGTGTGTGTGTGTGTGTGTGTGTGTGTGTGTGTTCGTGTGTGTGTGTGTGTGTGTGTGTGTGTGTGCGTGTGTGTGTGTGTAAAGCAAATACATAAGACCAGCTGTTGAAAGTGAAGCATTTTCTACATATCTGACTCATTTTTCATCTACCCCTCTCCCACCCACTTCTCGAGGTGTAGTGTACAGCAAATGTGCTCTATGACACTTTCACTAGACCCAAAGCATGAC
>OX465047.1:4934218-5066718 GCA_949841015.1 Aplysina aerophoba | reverse complement strand
GTTTTCTGTCCAAGAGTGGCTGAGGACTGCAGCAGTCCTTGCTCCGCTAATGCAACTTGAGACCTTGCCAATTTGGAAAGCAGCTCTGCACGCTAAGCACACACAGAGAGAGAGAGAGACAAAAGAGAGGAAATGACCAGCACACCCATACTTGTTAATAATTCATGACTGAGTATTGTGTAGAGGGTGGGGGTTCTGTGTGACTGAGAACACGGCTGACTTCACACCATGTTTGGGACAAAGGCCTGCTTGTGTGTTAAGCACAATGAAACCTGTATTCGCTGTTCTCTACAGATGTTACTCGAGTTACCATGTGCTGGTCCTGTACATGCCACGTTATGCAACACCCCTGGACAACCATGCACACGACATGTCCCAACGTGTGCGCACACACACACACACACACACACACACACCTACCAGTAGGTGCAGTAAAATCTATACACAATCAGCTTCAACAACGGATGTGCAGACATTTGTAGACTCATACGTACGTAGTATCGATTGCACATCCACACAGATGCAATCACATGATACAGCACTGGAATAGCAGCTGCAGCCAGGCTGTACAACACCACTGAAAATCACATGAGATTATCCGTGTTTTAATGGATTATTCAGTGTTATGTGCAAAGACCCTGAAACCACCTGCACTGAGAAAATAGGAGGGGCCAGGAACATGCCCTGGGAAACAGTTGACCTACGCTAACACAACAAACAACTGTGAAACCCTTGTGGCGTGAATTAATGAATAAGCAATGAGACAGGCGAGGTGTGATTGCCGACTGCATGTGCCATCTTCTGTACATGTCAGATTGGAGTAGGATCTTTTCTTGTCATGCCACCTTGTTGGTGAGTATAAAATATGTCTTATCAAACTCCACCTGTTGCAACAACAAGGCCTTTGTCCTGGTATCTACGTACATGATCAGAACTAACAAAATGGCTTCACCAAGTCAAAATAACAGATATCGCACCAAACAGGAAGACAGGCGAAATGTAATGCTATTCATTTTAGAGACAGAAGGCGGCTTATTAAATGTGTGACAAGATATGTGGAACAGGAGTAGAAAATGAGCCAATGGTAAGAATGACCACTTAAAGTTTTGGTCTTGGGTGAGGTAATTGAGGAGCAGCAAGGCCACGTCTACAATGAGACACAACACAGTGTGCTCCTGGTCCACCAAGACAACGCCTTTTTCTATTACAACACACACAATGGGACCAGTGTTCTTGTGTTGTAGGGATGTTGAGCCCATTAAGGCCTCCACACAACAACAACACCAAAACATATGCCACGTTAAATTCACACAAACACAACATTCGTATGCACATACACAGTGGGAAACCACCAGGTGTGGAGCTCAATCAGCCACAGCCTGTTGGCATCCAGTCATATATGCCTGCTCGGATTCACCTGTATCAAGCACCTCGATTGGTCCCTTGCTATCTCTCTATGCACCATGCATTGTTGGGACTGTCCACTGCTGTTGCACAGCAGCACACATTCCACAGCTCCTGGTGATGCATACATGATACACACATACCACACGCTACACAGCCACTATCTGGACATCGCTAATGGCAACTCCTGCTGCATTGTGAAATCCCTTTCAGGGGTTCTGAAAGTGAAACACATCATTGGCCGCTCCCCATTCACATCATGTAGCCATCACTGCAGGATACACAAACGCTCTGTCTGCAAACCTTAGCTTTCTTCTCTTTAGCTTCCAACACTTTCCTAAGCCGCTTTTTCTGCTTTTGATTCAGCTTGGGTCGTTTCTTGTCCGGTCCGGCATGATCGTCTGCACTTTTGTCATTCCTCGAAGCACCTTTAGAAGGGAGGGCTACAAAGTTGGTATCGCCCGGAGTGTCCTGAACCTTCGAAGAATCGTCAAGGAGACTGCTGAGGTCAGGGATTAATGTTCTATCATCCTTTACAACTTGTCTCGCTTTCCAGTTGTGTCCCTTCCTCTTGCGCGCAGACATATCCAAGGGGCGTGTCCAAGGAAGAGTTCGACCCTGAACTACACAGCTGTTTTTGCTGACCACATCGGCATCCTTTGTGATGCCAAATATGGCAGTCCAGTTATTGTTGTACAGGGACGGGGGAGGAGTGGACAAACACCAAGTTGCCATTACAGCATAGTCAGATGCTGCGTTTCCCACTGGTCGCCATCCGGAGAAGGAAATTTGCTGCTCGCAGTTTTTCGAGCGGCGCAGAACCAGCGAGTGCCACTTTTTCGGCATTGTCCCTTTGACGCGGAGCGGACGTAGTCGCCTCAGCCTTCACACTTCTCGCGTAGACAACAGACGCGTCTTTAGCTACCCAGGAGGAGACCGGAGTTCTACAGTTTGTGGTACACAGTCAGAGTTACAGCCTAGCCGAGGAAGAAACGGTGCGAGCGTGAAAGGAGAGAGTTTCCCTTCATTGCCGTGCAGAGAGATGGTCAGGACGACGATGTCTCTAGAGGATGGCAGAGAAGGGGAGAATTCCGTCTCTACTGCTCGAAGTAAGCTACAAAAGTTGCAGTGCTTGGCCGATCTCACGCAGCGGAGCCTGCAGTCCGCTAGAACGTCTCCAAGCGCCAACCCGGAACTGAAGCACTCTCAGATACGCATGCAGGAGGTGAGTGCACGATGTTGCTATCCTATTCGATCGCCTCTCCTTCAACACGCACACGCAATTCAGAGCTGCATTCGTTTCCTAGCAGTGTTGTAAAGCTGTAGGTGAAAGGTACACATATGAAGCAGTGTCACCTGCATTCACCCCTTAGCATAAACTGTACAAGTACTTGGCGAGGCAGTTGGAAGTGAAACACTCAGCTCTGCGAGATGTGGACAACGCTTCCGAGGAGTACTCCAAAGCAGAGCGACAGTTGGATGCTTTGGTGTCCATGCATATGTTCCTAGACGCCGTTGGAGTGAACCCTAAAGTGATCCCTGTAAGACATTCTTCTGTGTGGTGTGCATGCAGTTGTGGAGGGTTGAAGTTATATAAGATGCGTGTGTGTCAGGGAAGGTGTTGTTGGGCAGTGTCGAACTGGGCAAGGAACTCTCCAGGTCATACTTAGCAGGTCCGGGGTTCCCCTCCAAAGGACTAGTACAGCAGTACTTACAGTGCAAACTGTACCTGGGCGAGCCTGGCTCCCCACTCTGTCGTGGGCGTGTGCATAGTGTTCACACGCCCACTGTATGTTTCCCATGAGCTTGTTACGGCCTGTTACCAGGGTGCAAAGTGTGCGCACCAAGGCAACTTCCTAGTTAGCTGTGTTACCCTAGTGCGTGCTGTAGGCAGCCCTGAGGCACAAGCTAAGTGTGAATGTCCTGCTGGGAACTGACTGTCCAGGCATGTGAATGGCAGAATAGGAGAGGATAAAGCAGGTGTAGATGGCATGTACTCAAGTGACGCTTGTCCCCATGTACGCACGCACATCCCTGTGTGCAGGTGTCTGATCTGAGATGGACTGTAGATGGTCTTTTCCACACCAGTGACACTGAGCTTGAGGGAATACTGGCAAGTAGGAATCTACTTAGCTCTTGGGAGAAGCTGAAAACAGGACTGGCTGTTCTAAGGGATGTGTACGGTGAGTGTGTGGTGGTGCTGTGTGGTGTGTGCATATGGGGTACAAAGGGGGTTCTGTGCTACCATGCCACGCACAAGGGAAAATGGTGTGCAGCTGTAGAGCACCTTAAGTACTGTAAGGCCCGGAGGGAAGGGTGTATATTGAGTGGAGTCAGCCATGGGTTTACTACGTGGGTGACGTACCTATGCAGCAATGTCTGTACAGTGCCAAGTGTGCGTACACGATTGTCGGATGGCAATGCAGTGTCCCACTCATGTTTGCAAGGCTAGCTTTATTGGACACATTTGTTTGTGTAGTTTGTTATGCTAGCATGTGCGAACTGAGCCCAGGGCTACCAGCGGTTGTTTTGGCTGACACTGCTATAAAACCTAGTGAGTATAAGAAGTGCTTGAGGCTATCAGTCAGTGCAATCCCTCACGGTGTCTCATCAATGCTCACTTTGATTGTGATGTGGTTGAGGTGTCTCTCGTATTGTATGTGTGTTTTGTGTGTGTGTGTGTGTGTGTGTGTGTGTGTGCGTGTGTGTGTGTGTGTGCGTGTGTGTGTGTGTGTGTGTGTGTGTGTGTGTGTGTGTGTGTGTGTGTGTGTGTGTGTGTGTGTGTGTCGGTGTTCTGTCTAAGCTGAAGGGTACTGAGCCCGTTGGCCCCAGCAGGAGTCCACAACATGACAGAATGTGCACATTCGCACATCATCATCAGCACTAGTGTTTAGGAGTCTCTTATTTTTCACATTGCAGTAAACTCTTACAATGCAAACTTCTTTAGTTAGTAGTGTTCTGGAGAGAACACGTGTGTGCGTATGTACGTATGCGCACATGTGTGTGTGCGTGTCTGTGTCTACAGATATGTACACACACAAATACTTACATAGAATGAGTGCTGTGCTGTGCAGGTACCTCAGCAAACACAGAACGAGTGCTGTGTATAGGTGACTCGGGTGTGTGTGGGGACTGTTAGCCCATCAATATCCTTTCAGGGGGTGGAAGTGAGTGAAGAAGCCCTTGTAGTGTGGGTCGGTAGCGGTGTGCATGTGGTTGTGTGGGTGGTTTATCAGACCTTCACAAGGAGAGAGCCGTGTATGGCCCCTTGTAAATCGTGCATGTCAGTGGGCCAGGCGTGAAAGGAGGACTCAATTTGATTGGCCAAATCAGTTTAATGGGCCCATGTTCTGTTCTCCTTCCTTTTGAGTGTGAAATTATTTATTTTATTAAATTATCTTATATTATTGTATTATTTACATTCCTGACGGTTGGCTGTGTGTGTGTGTGTGTGTGTGGTGTGTGTGTGTGTGCGTGTGTGTGTGGTGTGTGCGCGTGTGTGTGTGGTGTGTGCGCGCGTGTGTGTGTGGTGTGTGCGCGCGCGTGTGTGGTGTGTGTGTGTGCCTCAAAAGTCATGCTGTGTGTGCGAGCTGGAGTGGACTCGCTCTGTGATGGTGTACAGACATCTTGTGCTTTGACAACTGCTTATCACCCGTGTATTGTTTACATATTACTATTTCAGTGTGGAACTGTGTGTGCTTGTGTGTGTGTGTATGTATGTATGTACAGTTTGTGTGTGTACGTATTGTGAGAGAAAAGAGGTGTGTACTAATAGATTTAGCCACTGTGGTACCGTGTGCTCAAACCTATGTCACTGCAGTTAACACACTGCAGTGTGTGTGCTCTATGTACCCATTTTGTCCTTGTCCAATCACACACAGCTGTAATTGGAGGCGATTGGGTACGACTTGGACGTTGTTTGTGCACTGGACATGAGCCTGTCCCCTGTTGCATTGTCCTAAAGGGCCTGTAGGTGGTTAGGAAGTTCGCTTACCCTGCCCCAGACACATGATTAGGGTGTGCCCAATGATTTTGTTAAATGTAAGTACTATAACTGGCTGTTCAACATGAGCTCATCAGCATATCCTTCTCTTTTTCTGTGAACTTGGGATCTCCTGGTCCATGGTCTGTGGTTCTGGTTGCAGCTCACTGGGTCTTCTGGGTGTGATGTCATACTTCATTTCATCAAGGTTTTCTCCCAGCTTGTCAGCTGTGTTACTCTGCAGTCTGCAAACGAGGTCCTGTGTATACCAAGGCGTGTACTTGTGGCATACGCACATACGCACGCACGTACGTATGTACGTACATATGTACGTCTATACTTCCGCCAGGTTTATGGCACTCCTAGAAGAAGTAGAAGCAGATATGGTCTAATCATGCAGTTTGTCTGCCACAGCTGTAGTGGACTAATCATATTACCTCTTCTGAAGGGTCTGGTTGCATGGGGGTGGGAGCAGACATACCAAGGCCTCTCAAGTGTGCCGTGTAGCCTGTGGCATTTGCCAGCTTGACTGTGAAGACAATGGCACATTTGGTGCTGCTAGGTATGTACGTACAGTATGTGCTACACTGGGTGGGTGGAGTGAGAGGCAGTGAATGTGTGGGTGTGGTGGGTGTCAGTGTGTGGGTGTGGTGGGTGTCAGTGTGTGGGTGTCAGTGTGTGAGTGTGGAGGGTGTCAGTGTGTATGTATATATGTATGGTGAGCAGTAGAGTTTGCAGAGTATACTGTGGAAGCTGAAGGTCACTGTACAAAAGTCAGTCAACATCCAACCCCTGTCGTATTTGCCGAAGGTACTAATCAACAGGGGTTCGTACAGTAGGTCCCAAAGGCACAATCCATCGGTAGAGGCAGATTTCTGCACGTCATCACTGTCACTGACTTGTACTCAAGTGGGTGCCCAGCATTCTGGATAATGCCATGTGTGTGTGTGTGTGTGCATGTGCGCGTGTATGTGTGTGTGTAAGGAGCCAGCTGGATTGGCTAGGGTATTTAAATGTTCCTTGGTAATTATCTGGGTGTCCTCAGTGCTGTCTGGAGGAAGCATGACCAGCCTCTTGCTCTGATGTACAGTGTCATTTAAGGAATTCTCTTGCACTGTCTGCGTACACACAAGGAGCTCTGGCATGCGTTGTTTGTGATGGTGCATTCAAGGTGGTGTGTGTGTGTGTTGGTGGGGAGCTGGCTGGATCATCCAGTGGGTGCGTCGACTGTTTTTAGTACTCGGCATGTCCCCAGCATGCCAGGCATATCATTCCCTTGTAGCCTTGCCCTTAGCTACAGTGCACCTCAACAACTCCAACTAGTGGCGATGCAAGCATGCTCACTGGACAGCAGGAATGCACCACAACATTCGAATCTATTTATATATGTGTGTAGGTGGTGTGGGAAAAGACCATGTGTTGTGTTGTTTGTATATCTAGTGTGTACCTGTGTGTGTGACCGTGTGTGGAACCCCTACATGTGTCTTTTGAAGTCCTTTGTAATCTAGGATGAGATTATTACTGACAGGGGAAGTAATCAGTGGGGTGCTTGTGGGAGGTCGCATGACTGTGTGTGTGTGTGTGTGTGTGTGTGTGTGTGTGTGTGTGTGTGTGTGTGTGTGTGTGTGTGTGTGTGTGTGTGTGTTGTGTGTGTGTGTCTGTGTTGTGTGTGTTGTGTGTGTGTACGTGGTATGCGTAATCCACACAGGGTCTGTTGCATTTGCATACACACACACCCCTCCCCCCACCTCCTCTTCTTCCCCCATGACTGCTACACTTGATGCTTGTTCCTCTCCTCTCCCAACCCACAGATGAGGTCATCAACAACCAGAAGGGGAAGAGAATGAGCTCTGCATCAATGCCATGCGATGATGACTCATCCCCCTCCCCCAGACTGCACTTGAGGCACTCCGAGGTCCTGCCCCCTTGTACTCCACCCGCCTCCTCACCTGTTCTCCAGCTCCGCTCTCACCTTCCCTCCCACCTTGCCTCCTCCATGTCAGTCCTCCCGGCAAGCAGCAGAGGGAGCGTTGAATCGGTCCCAGGGGCCGTGCGGCGAGCCCAATGGATCAGAGGTAGCAAGGGCAGCGTTGACTCAGCACAGTTGCTTCAGCAGCGTTCCCAACGGCAGGGTGCATACAACCCATCTGTGTACATGAGCAGTGAGACCATTAATAAGGCCAACCCCAGCCACCTTTCTGTGCCACAGTATGAAGGAAAGAAGGGACATTTACGTTCCAGGTCGCTAGGCAACGACGTACAATTCTCAGTCTCCAACACAGGCCCCAGATCAGAATCATTTTATCAAGACCCAGTCTGTGAGGACACTCCCGGCCGTATGCTCTCCATGCCCTCCCCAAGTCTCACCCGCAGTGACGAATACAGCGTTGACTCCGCCACTCAACGTTCACCCCCTGCAATGGTGAAGCAGTCATCCTTAGGGGGCTACTCTCTCGATTCCCGCCTCGTTTCCTCACAACAGCACTCTCATCCAACCTTCAACTTGGAGCATACTGACAATGAGTTTGGGGAGTGTTCCTCCCTCTGTTGCTTCAACGGCCACTACTACTCTGATGACGAGGTGGAGCCAGGGAAGGCGCGCTCCCTGCCAAAACTGGCCATGATCTCTGTGTCCGCTGAGCATGGCTCAGCGAGAGAACCCTTTCAGAGGGCATTGTCAGAAGTGCAATGTAAGTGTGTGTGTGTGTGTGTGTGTGTGTGTGTGTGTGTGTGTGTGTGTGTGTGTGTGTGTGTGTGTGTGTGTGTGTGTGTGTGTGTGTGTGTGTGTGTGTGTGTGTGTCAGTGTGTGTGTCAGTGTGTGTGCAGGGTGTGTGTGTGTGTGGTGTGCGTACTCGTGCATGTTGTGCATGCATACGTACGTACGTATGTGTGTGTGTGTGTGCGCATGCTAAGCTTTTCAATGCTAGAGTGTCTACATCCGTACTGACACATGGAAGCTACTGTTCAAGAGGTTGTGTATGCCAATGGGAAGCTACCATTCCCAGCATTCTAAGAACTGTTTTTGCATTCCAATTCCTACTGCCGGTCCCTTGAGAGGAGCTGGCTACTCATGCATGAATTAGGCGCGCCAGGCTGTACGGCCTTGTATACACATCTAACTGTGTTCTGTGCCCTGCTCGGCATTCAGCTTTCTGTAGGTAAAGGTGCTACCCAACCTCTGTGAGAGGGTGGGTAGCGAGGGAAGGGGATTGATGACAGTAGATTAAAGTTCATGCTACCTAAGACATACCTATCTACATACTGTATGAGTATAGGGTTGTTAGAATGTTATGTATAAGTTGTCACGTACTTCTTAGGGGAGTGCCTTAGTATTACTTACTGTAGTTTTTATGGTATGTGCATACGTACGTACGTACGTGCACACGTAGTTGGAATTGTGCGTGTGCATGTGTGTGTTGTGGCGGTGTTGTATGGTTAAGCTACGCTTCACTTGTGCCCCTTCCCTGTGCTCTGTTGCTTGCAGCTGCTTACCCAAGCCCCCCTGCCCTCCAACCCACCTCTCCACGCACACAAGGTGCCAACACACCAATAGGACTTGTGGGACACCGCATCCCACACAGGTCAGCCACAGCCTCTCTCCCTCCCTCCCTCCCTCCTTCCCTCCTTTTCCTATATTTGGATGCACTCTTCCCTTCCAGTCAAGTACTCTCTCCCTCTCCCTCTCTCCCTCTCTCTGGTATGTATGTCCTTGCTTCCTGAACTCCCTCATGCAACTTTTGTAGTGTGTTTGGGGAGGGACATGGCTGTTTCAATGTGTGATGTGTAATTGTGTGTATGCATTTGTGTCACTTGTGTACAGGTTCAACGACTCCCGCTCATTCCTGAATTCAACATGTGACTTCTGTAACAAGACAATGCTCTTGGGAGTTCGCTGCAAGGCGTGCAAGTGAGTGTTGACAGCCAGCTGGAGAAGAGAGGGGAGGGGAGAGGGAGCAGAGTGTATTGAATGCATTAGTGTCACAACAGGGTATACAATAGGTGTCAGGTCATGTTTGAGCTGAGTCATCAGCAGCTGGGCACCCCCTGGGGAGCGTGGAGTGCAGGTCACTGTAGTAACTACCTCTGACCTAGATATTGTGCTATAATAATAAAATGGGTTAAATGGTCACATGTCAATTGCTGTGTGATGACATCATCACCCCACCGCCATATGTAACCTAGGTATATATGACGTAATGCTTTTTAGGGCTTTTGACTGGCCAGCATGTTCTCAGTCACACTGTCTGTGAACTGCATTAGGGAGTCTGTTGGTGTTAGGTCTGATGTCTGGAGTGCAGGATATGCTCACACACAAGATATGTATGTGTGTGTGTGTTTGTGCTCTTTGGCTGTAAATGTCCTTATCCTCTTCCCTAGGGATAGTCCTCTTGTCTCTACTTACATGCAACACCATCCCCTGTCCCGTAGTGTATGAGACCAGGTGTTGGTCCTTCTATATTTGCATGCCCCCACCTGTTCCTCCTGCCACTCCTCACTCTCTTACCCTCATGTACGTAGATTCAAGTGTCACAAGGCCTGTGCTAAGAAGGTCCCAGACTCCTGCGGTCTACCCAAAGGTCTGGAAGAAGCCTTCAAAAACATGGTTCTCTGTCGGAGTCCCGCTCCTTCCATCGACACATTCCCCATCCAAGACCTGTCAAGAGAACCAGAGAAAAGTGAGGGAACTGCAACATGAACTGTATATGTGTGACCATTGCCAAACATGGAGCCATCCTAGCCTTGAAGTCAAGGCTGTACATCAGTTTGAATGTTTAAGAGTTTGCAGCTGAGTGTCACTTTTGAGAGATGTGTTTACTGCTGTTGTGAGATGAAGGAGATGGGGGGGGCTGTTATTGGGTTGTGTGTACGTACATACATGAGCGGTCAAGCTAAGTGCATAGACAGCTACCCCTTGAACCGTGTCCCGATCCAGTTTCAGTTGCATTGTTCTAGTACATGCACTGTTACCCGTTATGTTGTGTTCCTCGTCTTCGTGTGTGTGTGCGTGTGTGTGTGCGTCAGTGTTCTCTTCTCTCTCCCTGTGCAGGCAAGTACAGTCCTGTGGCTGAAAGTAGACCCTGTGACAACTCACAGGCAGCTATCGGCACCACATCAGGATCTACTCAACTCAACCTCACCTCCCCCTCTGTGTCTTCCTTCTCCTCCTCCTCCCTCTCCCCTACCATGTCCATATCCCCGCAGTCCAAGGATCGCACCCTTTTCTTCAGCCTGAGCAGCAGCAAAGGGTCCACAACAGCCGACGAAAGTAGTGAACACGAGCTTGAAGCAAGGGACAGCAGCGAGTTCGGCAGCAGCAGTGCCTCTCGATGTCACATCAGCAGCAGTCTGGACGATATCACTGATGTGCAGAGAATGGAAGGTGCAGTGAAACGTGGTCCCAGACCCCCACCCCAGATTACCCCAGATTGTCTCTGTTGGCTCTCTCCCGGACCTCCACAAACCAAAGACACCCGTCAACTCGGAAGATTTTGAGTGAGACTATGTTCACACGCACACACACACACACACACACACACACACACACACACACACACACACACACACACACACACACACACACACACACACACACACACACACACACACACACACACACACACACACACACACACACACAAGAAGGTTGTCGTCAAACAAAGGTTGTTACAGTGCCCTTTCTTTCCCTGCCTGCAGCCCACCGTCTTTGATCCACAGTTCTGTGACAGAGAGCACAGTGACCAATGGCAGCATGGGGGTGAGTGGGGCAGCGTGGGGGTGAGTGGGGCAGCGTGGGGGTGAGTGGGGCAGCGTGGGGGTGAGTGGGGCAGCGTGGGGGGTGAGTGGGGCAGCATGGGGTGAGTGGGGCAGCATGGGGTTGAGTGGGGCAGCAGCTGCCAGTGGTGCAGTGCCTTCATGTGTGCTTTTGTGTACTGCCTTTGGTGTGTGTATGTGCGCTATGTATGTTTAATGTCAGAAACAAGTGCTTGATGAGGAGAGCTTAGAAAGTGTGTGTGTGTGTTTGTTGTGTAGTTGGTTGAGTCTGACATTGGCTCAGTGACGACAGTGGTGGCCTCCATGGGCAGTGACTTCATCGACGGAGATGTGGACTCACTCGCCTTGGCAGATGGTGCTACCAACCAACAGGTGTGTGTGTGTGTGTGCGTGTGTGTATGCATGACCAGGTGCGTGTGTGATTGTGCGTGCAAATGATATGGTGTCATATACATTACTCTAGCCTATGCATCCAACTCCACATTTCTCTCTCATTTCTGAATCAAATTGTAGAAAGAATGGGAGATTCCTTATGAAGAACTGACACTGTCTACTCTTGTCCGAGAACAGCCGTTCACTAAGCTACAGACGTGGAGGTATACTTGTGTGTGGTGTGTGTACACGTGCATGCATGCTGCTTGTATGTATGTGTGTGTGTTGGGAGGGGAGTGTGTACAGATAGCAGTGATGACCGCTATTCTCTCTCTCTCTCTCTCTCTCTCTCGCTCTCTCTCTCTCTCTCTCTTCCAGGGGTAACTGGCATGGAGAGGTCCTCGTTCAATTGTTCAATGTTCCAAATGCCACTGAGCAGCAGATTAGAAAATTCACCCATGACGTGGCAGCCCTGAAGCACAGTCGTCATGAGAATGTCATTCTCTTTATGGGAATATGCTCAAGACCGCCACATTTAGCAGTTGTGACAAGGTGGGGATGACATACAGTGTACACACACACACACACACACACACACACACACACACACACACACACACACACACACACACACACACACACACACACACACACACACACACACACACACACACACACACACACACACACACACACACACACACACACACACACACACACACACACACACACACACACACACACACACACACACACACACACACACACACACACACACACACACACACACACACACACACACACACACACACACACACACACACACACACACACACACACACACACACACACACACACACACACACACACACACACACACACACACACACACACACACACACACACACACACACACACACACACACACACACACACACACACACACACACACACACACACACACACACACACACACACACACACACACACACACACACACACACACACACACACACACACACACACACACACACACACACACACACACACATGTACCTGTGTAGCAAGCAAGTTCATCATGTGCTTTGGAGGAACCTACATCATCCTTGTCTTGCACTGTCAGCATGTCAGCTTTGACATGATGTCACTGGCACTGTATAAGATGACAGAGTTATGTAGTCTGTACTTAATGCACTAAAATCAATACTACCAACACATCACTCACACTGTCCAGAAATTTCTTTTGTGTATACATTGGTTATTATCCCTCTCCACCCTCACGCAGTGATTTCAAGGGTCACTCCCTGTACAAGCACATACACCTGTGGTCCACGTCCTTCTCAAGTAGACGTGCACACCACATCATTCGCCAGGTGGCACAGGTGAGTGTGAAACTGCCCTGTTTGCTGCCTTATGTAGGCATGTGATGTCATGCATAGAGTCTAAGCTAGCCATTGAGTAGTAGGGTGTGGGAAAGTGCGTGGTGAGAATGTTCAGCCCGAATGCAATAACAGGTGGGAAGACGGTTATTTTGATGGTGATTGATTTGTGTGATTCTGTTAGTTTGAGAAGTATCATACTAAAATAGGATGTGTTTTGAAATGCTGTAATGTGTAGTCCTGACAACAGTCTTTTGAACTCCCACAATCTGTTAGATGGTAGTTATGCAATAACTATTGCAGATGTCCTGCACAAGGATGGGACTCGGGTTACCATTTTTGGGTAACAGAGGTGCTCTTATACCATATTCAGCTTTCCACCAGCTGCCACTAATTGTTTGAGCTCAGAAGCACCAAGTGTCCCCCACAAGTTCTTTTAGACTTTAATTATTTGCTTCAACCTCTGCCCTCCATTCATACCACCCCTATTGTGCTGAAGGGTAACCTAATACGTAATGCACTTCACAATACAATGCAATACAATACAATACATTACAATACAATGCATTACAATACAATGCATTACAATACAATGCATTACAATACAATACTGCTCATTCCTCTTCCTCCCAGGGGATGGGGTACCTGCATGCAAGAAACATTGTCCATAAGGACTTAACCTCGCGCAATGTACTCCTTGATGAACAGCTCTCCGATAAGGTAGTCATTACAGACGTCGGCTTCAACAGTGTCACTGATGGTCAGGCGTTCATGGGGTAAGTCCACTCCAGAAACTGTAGCCGTGTGGTCTCCCACCAATGCTCGTACAATGAGTTGTCTTGTTCATTGTGCGGGCATCTATTGCATTTGTTGTGTTGTGTTGTAGTGTGTCGGGGGAGGGGTGGGCAGAGTTTGGAAATGGAGAGCCATTTCTTTTTAGCAGTCATCTCAGCAAACACGCTAACATCCTCATCCACTTTCTCTGGTAGGACTCATGGAGACAAACTGATTATCCCTCGCGGGTGGCTCAGCTATGTCGCCCCGGAACTGCTGGCTGTGCTCTCACCCGACGAATCCTGCCTGGACAGTATGCAGTACACCTACCAGTCGGACATTTATGCCTTTGGGTGAGTTTAACTTGAGTAACGGATGTCACATTTGTCATCATGGGAAGTCAGAGTAGCTGCATATCTTGCAGTGGTGATAGACAACCTCTGTGTGTGTGAGCATGCATGCGCTCATGCATGTGTGCAAACGTGTGTATGTGCACCATTCCACACTGATTAAGCCACTTGACCCATTAAGCCATTACGCCTTGTTGGACTAAACTGAGCTGACCACAGCACTCATCTGTCACTCCCCTCCCCTTTCCCTCACTACCCAGTATCCTCTGGTACGAGTTGTTAACGTGCAAGTTGCCGTTCCAAGACTATGAGCCAGAACAACTTATTTATGCAGTCGTGAATGGACTACAGCCCAAAACAAGCAATATTCCTGCCACAGATAACGTTAAGGTTGCCAGTCTACACACACACACACACACACACACATGCAGGAAGGGGGGTCAGTTAACTAACCTTCCCCACCCATTCCTTTTAGGAAACCATTTCCAAGTGTTGGAGTCATGAACCCCAAACTAGGCCACCCTTTGCAAAGGTACTGAATGAAGTCAAGCGGAGGATGCCTGTCACAAGAATGGCCTCTCATCCAGCAAAACTTTCCAAATCGATGGAGCTGATAGCTATGTTTTAGCTGTATTTTCTGCAACGAAAACGCACACGCAGTTATTTATAGTGGGGGGATAATGTGACTTGGAATAATGTTTGGGCGCCAAATTTAAATCATCAACTTGGTAACGGGACGGTTGGACGCAGGGACGATGCCCAGCGGTAAGACCTATTCCAGAGCGGCGTTGCGTTAGCGTATAACCTTACACTGCATATAGAATAGCAGTCCCTGTTAGCGTACGTATGTGCACGTAAGCGCAATGACGCGCTCTGTAATGAGCTTTATCACACGCACAGGAAGAGGAATTAGAGGCAGAGAGAAAGGCTTGGCTGATTTGCTGACGAAGAACAAGCAATTAGCCGCAGCTCTTGGTGCGTATTCCCTCAGAACCACACGCTCTTACTTGTACTGTGTGTGCTGGGATTATTGTTACAGTAGGAATATGACCCGTACATCTTCATGCCAATATTAATATATATAAAGCAGCACACATACACGATGCAGTCCTTTTATATAATGTGCCATGCATAAGCAATTCATGACAAGTGTATGATACAGAAATGCACACAGGTTAGTACAAGTGTGGAAAAGGCAGTTCCTCGGTGGGCTGCAGCCAGTTCTCCTCGTCCCATTTGGCTTCACCTGCGTCATAAACGTGGAAGGTGTAGATGTTTCGAGAGCGATTCGATGTGTTGGCACCACTCTTGTGCACAACTTCCCCACCAATAATCACCAAAGTTCCCTTCTTCACCTCAGCTATGTGATAGAGCTCTTCGGGTACCTCAGGTGCAGTGCCTTCCACCCTCGTCGGCGGTCCACTGGGGTCACTTGTGCGTCGCAGTCGCAGAGTGAGCTCCTTGTGTTGGCTCCCTGGTGCAAACCACAAACAACCATTATCAGCATCAGCGTCCTCCAGTGCAATCCAGAAGCCAATCAGACGTTTGGGCACTGTGTGGAGGAAGCTCGAGTCCTGATGCGGTCCTACCTTGCCACCTATGGCTGGAGGCTTCAATATGCACATGCTCTGAACAACAGCCGGATGCTTCATAGATAAGTTCCTGCAAATGGTCTTAAACTTGTGGCTGAAGGTAAACTCTTTGAATATGGGATCCAGAGCGTGTAAGGCATGTCCCACTTTATTGATAGAAGCTACTCGGTCGTATTTTAACTGCCCTTCTTCGTCAAATGCGTTTTCCTCGAAGAAGAATCTAACCTTGTCCCCGCTTGTGAGAAAATAGTTTTCGCCAGTCTGCTGGTGTTTGTCCGTGCTGAAGACAACGCGAGGATGCTGGCTCAGGTCCGCTTCGCGAATAATCTGGTGGCATCTGCTTAACAGTTGGTCGCACTCTTCGTCGCTGCAAAAGTTCTCAAAGAGTACATAGCCGTCTCTGTAGAACGTTTCAACTTGACCCTTGGATAGTCCCTCCATTTTAACGCACTTTAAACCTACGTAGTTTGACCTTTACCCCTTGGGTGACAACGATTTGATTGTGTGCCGATTCACTCTTCCATTTCACCAGAGAAAGAAAAGGGGTCTTGTGCTAGACTGAGGGATGAGTTGATTGAGCTGAGGCAGAGAGACCTCAGGAGCTATGAAGAAGCACTTGCAATGAAACAAACTGTTACAGAGCTTACAACAAAAGTGAGCACCACAAGTTATGCATACCAGCACACTGATACTACTTAATTAATGCACTCACATAAGCCTATATATATTATGTTAGCTCTGTGGTGCACACTACGTACAGTGAAGATAGACATACAGTTCATTGCATGTAAAAACACATATTGTCCCCTTGGTGGCACAGTTTGCTCAGATTCAAGCACTTGCACAAGAAGCCTCCACACTTGCAGAGCAGGCAGTGGGAGAGCCCGCTATGTCACCCCACCACACAACACCCAACACCAGGAGGACCAAGCACGTCAGAGACAAACCTCCACTGCCGAGTATACCCCCTGAGTCGCCTGCACACGCCGCTCAGCACCGTTCTCCAGAACAGCTCCCCACTTGTCGCCAGGTTGTGACTCAGCTGCTTCCAACCGTGGGGGCAGTAAGGAGACAGACCAAGCAACCACGGCAACAGAGGAATCAAACTAAACTAAACAGCGTCCAGTGGCCAGTGAGAAGACTGTCGGATCTGCAGTGGCCTGCAAGAAGAAGTGTCTCTGATACTGTAGACTGTTGTAAAACTCCATTGGATCTGCCTAGTAGTGGTATGCTGCAAGTAGGACCAAGTACAAGTAACACACCCATACAACAAGTAGCATACCCATACGACTTTAACTCGTGCATCCCCCTCGTGGCTACTGGTATACAATCCTCCGAGACATCAGCGATTGACACTAGCGAAGGTGCCATCACTGCTGACTCTTACTCACGCTGTGAGACCTTCCCAAATCTGCCCTTGGGGACTGATGATCACAGCATGGAGGGGATACTGAGAGACATTGAGGAGCAACTTGAAGGAGCTACACCAAGAGGTATTTTACACAGCTGTGTGGGTGCTCGTGTGGGTGTTTTTGTGGGTGTGGGCGTGCGAATGTATGTGTATGTGGGTGTGGGTGGGTGTTGTGTGTATATATGTGTGTATGTATGTGTGTATGTGTATGTGGGTGTGGGTGTGGGTGTGGGTGTGGGTGTGGGTGTGGGTGGGTGTTGTGTGTATATATGTGTGTATGTATGTGTGTATGTGTATGTGGGTGTGGGTGGGTGTTGTGTGCATATATGTGTGTATGTATGTGTGTATGTGTATGTGGGTGTGGGTGTAGGTGTGGGTGTGGGTGGGTGTTGTGTGTATATATGTGTACGTATGTGCTTTTGTGGGTGTGGGTGGGTGTTGTGTGTATATGTGTGTATGTATGTGTGTATGTGTATGTGGGCGTGGGCGTGGGTGGGCGTTGTATGTATATATATGTGTACGTATGTGCTTTTGTGGGTGTGGGTGGGTGTTGTGTGTATATATGTGTGTATGTATGTGTGTATGTGTATGTGGGTGTGGGTGTGGGTGTGGGTGTGGGTGTGCATGTACAGTTGCACAACATGTATCACCTTTTTATGTACTTGCAGTCCCAGTAGGTATGGGAGCTAGGCAGAATTCTCAGCCCACCACTCCAAGTGGCCAGAACAGGCAGACACACAGTCAGAAGGAAGACAATAAGAGCTTAAGGTCTAGCCATGCACATACAGCACTTCTGTGTGCCTCTGTACAAGCCATGTACTAGAGCCCTCTGTACAAGCCATGTACTAGAGCCTCTGTACAAGCCATGTGTACTGGAGCCCTCTGTACAAGCCATGTGTACTAGAGCCCTCTGTACAAGCCATGTGTACTAGAGCCCTCTGTACAAGCCATGTGTACTAGAGCCCTCTGTACAAGCCATGTGTACTAGAGCCCTCTGTACAAGCCATGTGTACTAGAGCCCTCTGTACAAGCCATGTGTACTAGAGCCCTCTGTATGTACTGGAGCCCTCTGTACAAGCCATGTGTACTAGAGCCCTCTGTACAAGCCATGTGTACTAGAGCCCTCTGTACAAGCCATGTGTACTAGAGCCCTCTGATTGGCAATGCGTGACAGTGGCACATATTGGTTTGCAGGAGAGCGGTGGCTAGTTCAAAAGCAGGGAAGAGCATCAGAACACGCATGGTGAGTAGTTGCAGGTCTGTTAGCTAAAGATACACCTAAAGATGTCATCCATGCATCAGTGTGACTCATCCTGCAGGGCAATAGAGCACTGATAGAGATTACCAATGCACGCAACCGATCCTGGAGCTCTGATAGCGCAGTGGTAAGCAGCACTCACAGCATGTCTACACTGTAGACAGCAATGCAATACATTATACGTATACTGAATGCATTATGCAGTTACATGCACAATGGAATAATATACTTGCTGCCACTGCATTGCATATGCAGGTTCCCATGACGACTCTGGACCTGATAGACCTCAGCACGTCACTGCCATCCCCCATCTGTGAGGGAGCCACCATGCTTGCCCTTTGCCCACCAGCAGCGGTAGCCCACCAAGGGTCGCATTCAGTGGGGCAGGAGCAGACCAGTGTACTGGGGGACAGTACTAGTGAACTGGGGGATGGTGCCAGTGTACTGGAGGACAGTACAAGTGTGGGTCGCGCAGTGCCCCTTGTGTTACCCTCTGTGGATGTGGCACAGAGAAGAGAGAGAGCAGTTATGTCCATGTCTCTTCAGAGAACCTTAGCAAGCAAGAACCAGCCAATAAGAGGTGATTCTAGGAGAAGGCTTAGAGGTCGATCAACAATCCCACAAGAACCGCTTTCAGACGCGCAACAGCTCAGCAGTGAGTGCTCTAAGGGACGCATGGAACAATTGGCTGTAGCAAATATGTTGCAGTTGGTAGAGTGATTTACCACACACACCCTGCCCCTCCCCTGCAGCCTCACAAACCAGAAGGAGCTCACGAACTAGCACTGCTAAGCAAATCTGCTACAAAGAGCAACCTCTAAACGGGTACGCAGTAGTAGATACAATCGAACTGCATTAGCATTTGACTAACTTGTTGACAATACTGTGCTGATTACTGATACCTCTCTACACTGCAGCAAGAAGAGACGGGGTGACCCTGGATCTGATCCATTCTTCCTGGATGCTTGGAGGAGCAGGTTGATGAAGGTAGACCAAAATAGACTCAAATCGCGGCAGAGACACAATCTCTAGCCTTTGTGATGCCGTTTACATCAATGGGTAATCAACCACTGTATAGCTCTTTGTACAGGATTCACTGGCAATACAGTCTTGTACACAACCCACAAGTCTAGTAGAAAAACTGTAGATAAGTTGCCTGTGTTTGGTCTGAGCAGACCAACTATCATTGTCTGTCCATGTCCATGATTAATACCCCTAAGATACTCCAGAGGTAGTTCTATAGGCTCTTCAATTATCAGAGCACATTCATATACGCATACACCATGCAGTTGCCATCGTTTCAGTGCATTGGCATGACTAGCCTTTCACTTCACCTCATTGAAAGGGGTACCAAATTAAATAATAAGAGAGTGGTAAAGCTATAGTGTAGCTGCATGAAGGAGGCTGTGGACAAAGCAGTGGCGATATCCCCCCAAATACAAGCTATGTGAAACACCCCCCTACCCTTCGGCTTTCCCCTCCATCCATCCCTTTCCTCAGCAGCAAGCCAAGGTATAGAGGTAAGACCAACATGTAGCAGCCTCACAGAAATAGGGACTTGGTATAGGCTAGCCATGAAAAGGGATGCTGAGACATGCAATTGGTTGAAACAAAAGTGGTCTTACACAAGTTCGGTTTTCAGCATTTCCTAGCTCAACCTCAACCAACAACAGCTGGACAGCTTGAGTCAGCACTGCACACACCACCAAGCCCTACACTCTGCTCTCCACCCTCAGCTGCCACCTGGCGGCTAGCACCAGTCTTGCACGCCAGACAGACAGCACTGGTCTTGCACACCAGACAGCCAGCACTGGTCTTGCACGCCAGACAGCCAGCACTGGTCTTGCGTGCCAGACAGCCAGCACTGGTCTTCCGTGCCAGACAGCCAGCACTGGTCTTGCGTGCCAGACAGCCAGCACTGGTCTTGCGTGCCAGACAGCCAGCACTGGTCTTGCGTGCCAGACAGCCAGCACTGGTCTTGCACGCCAGACGGTTAGCAGCGGTCTTGCACACCAGACGGCTATGCCACAGTTGTGCAACAATCTTGACCCTCACTGCAGGTTAAAGTCACTAGCACATACCACCATATCACATCACATTAGAATCACATACTGTTCACAACACATTACAAGTAAATCATTGCCTGTCTATGGCATCAGAACATGAACAAAAAAGATGTAAATACACGTACAAACTAATGTGAAGCAACACGAGCAGCATGAACAGTACCTGCAACATGTGTTTGCAACCTCACCGCGTTGCTGACTACCGCATAAAAGGTACACGTATATCATGTACATATGTATGTTTATATGTATGGAGTTGTTTTGAGATTGGATGAGATTAGATAATTGTCTTGGTCCTAGACATCTACTGCTCCCGTCCAGTATGAGTCCGTGTCACTAAAGGAAGTAGAGGCGATCCGCCAGCTCCTGACTGGGCTCCTGATGGATGCTCTGCCCAACCAGGAAGGCCAGTTTGTGGGCATACTGGCATGGAGCAGGGACACGGATGGTGCCCTGAGGGGGGGGAGGAGGAGGAGAGGGGAGGGGAAGAGGAGAGATAACATGCTCCAGTACTCACACTCACACATTGCACAAATGTATAAAACCCGAAGAGCAGACAACTACAGTAGCACATACGTACACGAACTCACAGGCCAGTTGTAGTAGAGGTGACACAGTTTGTAGGTGAGCCTCTGGAAGTGGTCAGGTTTGAGTGTCGAGGAGTCAGAGATGACGTTGTAGTGAGTGGGTCCCACCGTGCCCTGACGGACAGCCTGACTCACCACAAAGAAGTCATACCTGTACCAAGTGAATGAAAGAGAAACATGTGAGGCATTGAACTGAAGTTGAAGGCACATGAATGCGAGTCGTGTGTAATTCAACATTTGTTCACCCAGACAGGTTCCACGTGGCACTGGAGACGACAGCCTGGTGGAGTTTATTAGGTGCAGCCATGTGGCTGATGTGGGCCCGAGTATGAGGCAACTGTGAGCAGTGACCATCACACCTGCCAAACCACTGGCCGTGACACAACCATCAACCTGCTAGTCACACACCTGCCCTCTGACAATCTTACACTAATGACATACGTACCTACATAATCACAACCTCCCGCTTTCATTCATGTCTTAACTCTCCCACTCCTTGCAATGTCTGCAGTTCCCATCATCATCATCATCACCACACACACACACACACACACACACACACACACACACACACACACACACACACACACACACACACACACACACACACACACACACACACACACACACACACACACACACACACACACACACACACACACACACACACACACACACACACACACACACACACACACACACACACACACACACACACACACACACACACACACACACACACACACACACACACACATCTGTCCACTTACCATCCCTTCTTTGTCACCTCTTTGTCCACAACTGTGCCCGGTGGAGGGTTGAAGAACTGGCCACGGTTGTTGTAGAAGAATCGTGTGTTGATCCTCTTTGTGACCACAATGAAGGCAAACTTGGGGTTGTAGTTGGCTTGCTGCTGGAAGGCCACCTTCATCTGCGCCACCTCAAACTCAGACACGTGGGACAGCTGTCCCTCGCCCACACCGTCACGGTAGACAATGATGCGGTCAGGAAGACAACCATTTATCTCATTGTACTTTCTCAAAGCGGCTAATAGTATTGGAGGATACACAGGGTACCATTTACAGTCAAGCCTCTCAACACAGTGGATATTGTTGTTGCGTTTCTCTCTCTTTCTCTCTCTCTCCCTCTCTCTCTCTGTCATGTGAGTGCATGTGTGTGTACCTGTGACAGCGACATTCAAGCTGACGGCCAGCTCCTGTCCAGGAGACTGAAAGAAGCACTGGCAGAAATACCTGGAGCACAAGACCATGAACATGAACATGAACAAGAGTGACACCTCAACCTCCCACCACCATGGGAGAGGAGCCTAGGGGGGGGCAGATGCAGCTAGGAGGCACACAACTCACCTAGTAAGGGCTGCATTCATGGAGGCAGTGAACCCAACAGCAGAGCGGCCCTTCTGAGAGGAGTCATGGTACGTGTCAATGCCAATCACCATCATGTTCTTGAGCTACATATTGAAAGAGAGAGAGAGCACAAACCAGCAAGAGTTTCTTTCCTCCTACTGTTGTCTGTGATTCTTCCTTCACTCCCCCACTCCCTCTCCCTCCCTCCTTCCCCCTCACGGGTATCTCCAGTGCCCACAGCTCCCCTCCGAGCTTGCAGTTCAGCTGAAGGGCAATCTTGGTGGTCACACTCATGAGGCTCTTCGGGTTCCCGATGGTCTTGGACTGGATGCACTGGGAGGGAACTGAGCGGGAGAGAACCAAAGAGAGAATGCTGCCACATTCACACGCCATCACCCAGGCACTCCTTCCACCCAGCCTCACCTGGCTTCTCCAAACAGCACAGCTTCTTGATGGCATCATAGCGGTCCTTGGTACTCCTCGGGAGAATGCAGATCACCTGAAATTTAAAATACGAAGCAACCCATGATCAGGCTGCATTCAGTGAACCACAGCTCAAACCTCCTGTCAACCTTATACTATCTATCTTTACCCCAGATAAGAACATCAGTACCTTCACTGCTACTGTACCTCCTGAGACATGTATGTATGTATGTATACAGCAAATGGCAATATACTAGCGGGATTGAGGGGAATATCGATACCCCAACTTTCGTACCATTTGGACCTTTGGATTAATGTTCTGCTTGAGGGCCCGCAGGTAAGTGTCAGTGCGGTCATCTGGGAGCTCACACCTGCGAGGGTGTGTGTGTGTGGAACACACAATTAGACTCCAATCGTGATGTGGCTCCAGGTCTGCCCACCCACACTGCACTCACATCTGTGGCTGCCCCAGACGGATACCCATGGGCCCGCCAACCCTTTCCAGGGTCCTCACAAATTCACCGGCAGCCTGGCTGTCCCTCCTGGTGAAGAGGACCACAAAAGTCTGCAGACAAGTAAGAGTAATACAAAACTGGTAAGAAAGTGCTACACAATAAGAGACACAGAAAGAACTCGCACCCATTCCCCCCCCCCCCCTCCACTGACCTGGAGCTGCACGGGTGTGATCAACTGGGCACCTCTCATGTCCCTAGTCCAATCAGCGTCCTTGACATCGTAGGTATACTGGTCAGTTGGGAGGTACCAGTGGTGAGGGTGATGTCAGTAAAGGTCACCGACAGTGAGTCCTTCATTTACAGAAATGGTGAGACTCACCTGCTTATTTGCTTGGTGGATCTTCTCCGATGGAAGCACACGGGCATCAAAGTTCACCAGTTCCTTGTCAAAGCGGAGATTCCACCCTTGCAAGATTTCATTGGCTTCAGCGTGCCTAATACAGAGTGAGAGATACAGGTGATGCAAGAGAGTGAGAAGAATGAAAGAGGTTCCCGTCCTTTGTTGAAGGCTACCATCCTACCACCTTGCTGGTCCACTCACGAATTGATCTGGGCGACGAACTTCTGCATGGTGTCTACTCGATCCTTGGGTCCAACCCTGGTGTGCACGGCAAGGTCCTTCATGACTCGGAAGTCACTCCTCATCTCATCAGTGAGGCCGGTCATGTGACACAGCTCAGGGATGAGGAGAATGGGCCCATCCATACCACGACGCTGGTCCTGAGTGCAATGGAGAGAAGGATGGATCCAAGTGTTGCACACGCTCACACACAGACAGACACACTGACACAAACTCACCTTCTTCTTTGGCATGCTAACAAGAAGTGGTTGTTCCATGTCAGTGATCTTCTTGTTGTAAGCATTCTCGTAGTACTGGACAAAGGAGACCTCTCCATTGCGCGTGGAGAAAGTTGACAGCGGGTTTTTCTCCCAGTCAATGTCATCGATGCGGTATGTCTTGTTGTTGTACCTGGACAGAACGCAACAGAATACGTATATGAAATACACACTTCAGCACATCTATAAACTGGAATTGGTTGACTATATTTAGCACATTACAAGTATAGTGTGTGTGTGTATGTGAGCTTGTGCATATACATAGCATAGTCATTGGTGTGTCCATAGGTGTAGCGTTCAAGCTAAAGGCTTCCCTTCCAACCCAAATCTAACATTATGGTTTTGTCGTTGATAGACCCCTTCCCCTTCCTCACCTAGTCATGATGATGGTCCCAACCAGTTTCCTGGTGGCCTCTGCGTGGAAGTCCCTCCTGGCACTGGCATACAGGTCATACATCATCTCCAGCACGGTGATGGTGCGAAGGATCTTGTGCGAGATCTCAGCACACAGCATCACGTGGCGCTCGTAGCTCAAGATGGATGCAATGAATCCAGGCCAGATCTCCACCCTGCACGCACGCACACACACACACGTTGGTTGATACCCAGCACAGGGCGAGGCAGTGGTAAGACTCCCTCTGCAGGAGTACCGATCCCTTGGCCTCCCGTCCACCCCAACGGGTCTTACTTGTGTTCTTGCACTTCCTTCCTCAGCCTTGGGTTGTAGTAGTGGCGGCCGATCTCCTGCATCTCAAGCTTCTCCTGCACCCTGTGTGTCCGTGTGTGTGTGCGTGTGCGTGTGTGTGTGTGTGTGTGCAGTACCACCCACAGAGAAACAGTATCAGAAACCATTCACAATTAATTAGTTTATAATACAACACCCCCCAAATTATCACAACAGGTTAATGATATTCATTAGATTAGCACATGTGGCGGTCCAGGTTGGAATGCGAACATTATGTTGATTTTCCAAAACCGGATTCTTGAGACATTCTGACCTAACATGCCTACGGCTGCCTCTGCACCATGCTTTGCCAAGCTTTAGTAGTGTGACCGAAGGTGAGTGCCTTCAAAAGGAATGTGCGAGCGCTAGGGCAGGGTGTGTGCGACTTTCTCGTCTTCCATCTAATCACCACTGTTACTGTATGATGCAGTGTGGCATGGACATGAAACAAAGACAAGCAGAAGGTCCATTGAAAGCCTTACAAGCGTACTACAATAGACAATGGATAGCTACATCAATTATCACCTCAAAATTGTCACTTTGAGACTTTAGATGCAATTTCCTCAAAACCAACTTCTGGTATAATGTCCGCATTCTAACCTCGACTGCCACACATGAATGAGAATCACAGTCACCAGCTGATGGCCTCAAATGTTTTATGGTTTGTGTGTGGTGTGTGTGTGCATGTGGTGTATGGATGTGTGCGCGCGTGGTGTGTGTGTGTGCATGTGGTGTGTGTGCGCATGTGGTGTGTGTGTGTGTGCATGTGGTGTGTGTGTGTGCATGTGGTGTGTGTGCGCATGTGGTGTGTGCGCATGTGGTGTGTGTGTGCATGTGGTGTGTGTGTGTGCATGTGGTGTGTGTGTCTGCATGTGGTGTGTGTGTGCATGGTGTGTGTGTGTGTGCATGTGGTGTGGTGTGTGTGTGTGCATGTGGTGTATGGATGTGTGCGCGCGTGGTGTGTGTGTGTGCATGTGGTGTGTGTGTGCATGTGGTGTATGGATGTGTGCGCACGTGGTGTGTGTGTGTGCATGTGGTGTGTGTGCGCATGTGGTGTGTGTGTGTGTGCATGTGGTGTGTGTGCGCATGTGGTGTGTGCGCATGTGGTGTGTGTGTGTGCATGTGGTGTGTGTGTGTGCATGTGGTGTGTCTGCATGTGGTGTGTGTCTGCATGTGGTGTGTGTGCATGGTGTGTGTGTGTGCATGTGGTGTGTGGTGTGTGTGTGTGCATGTGGTGTGTACGTGTGCATGTGGTGTGCGGGTGCTTGTGTGTGGAGGTGGTGTGCGTGTGCTTGTGGGTGGTGTGTGTGTGTGCTTGTGGGTGGTGTGTGTGTGTGTGCTTATGTGTGTCCCTCCCACCTCCTGAATAGGATGTTGATCAGTTGGAGGCAGGTTGGGTTATCGGGCTGGAGCTCATTGGTCAGTTTGATCTTGATGTGAACCTCGTCACCCTCCTTCAGCTTGGACACAAGGTCAGTTTCTGGGTTGGGCAGACGGCGAGGAAGGAAGAGGACCATGCCGTCAAAGGCACGGACCTTGCCAACCAGCTCCTCATGGTCGCGAAGCAGCTTCTTCCGCAGAGCCTTGGAGTCCACAGGTGGGTTAAAATCCACATGGTACTGGTAGATGGCTGCATCTGGGCGGGTGTGTAGGATGAAGTAATTGGCAACCAGTTGGATGGGAGCGCCAGTAGTCCCTGCCTTGCTCTCAACATGAGCAGGACGCAGCTGCACCTCCGCATAGCGAGATTCAAACCTCCTTTCTCCTTGGGGTCTCATTGGCTCACGCTTGACCGGACCAGGAGGACGTTCTGATGGCTTGCTGCCAGTTTTGGGTTGAGCAGCAGCTCCGGGTGGTGGAGCAACAGCTCTGGGTGGTTGAGCAACTGCAGCTTGAGGTTGCACAACCGGTGTTGGAGGTTGCGCAACTGGCGCTCCACGAGAGCGCCCTCGGCCAACCGTTGGCTGCTGAGACATGGCTTCGGTCTGAGGAGACTCGGTGGGCCCCGGCTGCCCAGGGGGCGGGGCCTGGGAGCGCCCCCTTCCCCTTGCTCGTCCGCGTGCTCGCCCCGTCATTGTTTACTGGAAAATAGAAGGAACACCACTCGAACAATCAGCCTATTCGTTCACAGCGTGCGAATATGCCAGAGAGAATATAAAGATAAACAGGGGGCGCACACTAACCTACTAGCATTAGTGAGGCACACAGCCGACCGTTCCCCTCCAGGGGGAAGGGTTGACTCACTGTCACAGCGTGCCAACCATTCTAGAATGACACTCTTACTACAGGTGGAATCTATGACAACGAAATACGTAACAAGCCTACCTTTTCGCCGCTTCTGTCGTTGCAGTCAGCTCCTAACCTAACCCCCACCGAGTCGCAGAAGAACGTGGGCCTCGCCCGTCAGTGATACGCAATATAACGTAATGTCACGCGACGCAAGCTGGGTGTATACATAATATAAATTTGATACAATAAGCTGCCAAGGGTAGGCAAAATGTTGTAAACCTGACAATATCGATTTAACGGAAAAAGGTTTAAGTGCTAATGCTGCTGACATGAGAAAAGTTACAGGAAGTAGAGGCGATCCGCCAGCTCCTGACTGGGCTCCCTGTGGACGCTCTGCCCAACCAGGAAGGCCAGTTTGTGGGCATACTGGCATGGAGCAGGGACACGGATGGTACCCTGAGGGGGGGGGGGGGGGGGAGGGGAGGGGAGGGGAAGAAGGAGCAAACCAGCATCGAATCAACCTGCACTAGGGGGGTCATATTCCCTTTGCAGGAGACAGCCAAATGACACATCATTCAGCAAGTACACACAGCTATTCCGGACTATGCCATAGTGAACAAAGCCAGCCCACTCACAGGCCAGTTGTAGTAGAGGTGGCAAAGCTTGTAAGTAAGCCTTTGCAGGTGGTCGGGCTTGAGCCCCGATGAGTCGGAGATGACGTTGTAGTGGGTGGGTCCCACTGTGCCCTGACGGACACACTGACTCACAATGAAAAAGTCATACCTTAAAAGAGTGAGGAGAATGACACAGTGGCTAGATCGGGTAAATGAACACTTTTGTCCAAACTTGTGCTGAGTTGAAGTGAGGGCTTCTCAGCTGGCTCAGGCATGAGAAAGGGTAGTTCTCTAATACCAGCTTCACACCAGGGTTGAACCCTGATGTGAAGCTGGTATTAGAGAACTACCCTTTCTTGTGCTGAGTTGCACCTAGTGCGATGGGAGCACGCAACAGTGTGAACTTGTGAGAGCTGTGAACTAACTGCTTTGTGAATTTCCTTCCTCTAACCACCACCTCTGCTTCCATTTAAAGCCTACCCTCCTACCCCATAGCAACATAACAGGATCTGCAGTCCCCGTCACATCACCATCACACACTGCCTCCCACACACGGTGCACCTTCCACTTACCATCCCTTCTTTGTCACCTCCTTGTCCACAACTGTGCCCGGCGGAGGGTTGAGTAGCTGCCCACGGATCTTTGCAAAGAAGCGAGTGCTAATCTTTTTGGTAACAATGGCAAAGGTGAACTTTGGCTTGTACCCGCTCTGCTTTTGAAAGCATTCGTGAAACTGGGCCACTTCGAAGTCATACACATGTTGAACCTGTCCCTCCCCTACCCCATCACGGTAGACAAAGATCCGATCAGGGAAGGAGTTGTGTAGTTGGTGGTACTTGCGCAAAGCAGCTACGGGAAACCAAGAGTGAACATTTGTACTGCAACAGTGACAGAACAAGCACAAGCAGTCAATGCCTACCTGTCATGCAGACATTCAAGTTGGTTGCCATCTCCTCACCCGCTGACTGAAAGACACACTGACAGAAGTACCTGTACACACACACACACACACACACACACACACACACACACACACACACACACACACAACACAGCACAGCACAATCAACCTTTAGCAAGCATTTTTGCATAGCACAGCACGCACAGAGATAGATAAAGAACATGCTCACCTGGTGAAGGTGGCATTGGTGCTTGCAATGAAACCAAGCACGGATCGACCTTTCTGGGATGAGTCATGGTAGCTATCAATGCCAATGACCATGCAGTTTTTCATCTGGATGTTTGAGATGGCGGGTGGGGTGAGGTTTAGCACCAGGTTAATGAAAGAATTAGCAAGAGTCCTGCTACCGCCACCCTCCCTCCCTCCTTCCCCCTCACAGGTATCTCCAGTGCCCACAGCTCCCCTCCGAGCTTGCAGTTCAGCTGAAGGGCAATCTTGGTGGTCACACTCATGATGCTCTTCGGGTTTCCGATGGTCCTGGACTGGATGCACTGGGAGGGAACTGAGCGGGAGAGAACCAAACAGAGAATGCTGCCACATTTCCACGCCATCATCCAGGCACTCCTTCCACCCAGCCTCACCTGGCTTCTCCAAGCAGCACAGCTTCTTGATGGCATCATAGCGGTCCTTGGTATTCCTCGGGAGGACGCAGATTGCCTGAAGGACAAGCATACACAGTAAATTGTGACAGTTTTGATGACAGCTGAACATGTACGTTCACTGGTGTACCTTCACATACCAGCTGGAGCCTCGGATGGATGTTTTGTCTGAGGGCACGCAGGAAAGTGTCTGTGCGGTCATCTGGGAGCTCACACCTGCGAGGATGGAGGCGGGGAAAGGGAGGGGTGGGTGCGGGAAGTAGTGGAACACACAATTGGGACTCCAATTGTGATGTGGCTCCAGAATGGGAGGGGGAGGGAACACAACAGGGCGTAGGGAGTGTATGATCACAGGGAACACAACAGGGTGTAGGGAGTGTATGATGACAGGGAACACAACAGGGTGTAGGGAGTGTATGATGACAGGGAACACAACAGGGCGTAGGGAGTGTATGATCACAGGGAACACAACAGGGCGTAGGGAGTGTATGATCACAGGGAACACAACAGGGCGTAGGGAGTGTATGATCACAGGGAACACAACAGGGTGTAGGGAGTGTATGATGACAGGGAACACAACAGGGTGTAGGGAGTGTATGATCACAGGGAAACACAACATCATCAGGTACCTAGGCAACGTGGTGCTACCTAGCAACAACGTGTTTCCTAGCAACCATATCAGTCATCCCCCAAGCTTGAATATTCCATATCTATCTATGCCCACAACTCATACATATGCACCTGTCACGGTTCACATACACTCGCCCAAGCTGAGCCCCCCCTCCCCCCACAGCAATACAGACGAGGACTCACATTTGCGGTCGACCTAAGCGAATCCCCATTGGGCCTCCAACCCTATCCAAGGTCCGCACAAAGTCATTCACCTTCTGTCCATCACTGTGGGTGAACACCACGAGGTAGTTCTTCAGGTGGAGCAGAAGAGAGATGAGGAGAAGACAACATTGCTTCAGGTATTGAGAAGGATGTGCTATTATTGATGTGAAGAAGGGTGCACTGGCATATGCACAAACACCTCATTCAGGTGGTGATGGCAGACTTGCCTGGAGGTTAACTGGCTGCATCAGAGGAGCACCTCGCATCTCCCTTGTCCAGTCTGAGTCTTGGGGTGAGTAGGAATACTTCAAATGTGAGGTAGGAATGATAATATTGCAGTGGTAGGCATACACAGGCCAACCAAAGGGGACATCTAAACACTGTGCAAGAATCTCAGCTGTGTGTGTGTGTGTGTATGTGTGTGTGTGTGTGTGTGTGTGTGCGTGTGCGTGTGTGTGTGCGTGTGTGTGTGTGTGTGTGTGACTTGCAGCATACTGTAGTGGTTACCATGGCAACACAAGCTCATCAGCACACTCACAGACTTTTGTGCCTGATACAACTTCTCCGGAGGCAGTCCACGTGCATCAAAGCAGGCTGGTTTGGAGTCAAATTGCAAGTTCCATCCCTGCAGGATCTCCTGTGCTCCAGCATTTCTGGAGCAAGGAGGGAGCAGGGGAGTGTGCGTGTAATGTGCATTGGCTTCTTTCTTCTATGCACCCAATCCACACCTACACTGTGTCTACTACCTGTCTAGGGGTTCATATCAACTAGTGTAGTGATAAACAAGCAGGTTGCTATGACAACTACCCCATCAACACACAACTCTCCTTCTATAGATACCTGCCCATATCCTGCATGAATCTGTTCAGAGTGTCAACCCTCTGTGAGGGTCCAACCCTGGTGTGTACGGCAAGGTCCTTCATGACTCGGAAGTCACTCCTCATCTCATCAGTGAGGCCGGTCATGTGACACAGCTCAGGGATGAGGAGAATGGGCCCATCCATACCACGACGCTGGTCCTGAGTGCAATGGAGAGAAGGATGGATCCAAGTGTTGCACATGCTCACACACAGACAGACACACTGACACAAACTCACCCTCTTCTTTGGCATGCTAACAAGAAGTGGTTGTTCCCTGTCAGTGATCTTCTTGTTGTAAGCATTCTCGTAGTACTGGACAAAGGAGACCTCCCCGTTGCGCGTGGAGAAAGTTGACAGCGGGTTTTTCTCCCAGTCAATGTCATCGACGCGGTATGTCTTGTTGTTGTACCTGGACACAAAACCGTAACAGTAGTCACCTTATAAGCTTCAGCACATCTGGTAAGTGACAGACCATCACCCTTCATACAACCAATTCCTCTTCCCCCCTTCCTCACCTTGTCATGACAATGGCCCCAACCAACTTCCTGGTTACCTCTGCATGGAAGTCCCTCCTCGCACTCTGATGGATCTCGTACATCATCTCCAGCACGGTGATGGTGCGAAGGATCTTGTGCGAGATCTCAGCACAGAGCATCACGTGGCGCTCGTAAGGGAGGATTGACGTGATGAACCCAGGCCAGATCTCAACTCTGCATCGAGGAGGGAGCGAGCGCGCTGATTTCTCAGAGCTTAACATTAAATAAATAACAGGTCTCACTTGTGTTGGGGGACTGAGGTTGACAGCTTTGGGTTGTAGTAGTGGCGGCCGATCTCCTGCATCTCCAGCTTCTCCTGCACCCTGTGTGTCCGTGTGTGTGAACCACAACTCATAAATTAATTTGCACCTGATAATGATTATCATAACAATCACAGTTTGACAGGCATCCACCAATGTATATAAACACATGGAGTTGATCTCCCTAGCTATGAATACAATAATAATTATAGAAACAACAAATAGTTGTGGGGAGTCAGCTGGTCCCCACAGACCACTACTCACTACAGGTGTGACCCAATAGAGAAGGCTACACACTGGAATCAGTTGGTGTGGTGTATATATATACACACCTCCACACAACATATAGCAACTCTTTTTCCATTGCTGACTGCTCAACGCTCAGAGTAAGTTGAACGTGATCCCTTCCTGTGCGCTTTGAAAGACTTTCACACGTTTGCCAATGTCTTCTGCCAACAGTGACGTTTAGTCATGTAGTGATGACGTCACTGTGTGTTGACATGAAAGTGGTCCATATATATTCTCAAGTTTCAATTCTTGTGAGCAGAATTAGCAATCACAAATAGAAGTTAAATTATGTAGATTATAGTATACAAAAGATATAGCTAACATGAGCCATTTGCAACAAAAAAACGAATTCCTTGTCATGAAATTCATGGAAACGTTTTCGTCTTGCAAAAATTAGAGCTAGCACATCCACCACACATTCAGAATATCTCTTCCATAGAGGTATACCCCATTCTGAATGTGGTGACGCCTTTCCATACGATGCAAGTTGCACAAGTTACCATGGTAATGTAATGTAACACAAACAAGTATTTCGAGTTCAAAAAACTATTTTGACTCTAGGAGCGCTTGTGCCCCTAGAGTCAAATACTTGCAGCCCAATGGTTAGCCATGCACAAGCTCTACACTGTGCTAAGCAAGAAGCCATTTGAGGCATTTTATATAGTCACAAACATTATAGACAGCTGTTGCTCCACACTAAATACTGTTTACCATTGCAGTGGGTCTGTACTGGTAGCCTATGGGAAAGTGGAGGTTAGAGTGTCACAGTTTCACAGCTTCATGCACTCTCTGTCAGGTCATAAGTGACGATGGTGTCCTCAAATGCAGGTTACTACTCGCCCTAAACCAGCTGGCTAGCTGCTTATGCAGTTGCACTGTACACCTACACGTGTACACAAACTGCTAGCTGCTGTATGTCCCACACACATGATTTCATGGGAAGATAGCTTTAGAGCAAACACCTGAATCAGTATCTAGTTGCCCTCTCTTCATGTGCAAGCCATGCGACGACGTTCACAAAATGGCGGTTCAACCGCAGCAACATTGGAGCTGTAACTTGCGAGCAAGATTTTATTTAAGCTTTTAAGCAACATTTATTCTCCTAGAAAATATACCTGTAAACAACTATTGCTTGTTGGGTAGACGAAAGCGTAAGAAAACGACTTTGACCTGGGTGAACAAAAGCCTCTGGGGCAGCCATCATTTTTAGGACCTGTTCTTTGTTCAGCTATTTCTTCTCGAACACGTTCTGCGCAGATTTTGCTGCCTTAGTACTAGAAAAAAAAGATGTTCTTAAATAGCTGTCATTTGATTAACGACCTGCGCAAGTGAAGACTAAGCAAAGACTAAGCAAGGACAAAGCGAAGACTAAGCAAGGACAAAGCGAAGACTAAGCGATCGAAGACTAAGCGATCGAAGACTAAGTGAATACACCCCCAAAAATAAATAATGGCTATTAATACAAACTATCTAACTTGCTCCAACTCTCCACTGGCTGCTGCCAGTGCATGACTCACACACCCACATGCGCAAGCTATGGTTGAGCTGGCAGTACACAAGTAACTTAACAGAGCAACACACGCACGCACGCACGCACACAGTGACAAGAGAGCGAGTGCAACTAAATGGCAGTTTAACAGGTGTGAGGGGTACATTAACTGGGATGAGCTATATAGGGAAGCTGCGACTGTTCCCAGCATCTTTGGCAATCAACCTACGCCATCTTGTTGGTGGGTGGTCTGTGTGTGTGGGTGTGGGTGATCTGTGTGTGTGGGTGTGAGTGTGTCTGTGTGGGTAGTGTAGGTGGGCACGTGTGCTTATGTGCGTCCCTCCCACCTCCTGAATAGGATGTTGATCAGTTGGAGGCAGGTTGGGTTATCGGGCTGGAGCTCATTGGTCAGTTTGATCTTGATGTGAACCTCGTCACCCTCCTTCAGCTTGGACACAAGTTCAGTCTCTGGGTTGGGCAGACAGCGAGGAAGGAAGAGGACCATGCCGTCAAAGGCACGGACCTTGCCAACCAGCTCCTCATGGTCGCGAAGCAGCTTCTTCCGCAGAGCCTTGGAGTCCACATGTGGGTTAAAGTCCACATGGTACTGGTAGATGGCTGAATTAGGGCGGGTGTGTAGGACAAAGTAGTTAGTAAGCAGGGGGATTGGAGTACCAGTGACTCCCTTCGTGTCCTGGATGTGTGACGGCTTGGTGAGTGGCTCCTGGTATCGGGAAACAAACGCCTCCCTAGAGCGCTTCTGTGGAGGCTCATCTCCAGTACTCCTGGACGGTCTACCACCAGCACCTTTCCCGTTGGCTGAATGTGGTGGCTCTCTCGGCCTAGGTCTTGCTGGACCCTCACCAAATGAACTAGCTGTTCCACTGCTTAATGATGCCCTGGATGAGGCCCAGGAGGGGCCTGGCTCATCGGAGGATGGTCTAGGGTCGGCGGGAGGATGGCGGGACTGGAGGTGTCCACTGTCTGCTGGTGTCCTGGAGCCAGCGTCCATGGGTTGGGGGCGAGAGGGAGGAGGAGCTTGTGAATGCGCAAGCCTCTTAGCGCGTCCATGCGCTCTCCCCGTCATAGCTTGCAGCAGCCGGACGTCAGTCTAGGGAAGCGACTGCTGCAAGTACGGAAAGCAGTATATTGCAGACTAACGGGATCGTTGAGCGGTTCATACACGCTAGGGTAGACATTGGATGACAGCCAACAGCCAATGGACACAGCAAGCGCAGACAGTAGCTAACCACTGCGTATGTAGTCTATTGCAGCTATAATGAAGTGCGCGTCGTATCCGCTTACATTGTTCTCAGTCGCAGGACCAGTAAAGCGCGCAATGTGAATCTGGAAGTGCTCCCGTCGCTGTGTATAACGGCTGTAACTTGCAGCGGCAAGTGATTTTCGGCGATATGGGGAACTGAGCACGCTCAGATGACGCTGACGTCATGTTGAAACAGCCAATCACCTTCGTTTCAGACCTCAGAGTACCCGAAAATTAAACGTGCTCATGATCGATGAAGAATGCATGAACTGTGAACCAACCGCAGGAGACGGCTAGCCTCCTACTGCCCAGCTGTGCAGCGTCTGCGTGGGGTGTATTCTGTGCATGCATGCCTTTGATCCAACTCTTTATATTTGTGTGACCACTCACACTACTGCATGCTTTTTCCTGTGAAAATAATCTAGTTGGCTATAATATAGCTACATGATATGCAAGTCATAATATATGCATGCATCTAGCAAATTTGTTCTGATTCAAACAAAACCCTCACAGGAATCGAATGACACAGCAGTGGGAGGTGGGGGTGAGGGGTGGGACACTAGCCCCACTCGATCTGACGAGCAAGTGGACTGACTGACTGAACCCCTCAAATTCTGAATCTGAATCTAATCTGAAGAAAGCACAGGAACCCACAAAACCAGAATGACGCTTGTAGGCAATTTTGTGGCAGCACTGGTGTTCATAGTAGTAGTCTAGCTGTATGGTAACCGTACTAGTGGGGTCTCATATCCTTTTCCATATAATAATGTATTGAATATATACAAGACATTATAGCCATTGCTGATCCATGAATGATGGACCCCTCCCCACCCCTCTCCTGCCCCGCCCATCACACATGCACACTGAAGTCCCTGTAGCCATTGCTGATCCATGAATGATGGACCCCTCCCCACCCCTCTCCCTGCCCCGCCCATCACACATGCACACTGAATTCGAAATCCCCGGCTCAGCTCAACAAGCTACAATCCCCTGGCTCACAAAGGGGTTGTCAGTACGTATGTACGCAAGTACACATCATAGCAGCAGCCTTTATGCACATGCAGGGTACCCGATCATTAAACCCACATAATTGCATACATTTTCATCATGAGTACAAAGCACCAAGCTTATAGTAGAAAAAATCCTGTAAGAAAACAATAGCAGAGTGCATGCATGTAGTAAGTGTATATAGTGAACAGCGTGCGACATGCATGCAATGTAAAGCACACAAGCACAGTACTAAAGAGAGGTGCACAAAGTGTGTATGCATACGGCTACAAATCATGCGTGCATTCCTTAGACTCATTGAGTCGCTCACAAACACTGCAATGTCATTGTATTGCTGTGTTTGACCTCTGCCGCTCTACTGACCGCAATAATTTAGCAGGTCGTACTATTGTCACTGGAGACTGATTGCCTCCTGCTCCCTCCATGAAGAGGGAGTGGGTCTGGTAGTGGAGAATGATATCAGGGAGACTGTCAAATGTGTGCTGTCCAATGGAGTAGGATCCATTTGGGTTGGGGTCGATGTTGAAGTGACGAATGCTGTAATGGTGCCGCACTGACAGTGCATAGTATCCCGGCTGCAGAACGAGGAGTGAGGAGTCGTTAGGATAAGGAGGGAGGAGTCGGGAAAGACTTAGTGACACAAATGAACTAAGCACTGGCAATGTTCCACTGGTGCTGGTACTTCACTGCCCTTCAATCTGCTCCCTCTCTCTTTGAATAAAGGGACCTTGTTAGCTTCCCCTACCCTCCCTGGGCTTCTCCTATGATCCCTACTGCCAACCCTTCCTTCCCCTACATCTCTGATGAACCTTCACATCTACCCCATGCCACCATTTCTACAAGTACCTCCTGAGCACATGCACCCACCATGATGCACCTCACATGCACATATGCACCACACAAAGACACAGACGCACATGCACACACGCACAACTGCACGTACCTTACTGGCTCTTTCCCTTACGATGAATTCCCTGTTCCTGACATGTGCCTAAAGAGGGCAAACAACAATAGCCACGTGACTGACAGCAAGCAACGTAAACACCATGGATTCAACAAGCAACAAACTAAGATCGGAAATGTCAGTGTGAAAGTGAAAACAATAGGTGTGGGTATGTACCATTCGTAGGAGCTTTTCAGCTTCTGGTCGATCCATAGCTTTGTAAAACCAAGGCTGCAGTTCTAGAGAAGAGAAGAGGAGACTGTAATGCCAAGAGAAGGACAATCATCAGATTTCCCTCTCCACATCTGCACACCATTTGTCTCACACCTAGTCTCCATTTCCTGACTTGCATTTGTTGGGGAATAGGCCTGGTGTTAGTCGGACACACACACGCACGCACACACACACACACACACACGCACACACACACACACACACACACACACACACACACACACACACACGCACACACACGTACACACACGCACACACACACACACGCACACACACACACACACACACACGCACACACACACACACACACACACTACTCACCTAAGGATAGGGAGACGTCACACACATACTGTGCTGCTTGGTTCTCAGTTGGTGTCTCCGGCAAAGGACGATGCTGCATCTTTGTAGACACACTAGAAGTGGGTCGGTTCATGTTGCTTGGCGACGTTGCTCCGTTGCTAGGTGAGGTTGCTCCATTACCTGGTGAGCTCGATCTGTTGTTGTGCAGGTCTGCAGGCGGTCTGAATGAAGGAGATGGTTGTTTGTGCCTTCGATCTACTGCTGTGGATGCTCTTGCCCTGTCAAGGGTCTCATCAGACGTCTCTTGAATGTGCTCAAACACTCTTCTTGGCTTTGGCGGCGGTGCTCTTGGCTTGACACCGTCTGCAGTAGTAAAACTCCTCTTTTTGGAAAGACATTGGCCAAGAATACCTGCCTTCATCAGTGCCCTTGTCTCCACCTGTGGGTGAGCATGAGGCAGCATCACAAAGCACACACGGGAGCAGTGAGGGCCACCAAGTATATCTCCTACACAATGAAGTGAAGGCTCATTGGTGAAATAAAATGGGTGTGAATTTACAAACAATTCTCGTAGTAGACAATCAGATAACGGAACGCTTCGGCCACAACAGCTGAAGAAGGCCTGTGTGGCCGAAGAGTTCTGTTTGCCTGACGGCCTAGCTCCTTCAGAGAGTACACCATAGAGTCCAACTGTCTGTCCTCATTAATTAAAAGACGACCTAAGTAGGTGGCTGGCAGCAAGTTTTATTAGCGAGGAGAGCAGGCAGTGCCTTTAACAGCAAGAGGTCCCTTATTCAGAGTGTGCCATTCATGGGTTGCTATATACGCTGTATAGTTTCATATCATATCAACCATACAATGGTGTGAAAGGTAGTCGTTGCATTTAGTCACACAGACACACACAGGGGTAGACCACGTACCCCTAAGGGGATTCCTCCAACAGCTAGAGGTTAAGCCTTATCAAGATAGAAAGCAATTCACTGTCTTGTTGCTATTCCAGCACATGGAAGGCTGCCTTTTGGGCTGCGCCAGCTACTGCTTCCTCAACACAATCACCACCGACAGGCAGCCCAGGCATACACATTGCCTTTTAGGAGCATTGCATTAGGATAGCATTCAGAACTGGCTTTAAACTTGCTGTGGGTGATTAACTTGTTTGGGTGAGCATTACCTGTGCCAACCCTTTCTTTCTCCTCCTTCATCTACTTCACTTCCTTCATCTCTTCCTTTCTCCCTTCCCCCACCCCATCTCACTCCTCTTCCTTCCCTCACTTTCCTATCTCTGTCCCTATGCGCCTCCCTCTCCCTCTCTCTCCCTTCCTCCTTCTCTCTCCCTCCCTCTTCCTTCCTCCTTCTCTCTCCCTCCCTCTCCCTTCCTCCTTCTCTCTCCCTCCCCTCCCTCCCTCTCCCTTCCTCCTTCTCTCTCCCTCCCTCTCCCTTCCTCCTTCTCTCTCCCTCCCTCTCCCTCCCTCTCCCTTCCTCCTTCTCTCTCCCTCCCTCTCCTTTCCTCACTCTGCCCTCTCCCTCTCTTTTGCAGTGAGACTGACAAAAGTAAGTGTACGTACATACATACAATGACAGAGTTGCCTCGTCCACTTACAGTTGGCTCCCAAATCTCTTTGGATGTCCAGCCCTCTTCTTTGCCAATCCTCATGTACCACCACTCTTTAGACTCAGCCAGGAGCTCGCCACGGTCATGTGCTCTCACACGAATGCACTCCTCCATAGCCTGTTCGGCACTGGCTGTCGCTATGTATGTTCCGAGATGGTCAGTTGGTTTCTTTGGAGGAACAAACTGGCAGTTCTTATACTCGGACTCAGGGTGAACGACATTCTGGTACAGCTGAACTTCGCCCACATTCAACATGTCAGGAGTTACGTTCAGGTATTCAACCTGGGGGGGACCACAGGCGTCATCTGCATCCTCACTCAACATGAAGGGGGCTGGCTTTGGGGAAGGCAACCGATCCCGGGGCGGTGGTGGGGTGGACTGTGCTGGAACGTTCCGACTAGCAATAGGCTCATCTATTGGCTCGGTGCTGAGTACCCTTGAGGTGGGAGGGGAAACGCCGTTTCTCTCAATCTTCGGGGAAGAGGAGGATGGGCCCTCATCTGTGTGATTCTGCACAGACACCACTGCAGGGCAGGAAAAGGGGGAAAGAATGGTCATAGGGGTGGGAGGACGATTACACTCTTGTACAGACCAAACCTATGAGCCTGCCCTATTGGGTAGCTTGATTGTGGAGCTTGGAGCACAGACAGTGTCCTTATACAGTCATGTTGTTTACACAACCATCAATTGACATGGACACAGTCGCCTTGGTACCCTATACACACAACCTGTGAGGTCGGCCTATACACACAACTTGTGAGGTTCGCCGTTTCACACTCCTTCACACTGGTGATGGGTGGTCATGCCTGATCTACAGGACACGTAGAAGAGGCCATTTGGGACAGATGACATGTAAAAGCCCTTTAGAACCACATGAAGCCTAGCTTAAGAAAAGCGTGTCGTGGCAGGTATAGGAAATGTCTAGAAGCATGTACACGTACATGTACATGCACAAGCACACACACAATGTGCCCACGCACACACAGACACACACAGCCTCTTCCTTTCAACGTACACACCTCACACTTCCACCTCTACAGTTTGCAAACTGCACAGGTGGAAGTTGAAGTGTTGACAGATGGACCAAATTACAAGTGCTGATAAAATTCTTCCTAGCTGATACTTGTTGTCAGCGAATCAAATCAAGCATTTATGGTATTCAAAAGAGAGTGGCTTCTGCTATGAGCTAGGGACACTCCACATCTTGGCAGCATGGGAAAGGAGACGTTGAGTGAAGCAGAGTCACATAGCGTGCCACTTTTGAACTCATCTTCTTTATTAATAGGCTGCCCAACCACAGTCCAATGTAACACAAGTAGTGACACAACTTGTGACAGTCAAGTGACACAGCCAGTGACACAAAATTTGTTATATTGAGTGACACAGCCAGTGACTCTACTGGTATTCAAATTACACAACTCTAAACAGTCAACTGACAACGGTAGTGACTATCAAGTCACACAAGACAATCGGTGACAGCCTAGTGACACAACCAATGACAGTCAAGTGACACACAACCCCCCAGTGACAACATGTGACACTTACACAGACTCAATACCCTGCCAATATCAGCTAACATCATCAGGTAACATAGCACATGTTGAAGTACGTGCTTGAATTAAATAAACAGCAAGCTAAAGCACCATCTCCACCGCTGCCTACCAGAAGGTGGTGTAGGAAGAGGAAGACTGTGTGAATGACACTGTTCAACTCCCTTTCCTCCAAAAGCAGATCAACACATTAGAGGTTACTAAATATGGCTAGCACTCTGCACATGTGACCCATGAAAAAATTAACACAACAGGTTACTAACAGGCTGACCAACACATGGCTGCAGTGATGAGCTCAAAAGCTGTCCTCAGCTTAAAAGTATGTAAAAGTCATTCGCCATGTATGCTTCGATTGGTGAGTGGTAGGAAGGACTTACACCACATCCATAGAGTGAAATTAGGTAGCAGAGCAAAATTGAATTGTTTATAGTTAAGGCTCTAACCACCAGAGTTGCACAGGCGTCTTCCCTATGCCTCCTCGTCCCCTCTGCACTGCCTCTCGGCTACACCGAAGTAGCATGCAGACAAACTCACCCTGTGCTAACACTCGCCTCAACACCCACAGACACTCACGGCTTGTGCTCTTACTTATCGGACACCGCTGACAACACTACTTACCCTCAACAGAATTCAAATCAGAAGAATTCTTTTCTTTCCCCCGTTTTCTCCCTTTGCTGCCCGGATTGATTGAGAACCTACTCTGGACATGTCCCATTGTGTGTAACTGTCTGATCCAGCACTACACGTCTCTCAAACCTGCTCTCCCTCCGAATTTGGTGCTACAAGTGCAAGCCAAGCAGTTCTAGCTGAGCTCTTTATCTCCACAACCACACTGGCTGGTGGGCAATGGTCTGCAGGTTGTAGCCAGCAGAGCACTAAACAAAAGAGTTAAACTAAGGGTGAGGTTCCACTCCTTCTGTTCACAGAGCAGCCGAAAGTGAAGAAGAAGCACCTCCACTCTCCACCTTCCAGTGAGTAATAGATGGTGAACAAGCTCCAGATGTTCACTGAACTAGAGTACAGAGTCTTCAAAGAACTCAGTCCCAGCACAGGAGAATATAGCTACCTCCTTCTCTTCTCCTGCCACTCAGAGAGACTGAACCCCCACAAGAAACAGCACCACAAGCTACAGAAGACTGCCAAGTGAGGACACTGTGTCTGGGCAACATACTATGAAGTAATATCCTGTCACCTCCCATTGAGCACCTCAAACTGGGATGCCCTACAGGTGGAAGGAAGCCACAGCCTCCCAAAAAGGTCGCACTTTGATGGCCATACAGGACCACTGCCCATCTATTACTCAGGAAGTAATCAGCGCTCAGGAAGCAACCAGTACTCAGAAAGCTATCAGTATTCAGGAAGTAATCAGCGCTCAGGAAGTAATCAGTACAGTGGACCAATCCTGGGCAGTAGTTACAGGGTTCTGCAAAATGGTTATTGCAACACCATTCAACTCACGACTCAATTCAGATTCAAATCCAATTTGGCGGTTTGTGAACACAATACAAACCAGCTAATTGCTCCCTTATATTGTGCCTAAAGTAAGGTCAAAGTTCAAGGGTGAGTCGTGGTTGACTGACATTCAGGACAACCATTTCACACAAACCCTGTACCTTGCAGGCTGGTACACAACGACATGTGTCTGTATCCTAGGTAACGGCTGGTGTAGCAGCTTAATACACCAGAATGGCCAGTGCCTCCACATGTCACAACCACTAACACCAGTTGACCTGTGACTCTGGAGAAAACCAGTGAGTGTTCTTCGGCATGGCAGTAGACTGGCTTGCTAGACCGTCCCGTAAGCACCTTGTAGGTGCGAACCAGGTGCTTATCCAGGATGTTCTAGTAAGTGTGAACCAGGTGCTTATCCGGGATGGTCTAGTAAGTGTGAACCAGGTGCTTATCCGGGATGGTCTAGTAAGTGTGAACCAGGTGCTTATCCGGGATGGTCTAGTAAGTGTGAACCAGGTGCTTATCCGGGATGGTCTAGTAAGTGTGAACCAGGTGCTTATCCGGGATGGTCTAGTAAGTGTGAACCAGGTGCTTATCCGGGATGGTCTAGTAAGTGTGAACCAGGTGCTTATACGGGATGGTCTAGTAAGTGTGAACCAGGTGCTTATACGGGATGGTCTAGTAAGTGTGAACCAGGTGCTTATCCAGGATGTTCTAGTAAGTGTGAAGCAGGTGCTTATCCAGGATGGTGTAGTAAGTGTGAAGCAGTGACCTATCCAAAGGTCACAGCATGGTTCCAACCACAACTTACAGTAATTGCATCAGAACACCACAAAATGCAACACACTTAACCAATCCAATCCTCTTTTCATTTTCTGGTTATGGGGAGACTAGCAGTACCATGTCACATACCCTAGTGAAGTACTTCAGCACTACACATTACGTCACAGACCCCTGTGACATCATTTGCACTTGGAACATGGAATGACACAAACACTTCCCTGTATAGCAAGTGAGGTCACCATGATCCAATGTCTTTCACTGCATTTCACCTTATATAGTTACTTATCATAATTATTTATAATAACTGACTAGTTATACATGGATCCTTCCCTCCCCTCTTCCACATCCATCCTGCACACATGCCTATCTTCCCAATCCTCTGAATACACTCAACCCATCTTTCTCTTCCCGATTTCCCTTCTTTCTCTCTCGCCTTCTCTTTACCCATTCAGTCCACTACTCACAAGCCACCTGACCATCGTATCAAAAAGGGCACTGCTGGCAGTGGCGAGGGGCACACACACACACACACACACACACACACACACACACACACACACACACACACACACACACACACACACACACACACACACACACACACACACACACACACACACACACACACACACACACACACACACACACACACACACACACACACACACACACATGCACACACACACACACACACACACACACACACACACATGCACACACACACACACACACACACACACACATGCACACACACACACACACACACCACACTGCTGTAATAAGTAACACTGGATGGCTCATCGAATTAAAATGTAGACTCTCACGAGTACGTACACTACCATTTTGAGCTCCACAAAATACCAACCTGTTAGTAAGTACATGCAGTACAAGCGCCCACCACATGAGGTGATGATGTATAGAGTGCACACAGACAAATGTACCGACACACTGGTACGCTTGGAACAATGTGAGCTATGTTGGTGGGTGTTTACATCAGCTTGTTCAGGTAACATATGTGTACCCTCATACAAAGTATACACACTTTCACCAACATACAAATACATATACACAATGGTACATACATATTTATATAGGATTATGTGCATGTGTACCTTGCACAACATACAACACGTACCCACAAACACAAAAGGAGACAACACACACAAAAGGAGACAACACACACAAAAGGAGACAACACACACAAAAGGAGACAACACACACAAAATGAGACAACACACACAAAAGGAGACAACACACACAAAATGAGACAACACACACAAAATGAGACAACACACACAAAACAAGACGACACACACACACAAAACGTGATGACACACACACAAAACGAGATGACACACACAAAACGTGATGACACACAAAAAACGTGATGACACACACAAAACGTGATGACACACACACAAAACGTGATGACACACACAAAACGTGATGACACACACACAAAACGTGATGACACACACACAAAACGGGATGACACACACACAAAACGGGATGACACACACACAGATGAGACAAGAGACACCACATGTACTTCCACTCACCCTCAGCTGTGTTGCGAGCACCCTCAGTAGTGGTGGATGGTGCCATCTCCTGGAGCACGTTCTCTTTGTCCATGTCAACATACTCATGTGGTCCACCGTCAGGAGTGGAGTCTGGTTGCAAAGTGAATTCAGCTATGGGAACATACTCGTTGTCAACCGATGCACCACTTAAGCGATGTAAGGTGCGTCTCGCAGAGTTCATTGTCCAATATTCACCAAAAGTGTCGGTAAGCTGGACTGGAACAGTATCACTTCTTTCACGCATTGTGTAGTCAGTGGGTGCTGCTGAGTGGGAGGGAAGAGAGGGGGAGGGAGGGAGAGGGGAGAAAGAAGGGGGAGGGAGGGGTGGAGAGAAAGAAGGGGGAGGGAGGGGCGAAGAGAAAAGGAGGGGAGGGAAGGGGGGAGAGGGAAAGCAAAATAGGAAGGCAGGGTGTGGGCAGGAGAGGACAGAAGACGAGTTTGGCAGTCCTGTTTGCTCCGTGACCAAAACTCAGAACTCACCTTTTGGCACTGGAGGAGGAGTAGCAGATTGTCCTGAAGAAGGCAGTCCTGTGATGAGAGAGATGACAGGATTGGCGCCTTGAAAAGCCATAACCTCCCACAGGGTCACATCAGAAGCAAGAAATACACATAATTATGTTTCTCATTGAAAGCTATGATGCTGCCACTGACAAACCTAGGTTAGCAGTGACATCAGAGATGAGTGATGCATGTCTGGACACCTACATACATACCTGGCAGTGGCCTTGCATTCACTGCACGCATCTCACTGCGACCCTGTTGGGGAAGACCTGCAGCCGATGAAGGAGAGCAGCTGAAACAAGTGTTTCCTGTGTCAAGAGCTAGGCTGCTGTGTGCAGCAGATGGTCCCTATCCCTTAACATATACTCAGAGGCCTCTGACTCACTTGGAAGAGGTCTTTCCTTCATTGAAGAGGTAGCAAGCACGGGTGCCTTACCTGTCAAGGCAGGGGAACATGCACACAGCAGGGACGGTCAATTGGACACCCAACACATTGCACTGCTAGTGTGATTGTCAGCTCCTGGTACCTACGGCAGCTGCATGTCTGTGCAACTTCGCACACGTGTCTGTGTGCGTGTGTGCGTCTGTGCATGTGTGTGTGTGCTGAGTACCTGTTACAGGCTTGGCAACAACTGCCCTGTGGTTGGAAGACTTCTCCGCACTTCTGGCCTGCCTTCTCACAAATGGTGGAGGTGGTGGAGGTGTGCGACGGATCCTTGTGGGGCTCTGAGATGCTATGCCTGGTTGCTGATGTGATCTCTTTTCAAGTGGTGGGGAGGGCAAAGGGCGATTCCGAACAGACGACACAGTTGCCGCAGGGTCACTCAGCTGCTTTACAAGAGGATCATGGCTGGCTTCCCTCGGTGGTTGCCCGTGGAATTCAACTGTAGCATGGGGTGAGTGAAGGTTCTTCGGTTTCTTCCTGTAGACAGGAGGGGGAGGGGGAGGCGGCTTCCGAATGGGGCTCACTGGAGCAGTCTTCTTGAGCATCGCTGCGCTCTCCTGAACAGCTGGGGATGCCACTGTGTGTAAGCGTGGTATGCGAGGAGGGGGGACCAGTGTGCTCTGCTCTTCTCGCCCTGCAGTGACAGCTTGGCCGCTGTTGTCGTTGGCACTTCCTCCACTTGGCATGTGAGACATTTCTTCCATCTTCAAAGAAACCAACAACTCTGGATCAATGGTGGAGATTGGCTCATTGGTGGAGGATGTGCTGGTGAATGTGCGCAGAACTTTAGTACTGGGCCCATCAGGGGTGGCGGTGGCAGTGGTGGCTTCACTTTGCTGCTGAAGTGGTGCTTGGTAGACATTCGCGTCAGGAGGTGGGGAGAACAGATGGCTACTGTATATGTCAACTTTGGAACGCGTGTTAGGTGCACCACCATCCCCATCGGAGTGGTTTTGGTTGTTTGAGAGGTTAGAATTCATAGCAATAGACCTTGGGACCTGGTAGATTGACATGTCCTCACTCAACGGTGTCGAAGCATCGGCAGCTCCGCTTGCTGGCTCCTCCCTTGTGTCCACCTTGTAGTGATTCTGGGACACCTCTTGGACCGGGTCCTTGGGTGTCTCTCGGACCGGGTTGCACCACTCGTAACGGCGATCAATGCCTGGAGGCAAACCTGGGCCACGGCAACCTTTGGGAATGTCATACGAATTAAAATGGTAGGCAAGCCCTTTAGGAAGGGCCCGCCCACCGGCAGCCCTCGGACTGTCACACTCAGCAACAGCGGATCCAGTGTAGCCAACATTACCACCATCTTTACCCACAGTAGGCGATTTCTTCTTCAGAGCACGGACGCCTTCTTTTGATGCAGACGAAGCACTGTAGCTGAGGAAGAGAAGAAAGAGAACAAACACTAAGTATCTAAACTGCAAAACAGGCCAGTGAAAGTAGTCTAATTGTGTCTCTAGCACCAAGACACAGAGTTAGAGACTAGGTCATGTGAGACATTGAAGCAGGCACGCACACGCACACGCACACGCACACACACACACACATCGCACTTCACAGGGCATCTAGTCTGACAGAGTGGGCTGCACTCACTGCCTTGGTGGGAACCGTCTGGACGATCTCAACAATGTGACGTCATTAAGGAATATCTGCGACTCCCGAGTAAGTGTCTGGAGGGGGCGGAGTTCAGCACAGTCCACATTTGCTAGCGCTAATCACCAGTAGTGCTACACCAACCTGTTTGCCACGTACATACGTACACTTCACATCCCAAATGCCCAACACTCCACATCAACCCAAATGCCCAACACTCCACAGTGTGGTGAGCTTCGGTTGAATGTCTGTGCAGACAACCCTAACAGAAGTTTTGCCCCTACATTTAGTTGCGTAGGTGACTCCACCTACTCTTAAGTTTAGTCTCAGCAAGATGCTGCTGAATTAATTTTACGTAGTTTGATACCAATCAATCTATTGTCCTCCCTACTGAATCTAATACACTCATCTCTCTTCTCCCCATGTACCTTCCTTTCGCCAATCACTTTCCCGGCGCTTAATGTGTTGTGTTATATATCTTGGTGCTGTAATTATGTTTGGGGTGTGCACTAATAGGCATTGCCTCATGTGCTAGCCTTCCCTATGGGGATAAATCATTTCAAATTCAAATACCCACCTTTGTTATCTCTTCCACTCCTTTCTTTCTCAAAATGGCTGACGGTGCGTATCCAGTTTCACTGCCCTTCTTGATCTTCCACCAGCCGTCCATCTTGATGGACACCACAGTGACTAGATCACCCACCAAGAGACTCACTTCATCATCGGCCGTTGAATCAAACTGCTCCAACACAACATACTCATCAGGGTCTGAAGGACAAAGCAAGTTGAGGACAGCAGTGGAACAAAAGGACCAGCACCTGTTCCACACCCTCAGGTTCTGTACCCTATATGCTTGTACTATACACACAGACAAGAACACACACACACACACACACACACACACACACACACACACACACACACACACACACACACACACACACACACACACACACGCGCACACACACACACACACAGACACACACACATGCACGCACGCATGCACGCACACACACATACCTGCCAGCGCATCTTCATGGCTTTTCTCCTTGTCATCAAGAGGCTCAAGATGGGAGGCTGGCACGTAGCCCTGCTCAAAACTGGCCTCAACCATCCACCAACCTGACACACATATTGCATACAAAGTTATAACAACAACATTTCTATTCATCACCAATCCCTTAATACACATGTAGGTATAAGGTATGCCTCTAAGCAGCAAATCGTACAGTAGTGATCAGTGGTAGCTTGCAGATAACAAACATAACATTAAAGACAAACTAATCTAACCTCCCGTGAGTACCCATGTTCCTCATGCCTATACAAACACGAATCGCCAATAGCCAGTCTTAAAGAATACATCTACTAAATACGGCTACAGATTAGCAACTGGCTATGCACTTGCAGTATAAATTGGAAAGCGGAAGGCCTTGCCCAACACAAACCTGTGTCGTGCTTCTCAATGACTCTCACAACCTGACCCTCCCTCAGGTCAAGCTGTTGGGTGTCAAGACGAGAGTAGTCGGAGATGGCACGGTATTGTGGGTCTGCTTCACGCTCATCGTCAAAGTCGGCCAAGTCAAAAGTTTCCGATCGTTGCTCTGCAGGATACGAAGATAGCACAGTCACGTTATACACGTTGCAGCTAACATATTCACTGCTGCAGAATAGGTTGGAGTAGTCGAAAACAGAGCAGGTACATATGTTTGGCTCTATATCTTTACTGAATCAAAATCAGGAAGGTGTGTCAAGTCTGTCATCATTACTTCTGTCTACACTTAGTGTATGTACATTGACATGTGCATCTGCACACACACACAGATGCACACCAAACACACACACACACACACATACACACAACACACACACAGATGCACACCAAACACACACACACACACATACACACAACACACACACAGATGCACACCAAACACACACACACACACACATACACACAACACACACACAGATGCACACCAAACACACACACACACACACACATACACACAACACACGCAGATGCACACCAAACACACACACACACACATACACACAACACACGCAGATGCACACCAAACACACACACACACACACACACACACACACACACACACACACACACACACACACACACACACACACACACACACACACACACACACACACACACACACACACACACAAACACACACACACACACACACACACACAACACACACAACACACACACACACACACACACACACACACAACACACAGTCCTGCAACCTCCCACAAGCACCCCACTGATTACTTCTCATCTCTCACTTTTGAGTAATGACGTTTCACTGAAGCTGTCGAAGACATCAACCGGCGGAATGGTTGAGCTTAGTGCGGCTGTGGACTTAGCTGATAGTAGAGGGTGTTGGAATTGGATGTCCGAGGGAGAAAGAATCTGTACCGACGAGGTCATGTCTGGTTTGATCACTCTGTGCCCAATTGCAGTGTTCCTGCGCACTCTAAGAGTGACACAAAGATAGGCAAGTGATTAGTGAGGGCGGGGCAAAGAGGAGTGGGTGGGAGTGAGGGCGGGCGGGGTGGGAGTGAGAGTGGAGTGACAAGGACTGGGCAACGTGAGGTGAGGTAGAGGAAGAGAGTGGTGAGACATGCAATCTACAGCAGACTGTTCTTTGCAAGACACAGAGAACCTATAAACGCTATAATCCCCACTATAATCAGGCGTGGTCTAATGTCAGTTCTAGCAGCCTTGCTGTGGTGCACTCACTCACTCCATTGCACTTATACTGTCATCCGGCCAAAGGCTGAAGAAACCATACACCACAGTTGACTGGGACACTTCCTCGGGCATCTTTATCAATTGCTGCAAACAGAAGGAGACACAGGGATGCAGATGTAAGGAATAAAAAATGAATCCATAACAGTTGGGGGTTCGTTGGGAATGTCCCAGGAAATGTAAAACAATTTGTGCCAACTCAGTACTTTGACCCATGCATTTCTTTGGGGATCAGCATGCATAAATCGCTTGCAGTGTGTTGCCAAACCGTAAGATATTTCACCATTTTGCCACTCTTGGACACTGGACCATGCAGATATCAACATACATATGTATGTATGTACATTGTTAGGTATATAATTCCCTTAAGGGGAAATTAACGTAGCTAGCATTCTCATTGGCATGCACACACAGATGGCCTTCAAGTGTGAGAGGAGCAACTTGGTGCTGTACAGTGACCATAATAATGTGTGATGTCATATCCATCCATAAATGGTATCACATTCATGCAGTTTGTACAGTGTACACAGGCACAGCTGTTTGTGTCTGTCTGTCTGTGTGTGTGTGTGTGTGATCTACGTACCTGACAAAATTCCTCAAGCTTCTTCTGCCTCCTTTGAGCAACCTGGTGAATCTGACTACGACCAAGAATTATCTTCCCTGTAGTAGAAGTAACAGGTTTTGACAACACTTCTACCTAACACCTATACACCAAACAACCACAAGTATTTAAAAAGAAAAATTGGCTGCCTATATGAACTGTGTCTCCGCTGTAAGTTCCCTGTCACACAGAAACCAACACAAGGGTAACTGATTGAATAGGGACTCATCACCACGTCTATGTACAGGCCTTTGTTGGTTCTTGAGCGTAAGATACGTGGTAGATAGCTTCAATCAGCAAAACGTTTTCTGTCCCAAATTTTAATTGATGGACATTACATTCAATTTAATTTAATTTTTAATTTCATTCAGCCTCATCATGTCATGTCACATGTACACTTGCCATCCCTATTTGTTCTGCTGTGCTACCTATTATCTTGCATGATCTGTTTTGCACCTCTTTGCAACTGAAGAAGGCCCTTTGGGACAGACGTTTCGCTAATAATTGAAGCTATCAGCTACCTACCATGTGTCTTACACTCAAGAACCAACAAAGACCTACTAGGGTAACTGTTGCACAAGTCACAGCACCAGACTATGCAAGACACACCTCCTGCATACCTCATGGGACACGCCCTCTTTTTTCTAAGGCTGCAATGCATGATCTCATGAGGGCATCTTCAGGTGACCATACAAGGACATTTGACATGTGTACACGCACACACAGACACACAGGCACAGAATGGGTTGGAGTCTTAGACAGAAAGGGTTGACATAGGTCAGTATTGCATCACATGATACAGCTCAGGAGAAAGGCGACATGGGATAAAGGACCGACAACCGAGCCCCGAACCCGTGACCTACGCTCTAACGCAGAGTTTCAGCCACGCGATGATACAGATGTTGCACAATCCAAACTACTCACCTGGCATCTCTGGAAGAGGCACTGGGTGGTCAGCATACCGAATGCTCTTGTTCAAAAGTGAAGTGTGCAACTCTTTCAGCTTGCACTGTATGTGTGTGTGTGTGTGTGTGTGTGTGTGTGTGTGTGTGTGTGTGTGTGTGGAGTAAAATAACAAACAACACTGTGACTGAGATGCAGAAGAATAACGTCTTTCATTATCACACCGCACAAATTACATTCCACATTTTACCACATTTTTGCTTTGTTTGTGAATATCAACCACTTTGTAACTGTCATACAAACACCCCTGCACAATATGGCCGGCCACGCATGCATGCCTATAACATCAGTTGCCCTTGCACATGGGTAAGTTTGGCTCATCCCTGCTAATTCCACTGTGATTTCAGCTTTCAGCTTTTGACTTGTGACTGAAACTTGATTTCTGAAATCTGATTTTGCTCATTGATTTCAGCTTCCAGCTTTTGACTTGCCATAACTAATTTCTGAAATCTGTTTCTCTTTATGGTTTCAGCTTTCAGATAGTCAAAAGCTGAAAACAGAATGGCCACATGGTACACTGACCCCCCCCCACACACACACACACCCCACCCCATCCCTGCTCAATCCAGCTTACCACATGTTCCTAACCATTCAAAGTATGCAAGATTTGTACAACTAAGTACAAATTTGAAAACAAAAGAAGTGTGACTTGGGTACAGATAAGTAAACAGTACATTTCCCTTCTGAAGCAAGACAAACCAGTGCAAGTTTGCTTTCAAGAGCGTATGTCTACCTTCATTTTGGCAGACGGTGATTTGCCCAGTGTAGGGGATTTGTGACAAATGGCAGTAATCACTGGATATTACATTACGCCAACCTGACCAGGTCAGTAAAGACATTAACTGCCATTTGTTACCTTCATTTTGTTCCTGCATGCAACAGAAGTCAATTACTTTGAGTGTGAGGAATACGCCTACTGTAATTCCTGATCAGACAGTTCTGCATACATACATACATACTATGCTATGCTATAATTACAGGTATGCTATATCCTTATTGACAGTGACCAGTAAGTCTTCTTTGGCTGAGTAGCCTCTGTACACACGGTTTCAGTCACTTAATAATCAACCATTGTATAAAGAGTGTGCCTGAGCTTAATATCAGGATCTCTGCCCTTGTACACTTCAGTGAACTGACTTCAGAGAAACAGCTGGTGGAGCTAAATGCACACATCAAATGTTAAGGCAGTTTCTTCAACCGAAGCCAATGAAAGGTACTCCTTTGGCCACAGGTCATGTGCACAGGAGCCCAGACAAGCTTTCTAGTTCCCAGAGAGAATGTACCTAAGTGACCTTAGCCTTAGTGTTGCATACACAACACACACACTGGCTCTATTCACACGCAAACTGGGAGAAATTAATACGGTAAGGCAGTCCAACTAAAGGCACACAACTGACGCTGACAGTCAAGCGGAATAAAACTAATAATGAGTAATAAAAGTGACAAATTAAGTTACTAGGCAAGAAATCAGTTCAGAAGGTCAGATGCATCAATGGCAACACAACTTGCAGCTCACTTCACTACTGCATGGCTCAGGAGACAGGACCATAACAGACTTGCTACACTAACTACGTACTTCCCCTCCAGACTTCCTGCCCTCACAGATAAGCCCAGTGACAATGCAGTCTCCTTACAGTACCCACACCACACATCTTCTGGTCATTTTACATAAATTGACGGACCTAGCTGTTTGTGTATAGAGTCAAATGTGCGAGTATTTGATTGAAAATGTATAGTCTAGACAAAATGCCCCTGGCTATTTCTAAAAATTGTTGGAAACACGAGTTGTGATCCACTGCCACCTGTCTCCAATTGAGAACAACAGCAACAGAGCTGCTTCCTTTTACAACACCACTGGATATATGCATGACCAAAAGGGACAATTCACTAAGGCAAAACATATCACTCGTATGTACTTGTAAGGAACTTCAATTTTGACTACCCAATCTGCTGGACAGATTTGGAGAAAGAATTTGCCATTGTAAAAACATCCTAAACAACCTGTACTACATCACAGGCGCACATACACGTAATGAGCTACTAATTGCCTGTTGTGCACAATTGAGCCAGCTGAAATTGATTTGCTGGTAGATGAAGCCATACATCTGCTGCCCATATCAAAGACTAAGACTCTTGACTACTGGCAAACACAGCAGTTTGCAATCAAATTAGCAATACCTGGCCGCACCACAACTTCCATCGTAGATTGACCATCCATACGATTAAATACCGGTACACGCAATCGCTACCACTTTACACACATCCACACGCACTCGCAACAAAGCCACCCACTCCAGCTCACCCAGAAATCGAAGAAGTTCGAGTACCTCCTGTAAACGGTGATAGTCTGGCCATTTGACCACTGCACGACGATCTTGTATACCTGCATAAGCAACAAACGACGAGTGAGTGGGCCACCAACAGGAGCGGCACCTGAAGCATATATGTCGACACACCCTAGCAGCTTGGTCAGAGCGGCCTCTCTAGCCTCGTAGCTAACTTACGTAGAATTTATTAGGAACGCGTCGTTTCTTGATCTCCGGGATTGCGACAGATAGGATGGAAGTCTTTACGAGAGAATTCGTAAGGTGATTCACTCCTGCCATAGCCTCGCGATCAGCTGGACACACGGCTGGAGCGGAGAGGGGAGTTCAGTACAACCATATTTAGGGTTTATAACTACATTCATACGCGTGGGAGTGCCCAAGCCACTTCCTGTCCGAGTAGATTCATTAGTTGCTATGACAACATGTGCCAACCTAACATGGCGGCGTGACTGGTTTCTGCAGTACAGATCTATAGTGGACGAAAGAGAATATGGCTAAAGTTGTGCAGTCGCCTCCAAAGTCTTACCCTCACGAGTGGAAGCTTTCTAATCAGACGCAGTATCTCACAGCTGAGGCGGAGCGTTCAGCTTCCGAGCGTTTGCGTGATGAAACGGAACGAGTAATCGATGCCACCGATGCCAGAACTAGAAAAGCGCAGGCGGACGTGGAGCGGAATCTCTCCAAGAGAATCAGCAATGTTGAGTTTTGGAAGGACGAGCTGCAACGGAAGATTGAGGAGGCCGGCGGAGAGATTGCCCTCCTGCAGGGATCCAAGGAGCAGCTTGAGTTCGCCTTGCAGTGCACCGTGACGCCCATGCAGGTGGCGCAGACCTGTACCGGTCACCGACAGGGAAGGAAGGGGATCGACCTGGTGCACGACGATGTGGAGATACAACTGATGAAGGTGGGCCAGCATGGTGTGGAGTGGAGTGGACAGTACGCACAGCAGAATGCAGGATATCCTGTCTAGCTCTGCACGCCGAGTTCAAGAAGTGCTGAATGTTACAGTGTCAAGCTGCATGCTTACACATGGCTGTGAAGCGCTACAGCCAATGCTTCTGTTTCTATACCTTCTTCTATTCAAACAGTTTGTCCTTACTGTGATTGTGTGTGTGTGTGTGTGTGTGTGTGTTTTGAACCGTCCTCTCCTCCCATCCACAGGAAGTGGAGGTGATTGATGGGGTGCAGGGTCTTCTCCATCGCACCCTGAACCAGACAAACGAACAGCTCCGTATACTCCGTTCTTGCAAGTACAAGCTGGAGAAGGACATTGGTGACAAGCTGCTGGCACTGGATCTGGACCAGATCAGCCTGGGGGCCAAGGAGGATGCCACCGGCTGTATCAGCCCTATCGCTAAAGATGTGGACCCCAAGTGAGTAACAGGGTGGCAGGCTTAGAGAGTCACTTCTTCCTTTAGAGTATAGACTCTGTGGCACTGTCCACTAGCTAGCCTAGTCTGCCACATTCCCAACACATGCTTCACCTTCTATTCTCTACCTGTATTCTATTCGCAGAGCCCTATCCAACTCCCTTCACTCCACTTTTATGGTCATTGTGTCTTTTATTACACCGCTTGTCTAGGTCCATCACTCCCAGCCAGTGGGAGAACTTCTCCAACCAGAACATTTTGAAGGCTGAGAAGGAGCGCAATGCCTCGTCCACTCTTCGTGGGGTCGTCCGTGGTGTACTTGACCAGACCCTGGAAGACATGCTGAGGCAGAGAGCTGTTGTTGACCAGGCATTTGAGCAGAGGATCAGAGAGACAACAGAAGCAAAGGAGAAACTGGAGGAACACCTTGCAAAGGTAATGCACCTTTGTGCACACGCACACATACACACACACAGACACACACACACGCACGCACACACACACGCACACACACACACACACACACACACACACACACACACACACACACACACACACACACACACACACACACACACACACACACACACACACACACACACACACACACACACACACACACACAGTAGGATCCTTTCATGAGGTGCATATCTGACACACTATGCTTCATGCCTCCACACATCCACTCCATCTGTAGGTCAGTGAAGACATCAGCTCCATGGAGGCCAACATCAGTGCTCTGGAGAAGGCCATCTCAGACAAGCAAGGCCCCTACATGCTGGCTCAGAGCCGACTGAATACACGGAGCCAGAGACCCAACGTGGAGCTGGTGTATGACCCCCCACAGCAGAGGCTTATTCAAGAAGTGGGAGAGATAACAGGTGGGGAAGACAAACAACACTTCGCAGGGACTATTGCTATTGCTGTACAGTTATGTGTAGGAGTGACTAGCATGAACATGAAGTTGATAAAATCCCTCTCTTTGTTCGCTGTGTGCAGAGAGTGCCCGTCAGTTACAGGAGAAGCTGCAGGAGTCACAAGCTGCTCTGAAAGGTCTCCTTCGTCGGCAGTTGGCCCTGGAGGAAGACATTGAGATCAAAACCGGCTCGCTGCACATTGACAGGGATATGTGTGTGGGGCTTCGCAGTGAACAGCTCCAGTAGCCACACAAAATGGACTTGAGCTTCAGTCAAAAGTACATGTACATGTGTGTCCACACATGCCAGCATATTACATATTATGTATCTTACCAGCAGTCATTCTTTGTGTAAATGCTGCAGTGTTTCCATTTCCATTTCTTCCTTTGGATTAATGGAAACTGGAACCACAGCTTCATGCCTTGTGAGCTGAAACTTGATAGATTGGGCTCTGATCATCACCTTCGGGGACACACACACACACACATACACACGCACACACACACACACACACACACACACCACACACACACACAGAGAGAGAGAGAGAGAGAGAGAACCGAGCGATAGTACACTACGTACACAGCACATTGAAACAGGCACAAGGTACATAACATGAAGTACAATCCCAGACGCATTAATTATTACCTGTAGTGCTCTGAAGCCAACCAGCACCTCAAGAGCTAGGAACCCAAACAGGGGCACCCCTGCAACTATCTCAATGGGCAGGATGATGGAATTGACGTTAACCAGGAGATATGTGGTGAGAATGAGCTGAAAGAGTGTCATCAACCAAAAGCCAGCAAGCTCTGGGACCTGTGACATGGGTAAGGCAGATTTAGTACCTGCAGTCTGGACCACTCAACAAGCATACTTGCTGCTTGTCGTCTCACTTTGTAAAGTGACACTCACTAAAGCAAGTGCCACATCATGCCACTGGTACTTGCTGCTAAATGGTGCACTTACAGTTGCAGGCACTCTCACCTTTTCTCTGAGATTCCCTTCATAGCCGAGGTACAGGCGCAATGGTTCGGTCAGACCCATCATCACATACACAATGATGGTGATCACTTGGTAGTGTGATGGGAGGAGGTGGAACTGTAAGGAGAGTGCATCGATGTGTGTGGTCATCAGACTAATGCTCTAACATGCTTCTTGCACTATCACAGCATCATGTAAAGATGTGAGCTACGAGTGTAACAGAACAGCTGTATTCTACTACACATTACAAGCACCAGGAGAGGGAGGGCGTCCTTCCCATGTTGGAAAAGTAGTGGAAGTGCCGTCACATCCATCCATCCATCCATCCATCCATTTACGCTGTCAGCACATGTATTGGCCTGTCCTCTGATGCACATGCTATTAACTGTACTTCAATATTAGCAGTGTGTTTGCTGCACACCTTTAGTATGAGACCCAGCACCACGGCAAGCGCCCACATGGGCGAATAGTATATGTTGAAGTACATGAGCATCTGGAGAGGGAGGCTACTTAGGACCTTCACGCCTGCAGTGTAACAGCGGCAACAGATAAGAGAAATGAATATAAAATGCAGTATGTCGGTACAATTAGGACACAAAAGAGCGAGAAGTGGCACGTACCTGGGACGAGTGGGGCTGTTGACCCGTAACTGCTGAAAGGTCTACTGTTGGCAGCCATTTTATCATTGTGTGCACAAATTATATAGATTACCGAGCCTACATCTCGTGTAATAATCTGCCCTATTGTATATACTGGCTAGCTAACACATGAGCAAGGAGAAAAGTGCAAGTACGAGCTGCCGCGCAGTCATTCCTCGAGGGAGGCCGAAGTCAGGAAGAGTGTGGAAGTCTCCGAAACAAAGGTTAGTCGCGTGATGCTCTTCACTGGAGCGTGGTTTACCCAGCGTGGGGAGCTCAACGTTCCCAAACGAGATCATTAGTGAGCACTATTATTATTCTAGTTTGTTGAACAGTTTAATATTCTACTGGCATAGCTTTTAGCACCATGATTAATACTGCTTCTGAGAAGGATGTATGTAGTATATGGAAGATTGCTAGGGGATGCTATATTCTGGGTCATTGATTGCACACATTCATCTTGAACAAGCTCCACAAGTTGGATCGACGAATCCACCTTTCAACTCACTCAACCTTCTCTTTCTTGTTAGGACTTCAACAGTCATTGCAGTTAAGCCGTGGAAGAAGTCATGGGAAAGACACTTGCAGGAGCGTTACGACAAGAAGAAGATGAAGGAGCAGGAGAAGGAGATGAAGGGGAAGGCAAAAGAGGAGGTTGAGAGGAGAAAAAAGAGAGTGGAGGAGAATCGACAAAGGAGAGAAGAAAACAGAAAGAAGGCCGAAGTACTACAAAAGGTGAATGCGGCACATTGCAGTGACCTTGTGTGGGAAGCATAGCCTGTGTGCATGATGTAACAGAAGGGGCCCAGTCCAGTACGTTATGTATTAATGCACAACATAATGATCATAGCTTTTACCGACCTCTACATTTCTAGCAACCCCCCCCCCCCCCGGGCTCAAGTGTGTGAATGTTTGTACCTTTTTTCTATCTGCTGGAACGATTTGGGAAACTACACTAGCCAATGACTGATTTGAGAGGATCTCCAGACGTTTCGGCCCGATCCAGGGCCTTCTTCAATGGATATGGCACACACATATTTTTCTTTCTATCTGTAGATCACCAATCCAGCAAAGTTGAAGAGATTAAAGAAGAAACAATTGAGGAGCATAGAGAAGAGATGATGCAATGCAGAAGCAAACAGTACTATCAACATGCTGCATGCTCCCAGCGCAGTTGGAGGCCCCTGCACACCGGGGATCTACGTATATGCAATTTTACCCATACGTAGTTATTTGATGATAAATGGCACAAATCAGATGATGGATGCGTTTCCAACTGGCAGCGCTACCCAATTCACATACTGATGAAGGTAGATGAAGTTGTACTTCGGTTTTGTGGGACTGCAGGGCCACAAAGAGGGGATGAAAGGAGAGCTTGGGTAGGGTCTAATGATTCTTACAATATACAGAACACGAGACTCTGCTGCTCGATTCCTATAGCGCATTGGTAATCTGAATTGGCGCATGTGTACATGTGCTATATAATGACAGAAAATATTTTACAATAGGCATCAAAATGTATGCATGTGTGCAACTGTACTGTGTGTACTAAAGGAATGTCTTCTATGGTGTCTGTGTGTGTGCAGTGGCTACAGCAGTGTGCAAACAGAGGAAGCAGTTTGCTGCTCTTGAAGATGTTTGTCTTCACTTTTTGAAAGTACAGTTGCCTTGGCAACACTTGCAGCACTGCCGTTCTTGGCTGGGCTGTCCAACACTTTACTCTGAACAACCTGCTCTCCTGCTTTTGGATTCACATCTCTATCTACACCAATTTCCACTTCAAAATCAAAGTGGGAATGCTTGTCACTGTTCCAGCAGCTTCCATCAGCGAGAGAACTATCCTCTGTCTCTCTTTCACCGGAGCCTCCTCCTGAGTGGCTTGCAGGGGGTGAGCCCTTTTCAGGTGCAACAAGTAATGCTGGGTGAGAGGTGTCGGCATGGAGACTGTCGTGGTGGCAGTCCTTTTCAGTCTCGCTGTGTGCTGGAGCAAGGTGCATGGCAAGTGGCGAGCTAGCTTCTGTGCTACTCTGTTGTCCTAGGTAGTCTTCTTCCTCATTCTGGCTTGAAAGGGCATCTTGGTCCATCCCCTCCATTTTGCGATGAGGAGTTGCATGTGTGTGCAGGTGTTGGAGACTGTCTAGGTGTTCCTTAAATGATTCTGGCACACCCTCAAAGCATATTTCTGTGGTCGCCACATTGCCCTGGCTGTCACCGTACACTGCCAGAATCGACTCTCCGTCGCTCCCAACATCACAGCAGTGGGGGAAGTGGTCGGTGGGAAGGATTGCTTTGAGACTCTTCTCTTCCTCCGTCACCTCCCACAGTCGCAGAGTGTGGTCAGAGCAGGCAGCCAAAAGGTGCAATGTGCCCTTGACAGAGAAAACTGCTACATCATTCACACCGCTGCTGCAGCAGTCAATTGTGCTGAGAAGGTGCCCATCTGGGAGAGACCACAGGCTAACCGTTGGGTCCTGGGAAGAGGCTGTGACTATGTTGCTACCACCCGGCTGGGGGCGGAGACACGTGACTCCTCCTACTACGTCCAGGTGGATTGTTTGAATGAAAGAGGCATCATGGAGGTTCCGTATACAGAGAATGCTTTCTGCATCACCAGAAACAAGCAACTGATTGGCACTGCTCTCGCAGAAAGCCACAGCCATCACAGCCTGGGAGTGGTCTCGAAGTGTCTTCAGTCTCCTTCCGCTCTCACTCTCCCACACAGTCACCTGCCCACAGACGTCCCCAGCTGCAACGTAGTCACTGCTCCAGCTGACACTCACACTCGTAAATGCAGCCTGCTCCCCTTCCTTTCCTCGCAGTTGCAGAACGTCACCCGAGGTATCTGCATCCCAAATGCACACTGGACCATTGAGGGAGCTCGACGCTAGTCTCTTGTTGTCTCTAAAGGGAGCAAGCCCGCTGACAGGCCCACTTAGGGTCAGAGCCTTCTCGAACTTCCTTGAGCCCACCATGAAGGTGTGCACCAAAACCACACCATCATGGCCACCTGAAGCCACCAGGGAACCACACACAGAGAACCTTGTGCATGTCACATGACCAGAATGGGCGGGGCTGATAGAAATTGGGCGTGTAAGGAGGTCCCAGATCTTGACTTGACCCTCTTCTCCAGCTGAGATGGCCAGCCAACCGTCTTGCAATGCAGCCGCATCCAGCACTGTCTTGTTTGAGTGCTTCGGGAGGGAGTAGGCCTGAGTGAAGGAGTCAAGCTCCCACACTGATAGGGACCTGCAAAGAAGAAACAAAAGGATCCTTTCAAGGCAAAGAATAATCCAAGTCCACCCCCTGAAGAGCAGTTGCCCCATGTGGAATTCCCTATGTGTACACAAAGAGGGAAAGTTTGTCCTAAGCAACTATATTACTGTCATTTTGAGACATGCGCTTGCATGTGTATAAGTTAAGAGGGCCTCCGCCCTGAAGGGTCTAGCAGGCCAGATTCCACAGCTCACCCATCCTCTGCTCCAGCAATGAAGATGTCTACACCAGTTGTAGAGAGGCAGGTGATGGCTGCTGTCAGCTGGACAGAGCGCATGCAAATCCCAGAGGGAAAATCCCAAAGCTTCAGGGAGAGGTCCTGTGCACCTGAGATCACCTTCACACTGCCAAGATGAGAGCTGAAGAGGATAGATGAGATACAGAAGAGAGTATGGAGGAAACTAGGAAGAACTAAGACAACGGCAACAAAGCATGTTGGACCACATCACAATAATACATACAATCAGGCACTAGAGAAGGCACATACCCCATGTCCTTAGGCCTTGCGCCCTTCTGTTGCCACAGTGCCTCTGCAGCTGTCACCTTTGCCTTGTGGGCCGCCACTGACTGCACAGCCACTCCAGAGACCAGGTCCCAGAGCGTCAAGGTGCCCTTGCAGTCACCACACAAGCACCAGGTGTGCCTTCCCCTCACCGTCACCAGCACACTCACAGGTGCACCACTGCTACCCGACAGGGTGAAAATAAGCTCACCGCAATGTCTGTTCAAAAGTGACGACAGAGGATAAGCACTGAACTTGCACAAACACAGCATAAACATGTGGAAAAGTGTGTATGGCACACTTTTGCAATTCAGTATTGTTGTACATATCAAGACTCACCTGCTGTGCATGTTCGTGCTCCAGACATTAATGCTTCCATCACTGGATCCTGACAGTGCCTTCTCTCCATCGGCAGTCAGTGCAATAGCTGTCACCCTGTCAGAGTGTCCCTCCATTGTCTGTAGCAGCTGCCCAGCCCGCAAGTCCCACAGCCTATTTGGGATGGGAAGGGGATGGGAAAGGAGTGTAAGTATGTATATACCTAACACACTGTATACCTCACACATACACACAATGTCATACAGTCATGCACAATACACAATGAATTACTCTATAGCGAACCCTGTTTTGAGGGGTAGACAAGTGTCTGTAGTTGACTGTTTGTTATTAACACTTGGTCTTGAGCAAACAAGCAGCAGACAATGTATGAAAGAGACTGAAACCCAAGAGAAAGGGAATTAACAGTTGAGAGTAGGACAGGACATTTTGACTACAGAAGCCTTGCCACTGCCAAGACTGGCACACCAATGAGCCTTTACAGCACTAGGCTGAATGCAGGCTGTGAAGATGTTCTACCGTAAATGTCTTTAACAGTTATAAACTCTGTTCTGTTAGATCTATTACAAACGTCCCATACAATGTACACAAAGTGAACAGTGAAGTAACTTTTCTTGAGGCCCAGAAGAGGCTTGGTATACAGGAGGTTCAAGTACAAACTCAGTACATGTATCACTACAACGTGTAAAATCACTGTGCCTTGCCTTCCTACACTCACTGAACATCTGCAAGCAAGCCTCACCTGACAGTCCCGTCCAGCCCTCCAGACACAGCACGTCTGCCATCCTCTGTCACTGCCACACAGAGCACAGCCCCCTCATGCCCCTGCAGCGTCTGCACCACCCCGAGGCTGGCCATGTCCCAGGTCTTGAGAGTACCATCGTGAGAGCAGGTAACCAGTAAGAGAGCTCCCTCCTTGTTGTCTGGTGCACTGGGCATGTGCATGCACACAACCCCCGACACTGGACCTCTGTGGCCCTCCAGCGTAGCCAACAGTGGGCCGTCTACAAGTAGGATCAGAAGGCATCCAGCAGTGAACAGACAATGCTGTATGCACATGCACACACTATATGTGCACAGTGGCACGTACATGTGGGTCTGTGTACACGCACAGTACAGACATCCGCGCATGCATGCATGCACACACGCACGCACACACACCTGGAGTTTCTGCTAGGTGCTGCTGTGGAATAATAGCTGGAGCAGTAATGGCCGCTACAGCTTCCTCGTATAGGCTGGCCACCAAAGGCCTGTAGAAAATACACATCATACATACATACATACATACATACATACATACATACATACATACATACATACATATATATATATATATACATACATACATACATACACACATACATACATACATACATACATATATACATACATATATACATACATACATACATACATACATACATACTGTACATACATACATACATACATACATACATACATTACTAGCACTAAGATGTGTACTAGTGTATGCAGCATATAACAGTACTAATAGGATGTGTACTAGTGCATGCAGTGTATAACAGTACTAAGATGTGTACTAGTGTTGCTGTCCAGCTGCAGGGTAGTGGCACTACCTGCGGTGCTCTTCAACTATGAGACACCAGTGCACGTGATGCTACTCAGTGACAGGCAGTGTTCACACTGCACAAGGCTTCACACACACCTGTGTACAGATGTATCACTGACAAACTGAATAAGGCGACCAATCAGCTGCTGTGGGAGGAGCTTAGGTGAGATAGAGAGTGCTGCAGAAGAGAGGCGTAAGGCTTCACGGACAATCCTCAACTCGACACTGTTGACAGCCTGGCCCCTGCACAAGAACAACAGTGTCATGTGACAACCATGTGATCAAACACATGAAAGATGTCAATTTACCTGTTTTCAGGAACAACAGGGACAAGATTACTGAACTCTGCAACCAAATCTGACGAGGAGAACCCTGTAATTGTTGCTTGTTGCCACTGTAGACTGCACAAGAGCTCCTTCAGCTCATCAACCCTTCCCTGCTGCGCTAGTGCATGAGGCAGCTCTGTTAGCTTCCTGTGGTTGAGCCGAGAGGAGGGATCCAGACACAGTGGCTGACATAAAAAGGGACTTCCTCTAGCACCTAGAAGATTGGCCAGAACAGCTGAACAGCAACAGTTGTATCCATCTTCTACATATGTGATAAAGAAACAAGATAGGAATGGACTTGTCACACTGTGCAAGAACTGCACACTGTCGTGAGTGGACTTCACACACACTGTGTGGGGAAGTTTCCCCACACAGGCACCACTCCCACTCCCACTCCCACTCCTGCTCCTGCTCCAATTCCCAGTCCCACTCCCAGTCCCACTCCCACTCCACCTCTCATCATAAACCCACCAAATGGATCTGCACATTCCGCTACTTCTTGCTGCTGCTTCCCTGGCCCCTCCCCCTGATTCTCCTCTTCAATTTGGCTGCCACCTTGCAACTTCCCGCTAAAATAGCCACTGAGATGGGCAAAAACCTGAAGTCGCTTCTCCTCATTTTCAAGATACCTCTCTTGGACCACCTTCCGAATGACGGAGTGTTTCACATTTAATACCAGCAGGTCCCCCTCACCTCGTCGGAACTCAAGGATTGATGAAAGGAGGGAATGAAGGAGGTGGGAACAGAGAAAGGAGGGAACCAGGTCCCTTCCACCTAGGCCAGAGGTTGATGATGAGAGAACAGAGACACCTCTGGTACAAGCCGTCACCTGAAGAAGTTGCAAAGATCACCGCAAAATAATAGTGTGTATGTTATACACCAGTCACTGGTGAAGTGAAAATTTCTACCGTAAAAAACACTTTGACTAATTTTCCTTTACCCAATCGCTCACTTCATCATCGAGGGACAGGAGGTCCACCAATTCTGTCTCTGTCAGCCCACTCTTGGCACAGCAGATCAGTCCGAGGGCTCTCTCCACGACAGTCTTGCCGCATACTCTCTCTGCCTCCACCAGCACTCCCTCCACCGCCTCCTCCAGTTGGTGTGGCAGGTCCCTCGGGAGCAACGCATCTGTGTGGAGTAGCCCCTTCAACATTCCAGCAGTCAGAGAGAGGAAGAGGGGCATCGGGCAGTGCAGAGCTGCTTCCATGGCAACAGCTTTCTGATTGGATGTTAGTCTCTGTCCAGCTTCTTCAATCAATGAGAGAAGCAGGATCTCTGCACTCGGCTCATCCAAGGGAGGAACCTTTTCAAATAATGATAATCATTGATAAGTCACTGTCACACAGTTATGGAAAATTTCTTGAGCGAAATCACAACTGCTGTAGTCACAATCAGATGGAGATGGTTTTATAATTACTAATTGTGAATTCAGCAGCTGCAATTTTGCAAAAAATCTCACATGACAATTACCCCGACACAGGATTGAGCTCTAACAGTATCACTGTTGCATGCTAATGACATTCATTGGTCCATCACATGACTGTCACATGATGTGCAGCCACTTACTTCAATGAGCTGCTGCCTGCTGTTGTGAAGTACACCGTGGAGGGCTGTGAAGCAGCTACAGGTCTGCGAGGATGAAGTGCTCAGCACAAGCTTCACATGTTGGGGAAGGGTTCCAGGTAGCCAGGACATGCTGTATGCCCCGTCCTCTGCCGACAACTCATCGACTGCATCCAAGAAAATGTACACTGGCTTATCAGAGCGGGGTAGGGTCGCCAGGAGTCGGTGGAAGGCGTGGACTGCGTGCTGGTAGTCATGAAATGCTGGTACGCTACAGGGCACTGTTCTGTCATTGCCATACACGACAGTTAGCTGTTGAAGGAAGGGTAAGGGAAAGGAAATCAGAGACAAGGTACTGACTCAACAATCATCAAATGTGCATGCATACAAGACATTCACACACACACACACACACACACACACACACACACACACACACACACACACACACACACACACACACACACACACACACACACACACACACACACACACAAGCACGCACATATATGTACACACACATGCATTCACACACACACACACACACACACACACACACACACACATGCACACACACACACACACACACACAGACCTGTAGGCAGATGCTCTGTAGAGTCCTCCTGATGGTTGCAGACTGTGGAGTTGTCCCCAAAAAGCGTACCACAATACACATGTCCCTGGAGGAGTGCTTCTCCTTGAGGTAGCGAGCAGATGCAGCCAGCAGGGTGCTCTTCCCATACCCTGGCAGTCCACCAACCACAAGAGGCTGAGAAGAAGTGCCATTGAGGTAGTTTTGCACCTTCACAAGTGTCTCTCCGTGGACCTGAGTGGGGTGCACCACAAGACCATTTAAGACACACGATCAAGTTCTGTAACATTCTGTCATTTTTACACAAAAGCTGAAAATTAAAAGGGAATGGTTATGTAAAGTTAAAGGTCACATGATAGTCATGTGACAGTCATATGACTAACCCAGCACAGTATTAACACAATCACCTGAGACAAGGCAGCCAAAGCCAAGGAGAAGTGCAAACAAGCCCTACTTTAACAGGTCGAAACAGCTCTACTGCAAGAGGCTGAAATACTGTGTACAGCCAGGTACCTGTCCACTAACCCTAAACTGCTTTGCCTTCTCCTGGCACAGGTGACCATGGAACAGAGCTTCCTTGCACAGCTCAGTCCCAAAGTGCTCACGGTACCACTCTGCTGCAGTAGTGATCTTCTTCAGCAGGAAGTCGATGCTGGTTGTGAGCAGGCTTTGCAGGTATTCCGAATGAGTGGGATCATTTTGCGGGTCTAAGCCACTTCCCTTAGCCCACTTTATTGGAAATTCAAAGATGTTGGTATTCTCAAGCCTACAAGCACAACAAGGTGTTGTGTGTGTGTGTGTGTGTGTGCCGATGTGTGTGTGTGTGTGTGTGTGTGTGTGTGTGTGTGCGTGTATGTGTGTGTGTGTGTGTGAGTGTGTGTGTGCCAATGTGTGGGGTGTGTGAAAAAAGAACGAAAGAGAAGATATGCTGTTCAAAAGTGCTACTCTTCGGCAGTAAGGGACAAACAAAGTAGCTAGCCTCCTTGTTCCCCCCCCCCACACACACATTGTCTGTAGAACCCTGACAATCTGCAGGTCACCACACTTGATGGATTGATACAAATGGCCAAAACACAAAATTAATGTTCTGCATCATAACACCCTCATGGGCTCCACTAAAAGTGTGTATGCCGTACAGGAGTAAGGCAATGCTGAATGTGTGTAGCTGGTATCAAACATACATACATCCCTCACTTCTATGTAGCCCACCACACCAGCATGCACCTCACAACAGCACCCCTACCACCCAGTGCATACATCACACCCACCACACCAGCATGCACCTCACAACAGCACCCCTACCACCCAGTGCATACAACACACCCACCACATCAGCATGCACCTCACAACAGCACCCCTGCCACCCAGTGCATACAACACACCCACCACATCAGCATGCACCACACAACAGCACCCCTACCACCCAGTGCATACAACACACCTACCACATCAGCATGCACCACACAACAGCACCCCTACCACCCAGTGCATACAACACACCCACCACATCAGCATGCACCTCACAACAGCACCCCTGCCACCCAGTGCATACAACACACCCACCACATCAGCATGCACCTCACAACAGCACCCCAGCCACCCAGTGCATACAACACACCCACCACATGTATCAGCATGCACCACACAACAGCACCCCTACCACCCAGTGCATACAACACACCCACCACATCAGCATGCACCTCACAACAGCACCCCTGCTACCCAGTGCATACAACACACCCACCACATCAGCATGCACCTCACAACAGCACCCCTGCCACCCAGTGCATACAACACACCCACCACATCAGCATGCACCTCACAACAGCACCCCTGCCACCCAGTGCATACAACACACCCACCACATCAGCATGCACCTCACAACAGCACCCCAGCCACCCAGTGCATACAACACACCCACCACACCAGCATGCACCTCACAACAGCACCCCTACCACCCAGTGCATACAACACACCCACCACATCAGCATGCACCTCACAACAGCACCCCAGCCACCCAGTGCATACAACACACCCACCACACCAGCATGCACCTCACAACAGCACCCCTACCACCCAGTGCATACAACACACCCACCACATCAGCATGCACCTCACAACAGCACCCCAGCCACCCAGTGCATACAACACACCCACCACATCAGCATGCACCTCACAACAGCACCCCAGCCACCCAGTGCATACAACACACCCACCACATCAGCATGCACCTCACAACAGCACCCCAGCCACCCAGTGCATACAACACACCCACCACATCCGCATGCACCTCACAACAGCACCCCAGCCACCCAGTGCATACAACACACCCACCACACCAGCATGCACCTCACAACAGCACCCCTACCACCCAGTGCATACAACACACCCACCACATCAGCATGCACCTCACAACAGCACCCCTACCACCCAGTGCATACAACACACCCACCACATCAGCATGCACCACACAACAGCACCCCAGCCACCCAGTGCATACAACACACCCACCACATCAGCATGCACCTCACAACAGCACCCCTGCCACCCAGTGCATACAACACACCCACCACATCAGCATGCACCTCACAACAGCACCCCAGCCACCCAGTGCATACAACACACCCACCACACCAGCATGCACCTCACAACAGCACCCCTACCACCCAGTGCATACAACACACCCACCACATCAGCATGCACCTCACAACAGCACCCCAGCCACCCAGTGCATACAACACACCCACCACACCAGCATGCACCTCACAACAGCACCCCTACCACCCAGTGCATACAACACACCCACCACATCAGCATGCACCTCACAACAGCACCCCAGCCACCCAGTGCATACAACACACCCACCACATCAGCATGCACCTTACAACAGCACCCCAGCCACCCAGTGCATACAACACACCCACCACATCAGCATGCACCTCACAACAGCACCCCAGCCACCCAGTGCATACAACACACCCACCACATCCGCATGCACCTCACAACAGCACCCCAGCCACCCAGTGCATACAACACACCCACCACACCAGCATGCACCTCACAACAGCACCCCTACCACCCAGTGCATACAACACACCCACCACATCAGCATGCACCTCACAACAGCACCCCTACCACCCAGTGCATACAACACACCCACCACATCAGCATGCACCACACAACAGCACCCCAGCCACCCAGTGCATACAACACACCCACCACACCAGCATGCACCTCACAACAGCACCCCTACCACCCAGTGCATACAACACACCCACCACATCAGCATGCACCTCACAACAGCACCCCTGCCACCCAGTGCATACAACACACCCACCACATCAGCATGCACCTCACAACAGCACCCCTGCCACCCAGTGCATACAACACACCCACCACATCAGCAGGCACCTCACAACAGCACCCCAGCCACCCAGTGCATACAACACACCCACCACATCAGCATGCACCACACAACAGCACCCCTGCCACCCAGTGCATACAACACACCCAATGTACTTTGCAGTCATTCTTGCCTCCTTCAAGTGTGCCAGCGTCTTCTGCGCCTCTTGGTCTACGTCACACCTGTCACACATGACGTCACAGAAAGACGTCATTGCAGGGTCAGTGGCCTTCTGGCTGTGCATGTCCGAGAAGACCCTCTTGAACCAGCAGCACTTATCATCCTGTTCCCCGCTGCCGGGAGCACCGCAGTTGAAGATCCCAGCAGTGACCTCCTCTTCACTGGTGGACACAGTGAAGAGCTGGACCTTGCTCTTCTCTCTTGTGCCAAAGAGGAGTTTGGCAGCCTTTCGAAGGGAGCGGCTAAAGATATCCCAGCTCTGCAGACTGTGTGTGAAAAGGAAGAGCGCATGTGGGCCTTGACTCAGGGTGATGGACGGTCATCGCATGCACAATACACTCAAGCAGCATGCAAGCAGACTGGTAGCTCCTTTAAAGGGCCACTGACATGAAATTTTTACACACACACACACACACACACACACACACACACACACACACACACACACACACACACACGCACGCACACACACACACACACACACACACGCACGCAGACACACACACACACACCAACCTTGCAGTCCTTAGTACATTCCAGTTGTACACATAAGCCGGGGGCATCCGATTCTCATCCAGGGTGTACCACTCAAGGAAGAGTTGGTGAGCCTGGCGATCATCACTGGCAAGGCAGTTGGCCAGAAGAGGAAAGTCCTCATTTGAGATGACAGAAGGAGTAGCTCTCCAGCCATAGCGATGGGAGAGCAGGGACTAGAAGGAGGGGGGGGGAGGGGCTGGCTGATTGCATGCACTGCATCTCAGAGGTGTTCATGCACTTACAACAAAGGAAGGTCCAATGGAGAGTTGCTGGGAGAGTTTTATTTCTTTTAAACTTAGCTCTCGCTTCTTAATCATCTCTTGAGGACTCTTGTGGACAGGTTCCAAGTTGACCAAATGGAAATGAAGACCCAGTGACTCACAGTGATGCTTCAGACGAGGCAGAACATACAGGTCAAAGAGGCAGCGTTCCCATACCGAATCTGAGGGTGATGGAAATGGAAGCATCTCTATGCCAGACTGTACCCACTGTATCTGTATTATAACCGTATATTGGACTATGTATGACATTTGCATCAATGCCTGCATGCATATAATGTCAACTTCTGTACACCATATACTTGCACAGAGAATGCATGTATTGAGAATAGACACAATCTATAGCATTCTTATACCTTGAGGGTCGCTAGAAACGAACAGCCTGACTGTGCAGGACTTCGGCTGGTGCTCCACTAGGAGGTTCCCCTGCAACACATCCTTCCAATGCTTTTCCGCATCTGTTGGGGGAAGAGTGGGCAAGGTAAATAACCAAATACTTAATACGTGTGGCATTGTTTCTTCTTTCGAATATTTTCGCTTTGAATATGTAACCTGCATCTCACCTGGTGAAGTCTCCACAGACTGAAGGGGGGAGGAGTCCACTTCGCTAGCCTCCATTCCGCTCACATGGGCGGGGCTGCACCGTAGAGTGTATGACCATTTATATGGGTAGACACACCATGTTTTATTACTATTATGGCCATATATATGCCTAGTTGAAGATGGAGGTTTTAAATGAACGAGTTGCTTTCCTCAGTAATTACGAGGTACATTGCCAAATAATACAGAGACAGCGACACACACGGGTAATAATGCCCTCTTTCTGCAGGTGTACACCGTCTTAAAGGAGGTCAAAGGTCCCAAGGCCAACGTAGCAACGATTATTTATGAGGTGAACCGTAATGCATTTGTAGCTACTGTTGAGTATTTACAACGCAGGTTACTTCTAGGGGCTGGAGCTATGAGACTGTGCCTATGGAGATGAGATTGTAGTGTCTTCCATAATTCGCTTAATAAATTACACATGCTGGTTCTATTAATGCTCTGTAAACGAGGGAATTGAAGAGTGAGTTCTTTGACAGTTTGTGGTCTCTGTCTGCAGGCATCTCAGTATTTGGAAGGAACGCCATGCAGACATCAGGTTGGTGAGAGCACAGCATTTGTCCGTCGTGTTGCCAGTCAGTGAGTGTTCGTGTGTGTTGGGGTCACTGTCACTGTCACTGTCACTGTACACACACAAGACGCACACAGAGAATAGCTGACCCAAGATATACGAAGGTTGCGTACGTGTATGAGCTGACTGAAAACTACACACACAGGTGGTATCAGAGACAGAGAGGATGCTAACCTTCCATTGCACTAGCTTCAGTAGATACTTGTGTGTATGTATATTCACACACTGTGACTCTGTCCCACAAGCATTGATTCCTTCCCCCGATGTGCCTAATTGCTCTTGCACCGATCCTTTAGGACCCAAAAGTGGTGGAGACGTTCCTTAGCAAATTGCTCCCATACAAGTTGACAAAGTGAGAATTGAATTAATAACTTCTAAAAAATGACTGAACAACTGTACTGCCTGGTCAGTGTATAATGTATTCAGTCCACTTTCCAGTCCTAAAAACTCAGATTTAAATAGGATGATTTCAATATTGTTGGTAAATGTTAAATGAGCACGTTGGCACAATGTTTCTGCCTTCCAAAGTAGCAACCTACAAGAAGAAAGCAATTATTATTAGATATTATTAAATTAATCAATTCATATAGTGATACTCAGTTACACCCCTGACACACGTTAGGCCGGTAAAGCGATCTTGTTTTGTGTAGCTTTTGCGTTGCACTCACACCTGGAGCATGCAGTGAAGTGGGTCTGTGTGCGATCCACACTCATTGAAAAGTTGGCAATTGCATGGAAAGGTGCATTAATTAGCTAAGTGTTTGTATGCTTTGCACAGGATAGAGCCCTGCAGTTACACAGCGTCATGCACTCTGACACCTAACTGTTCTAAGAGTTTCTTGTTGCACCAAACAGTGCCACGTTCAGTGAAGTTGTTTTGTATGCGGAGGGAGGGAGGGAGGGAGGGAGGGAGACGCGTGTGCCTTCACTGAAGCAGATGCTGTGTACACTACTAGTGCCACGTTCACTATCCATAGGACTGAGAAGTTGCAGCTGTTGAATCTAAGGCCTACGACACAAGTTGAGATGTACTTGGTGAGTTACAAGTTTAAGTGTGCATTGGTTCTTGCAGTGAGCATGCATCCCTCCTGCCTGCCTGCATGTATGTACGTAGATTATTGAAGACATCGAGGATCGATTCACCGAGGATGAGATACAAGCGTTGCTAACAACTGTGACCCACTTACCCAACACCACCGTTCAGCAGTCTGGCGCCTCACAGGAGATGCCACACACAAACAGCTGATGATCACATGACATCCCATTTTTAACTCATTTTGAATTTTTAACTACCGTCATACACCTACCAGTTACTTCATTCATTGGACAATGACTCTTTGTGATACCGTCTTGATTAAAATCAGTGTGAAGTGTCCCATGCATATCCTGATGTATATGGGGTCCTTAGGTACGTACGTACTTGTGAGAAGTGGACTGACCAACGCCAACATGTATGCACACGTTGTTTTGTGCCCAGTGCTGGTGTGTCACCATGCCTGCACTTGTAGCCTCCTTATGCGCCGCGTGTTCCTGTCCTGGTCCCTCATCTTCTTCTCCATCTCGGCCTCAGTCAACTCCTGGACAGTGGGACCCCATTCCTCCAGTTCTGACGGATCACGGAGGGCGACCTCAATTGGGGGAAGGGCCTCACTGCAGCAAGGAGGGAGGATATTGTGCACAAGCACACACAGACACTGTACCTCACTTAAATATGTTGCAGGCTTGAGCTGATACAGCTGCCACCACTGCTGCTGCATTGACAACTTCAGGAGTACCGCAGCTTTACAGCATGGTCTTTGGAACTCATGCTCTGCAACAGCCTAGATCTCAGGTACGCAGGCGACTTAGAGAAGGTGCTCACAGGCGGCTTAGAGAGGGTGCTCACAGGTGGCTTAGAGAGGGTGCTCGCAGGCGGCTTAGAGAGGGTGCTCGCAGGCGGCTTAGAGAGGGTGCTCGCAGGCGGCTTTGAGAGGGTGTTCGCAAGCGGCTTAGAGAGGGTGCTCGCAGATAGCTTAGAGAGGGTGCTCGCAGGCGGCTTAGAGAGGGTGCTCGCAGGCGGCTTAGAGAGGGTGCTCGCAGGAGGCTTAGAGAGGGTGCTCGCAGGCGTCTTAGAGAGGGTGCTCATAGGTGGCTTAGAGAGGGTGCTCGCAGGCGGCTTAGAGAGGGTGCTCGCAGGAGGAAGCACAAGGTCTATGACTTGCAAAGTACGTAAATGTTGTACCACATAGTGAAAAATTTTGTGGAAGAAAAGTTGTGATTTCATTCAAAATCAAAGATTTCGTGGTTAAAATTTGGCAATTTCATTCAAAATCAGCCTTGTACCTTTTAGGGGACAACATTTGGCATAGTTATATAACTTCGCAAATTTGGCCTAATCGCAAAAATCATAAACTTTAAACCTCACAAACCTTCTCGCTATACGGTATGAATGGGATTAAGAGTAGCGAGTTGGTGTGTGTTGGCTATTTAAGTGAGGCCCACTGACAAGTAGGCCTTGGCATGCCAGCTGAGCTGTCCTCGAATGGCGTAGGCAATGGTAGGGGCAAACTCCCCTCCCAGACCAAGGTCGGCGCACAGCTGCAGGGCAAACTCCTCAGGGCTGTTGAGGGGGTTGGAGAGGTCCCACTCAAACTGGTCCACCAGAGACATGGTGCCCACGTGGATATTTAGCTAGCGGGAGAATGGAGGAGAGGAGGGGAGAACACAAATCAGTTTACGTACTGTATGCACCTTTGGTCACTCTCATCCTACACAGCCTCACCTTAACGATCACCCTCCCATCCTACACACCCTTAGCATCACACCCTCACCTTAACAATCACCCTCCCATCCTACACACCCTTAGCATCACACCCTCACCTTAACAATCACCCTCCCATCCAACACACCCTCACCATCACACCCTCACCTTAACGATCACCCTCCCATCCTACACACCCTCACCTTAACAATCACCCTCCCATCCTACACACCCTCACCATCACACCCTCACCTTAACAATCACCCTCCCATCCAACACACCCTCACCATCACACCCTCACCTTAACAATCACCCTCCCATCCTACACACCCTCACCATCACACCCTCACCTTAACAATCACCCTCCCATCCTACACACCCTCACCATCACACCCTCACCTTAACAATCACCCTCCCATCCTACACACCCTCACCATCACACCCTCACCTTAACAATCACCCTCCCATCCTACACACCCTCACCTTAACAATCACCCTCCCATCCTACACACCCTCACCTTAACAATCACCCTCCCATCCTACACACCCTCACCTTAACAATCACCCTCCCATCCTACACACCCTCACCTTAACAATCACCCTCCCATCCAACACACCCTCACCATCACACCCTCACCTTAACAATCACCCTCCTATCCTCCTCGTCCTGTGGTATCAAGTCACTGTTGTACTGCTCCATCTGTTGCTTGATCGATTGTGCTATTGCGGGCACAAATGTCCCTGTCGGCAGCTCCAGGTCGTCACACAGGAGCTCAGCAAACTGCTCAGGAGTGATCAGCGACTCTGCACACACACACACACACACACATACACACACACACACACACACACACACACACACACACACACACACACACACACACAGAGAGAGAGAGAGAGAGAGAACATGAATCACATGCTATGGCAGATATCTGGCATAGATCCATTACAAACAATGCAGCCATGGACACCCATACATGCATGAAGGAGTAGAAAACAAGTTGGGTAGCACCTGGTAGCAGTGGAACTCTCTAAAGAGGACACCGTTGGGACCCAGCTGCCTATCCTGTATAGAGAGGTGTCCCTAATTCAGAGGCAGATTTGTACACAGCTCTTATGTGGTTGGGACAGCAGACAGTGCCCTCATTAGAGATGTGTCCTTTACTGAGAGGTTCCACTATATGAAAGGCAAGCTAGTACACCAGTCCAGCCATCAAAGGCTCCACCCAACAAAGAGTGGCCATCATCAGAGTAGCACGAGTCTCATGCTGAGTGGTGAAGCTGACCGTTCTTGTTCCATAGAAAGGTGTCTCTCAATTTCTGTCCGTCCATGTCAATGTCTAGTCTGATCGGTACCAGCACCTCCGGCTGCGCTGCGGCCTCGCAGTACAGGTCAGGGTCCTTGTCGTTGAAGCTAAAGTATAGGGAGGAGGTGTTCAGATGGGAAGATCAAAGGGCGGAAAGGCGTCTAGGAGTCTAGCATGTAAACAGGGTGTCTAAGAGTCTGGCCCACTTAGACAGAGTGTCTAAGAGCCTGGCCCACTTAGACAGGGAGTCTAAGAGTCTGGCCCACTTAGACAAGGTGTCTAAGAGTCTGGCCCACTCAGACAGGGTGTCTAGGAGTCTAGCTCATAGACAGGGTGTCTAAGAGCCTGGCACGTAGACAGGGTGTGTAGCATAATACAGTGCTCGTACCATGTTGGATAGGTTCGGACTCGCTTTGGCTGCATTCGCGGGTGGGGGACCGGGGTAGCAGGTGGTACTGAATCGAGATGAAATGACATGTTTGGGATCTGTGACATCCATGTCTGCTTCTTACTCCTTGTCACAGCAGAGGATGTGCTGGCATGGGAGGGGGTTCGCTCCATAGGGCTGTATACAAAGACATGACATGCATGTCCATGAACACACACACACACACACATGCACATGCATGCACGCATGCACACACACACATGCACATGCATGCACGCATGCACACACATCACACACACACACACACACACACACACACACACACACACACACACACACACACACACACACACACACACACACACACACACACACACACACACACACACACACATGCACACACACACACACACACACATTATGATGTGCTACAAACACTGCCGTACATTGAATAAGATGTGTCCAGCGTTGCAACACTTCCTGACACACGATACTTTTCTTCATTCCCAGCCAGGATATCATCCACCTCTGAAGCCTTCACAATCCACACATTGGAGGAGACCAGAGCTGGGTTATGGCCCTCACGAGTGAGCAGATCTCGTTCACTCGGCTGAAGGCTCCGTTTGGTGAGGTTGGGAAACTTTTTGTACAAACTGCCACGAAACAGCCTCAGATAGTTGCCAACTGCACTGCCAAACATGTACTCCTCCCCATCTGGGAGCTTGAAGCTCGGGGGCCTTGGCCCATAGGTCTTCATGGTTGTACACAACGGTCTCTGCGCCATTGGTGACCAGCCACAAACGATTGCCGCATTAGACGGAATGAGAACGATCACTCCAGGCCAGAGTATTATAGTCCTTTACACGCTGTGGCTGTCAGGATGCGATGTGTTATAATCATTACTCGGACCCGCTCGCCGGCTTCTGCACGCTTGCCGCGGACTGTCTATAGAGAAAGGTTATTTCATATTAGTAAACTAAGGTATCTAATGCATATAAATTTAGGATATGATTTGAGTGTGGTACAACAGGGAATTCCCCTAACAGTTGCTGGAGCAACCGGGTAAAATGGCTCTCCCTACCCTCCAGCCGTACTATATCACAAAGAGAAACGTGGCAGCCCCAGAACGAGTCATGGTGCGAAGACGAGTGCAGCACGATGATTTTAAACAACGGTGGTCTGAGAACTCGCGTTACTTTAACCAAGCAGGCGTGGAGGTTAGCAAGCAAAATGAGTGGACGTCTTCCAAAGCGTTTCAGGAGAGGTGAGTCGAATGAACCAGGAGTAACTGTGTCAAACGCGGCAATTAGTCTTTTATTTCAAATTATGGTAATCTCAGGATAGTCCGAACCGGCTCATTGCTGCTTTCCAGAGCGCCTATGGTGACTGGGCTTAAGGTTAACTAGAGCGCCTATGGTGACTGGCTTAGGGTTAGCTAGAGCGCCTATGGTGACTGGCTTAGGGTTAGCCAGAGCGCCTATGGTGACTGGCTTAGGGTTAGCTGGAGCGCCTATGGTGACTGGCTTAGGGTTAGCTAGAGTGCCTATGGTGACTGGGCTTAGGGTTACCCAGAGCGCCTATGGTGACTGGTTTAGGGTTAGCTAGAGCGCCTATGGTGACTGGCTTAGGGTTAGCTGGAGCGCCTATGGTGACTGGCTTAGGGTTAGCTGGAGCGCCTATGGTGACTGGCTTAGGGTTAGCTAGAGCGCCTATGGTGACTGGCTTAGGGTTAGCCAGAGCGCCTATGGTGACTGGGCTTAGGGTTAGCTAGAGCGCCTATGGTGACTGGCTTAGGGTTAGCTGGAGCACCTATGGTGACTGGCTTAGGGTTAGCTAGAGCGCCTATGGTGACTGGCTTAGGGTTAGCTGGAGCGCCTGGTGCATTCAGTGTGTATTTGTTAGCATCACCTCTGCGCACCATCTGTGAAGAGTCCCTATATAGTATATGCTAGTTCCCTGTTGTTTCACTTTATTACAAGTTTTGGTATGGTAAATGTGTAGTATACATGCATGTGTGTAGTTTGAAGCATACTGATAGTGGACTGCACCGGTTGTGCCGTGGCTGTGGGTCTTCTTCTCCTGTCATGTGCTTCAGTATGGATGCATACCAGGGATTGATTGACAAGGAAGAGAGGGCGGTGAGATTGAGAGAGAGACGAGAGAAGCTGAGGAGGCAGCTGGAAGAGGAACGAGCTCTCCTAGCGGTTGGTCACTTTGGAGTGTGTGATGGGGTTGCTCCTGTGTGTGATGGGGGTGCTCCTGTGTGTGATGGGGGTGCTCCTGTGTGTGATGGGGGTGCTCCTGTCTGTGATGGGGGTGTTCCTGTGTGTGATGGGGGTGCTCCTGTGTGTGATGGGGGTGCTCCTGTGTGTGATGGGGGTGCTCCTGTGTGTAATGGGTGTGCTCCTGTGTGTGATGGGGGTGCTCCTGTGTGTGATGATGTTGCACTTGGTTGTGAGGTGTGTGCATTGTGCATGATGGCATACAGTGTTGATTTGAGGAGCTCCGATCAAAAAGAGGGAAAATGGGGAAACGTGAGTTTAAGGCAGGTTTGTATACACTAAGGCCAGAAGTACTTACTGGAGCAGAATGACGGTTGACAAGCGTTTTGTGTAGTAGTCTATGTTGAGAACACGGTACGCCCATCAATCAATATAATACCTTGTACCAAGTGGATAACGTATGCTTATTTTCTGTGAGTGTGACGCTGAGTGACCAGACACTGTACTACGCCTCTGTTGTGTGCTGACCAGGATGAGCTGCAGGCACTGAAGTTGAGTCCGGAAGGCCGTCTGTCACAGATGAAGGTGAGGGCCGACGAACTGAAGGATGTGCGGGAGGAGGAGAGGAAGAAGGTGGCTCAGGACAAGCTGTACCAGCACTGGCGGTCGAATAATCCAGAGATTCGACAGGTTTGATGACAGATGCTCAAGTTGAAGGATGTCTTGTTACCTGTGCATGGTGTTGTGTGTGATCCTTACTGCTGCAGCTGGAAATGAAGGAGCACGAGAAGGCAGTCCACAGCCAGTGGTCCGACCAAGTGCAGGACAGGGAGAGAGTGAGTTGAGAGCAGCCTCATCAGTGGCAGCAGGGGGGTGTAGACATTAGGTCCTTTAATGGGGGACATGTGCAGATACACCTACGCACTATTGTCTTGGCTGGCATCACAGTTGGCGTATGCTGTGGGTGAGGGTGTGTGTGGGTAGGTGGGTGTGGGTGAGGGGGGTGGGGGTAGGTGTGTGTGGGTGAGGGGGGTGGGTAGGTGTGTGTGGGTGAAGGTGTGTGTGGGTAGGTGTGTGTGGGTGTTTGCATATGGTACGTATATACGTGTGTTTGTGTGTGTTGGGAGGTACGTACGTACGTATGCATGTGGTGTGCTGTTTGTACCCTTTTAGAGGCGAGAGGAAGAGGAGCATGTGAAGGCTATGTATGTTGAAGCAATGGAACAGGAGAGACAAGAAGCTATGAAGAAAGAGGTAGAAGAAGTGACAAGGAGAAAACGGTATCTGCTTTCTTTATTTTGCATAATATCTGGTGCAAACCCAGCACACTGAAGAGTGTCCATGTGTATGCTGTCATCATAACCTTCCCTGCAGTGAAGAGAAAAGGGTAGCTGATGTTCTCCAGTCTCAGATAGCTGAGATCAAGCGTCGTGAGGAGGAAGCTGCTCAGATGGAGCAAGAACGTGCCAGCCTACTGAGGGAGCAGGCTGAACTGGAGAGAGTGGTGCGCACAGCTGCACTACAGCAGCAGCAGCAGTCCTGAGAAAATGGCTGTGTTGGAATGTTTTTGCTTGTTTTCTTTTCTTCCTCTAATGTCAATGTTACACCGTCTTAGGAGAAGGAGAGGCAGCAAAATGAAGAGGCAAGAAAGAAAATGGAGCTGGGGTGAGTTGATTTCCACTGTGAGGCTGTTTGTTCTTGTTCTCATGGAGTGGTGGGCTCAACTCAACAGAGACATTGAGGTGTCTGTTCTTCATTGTGCATAGTACGTACATCCCTCCCATGCTCTCCTTCATTCCCCACCTTGCCCATGTACATCCCAGCCTCCCTGCAACCCATCCCCTCACCCCCCTGCTCCCCCTTCCCCTGCACACTCCGTACTACCCTCTCTTCCCACCCTCATAGTCGCATGCTACACCATCAGGCGAAGGCTCAACTCCGCCGACGCAGCCGGCAAGTGCAAGAGGAACTGGAACTAGACTTAAGGATCCTCGAAGACCTGGCAGTGAGGGAGGCTGCTGACCAGAAGGTGCGGACTGCTAGGAGGGAGAAGGCCAGGGCCGACGCCGAGTGGATGAGACAGGTCAGTACCTCTGTCCTCCCTTTGACAGCAGTGGCTTGTGTCATGTCGGTTGGCATGTGTGTGCTGTGGGTGTACTCTTTAATGTAAGCACAGCAATGCATTCACCCTCACTGTACTCATTGTCACTGCATCAGTGGTGTGTGTGTGTGTGTGTGTGTGTGTGTGTGTGTGTGTGTGTGTGTGTGCGCGCGCGCGTGCGCATGTGTGTGTGTGTGTGTGTGTGTGTGTGTGTGTGTGTGTGTGTGTGTGTGTGTGTGTGTGTGCGCGCGCGCGTGCGCATGTGTGTGTGTGTGTGTGTGTGTGTGTGTGTGTGTGTGTGTGTGTGTGTGTGTGTGTGTGTGTGTGTGTGTGTGTGTGTGTGTGTGTGTGTGTGTGCCGGTGTGCCGGTGTGCATGTGTGTTATGTGTGTGTATGTACGTATGTGTGTATGCATGAGTGTGTGTATTGGTCCTTAGGTTGTGGCTGAGCAGTTACAGTTGGAGAAAGAAAGGGAAGCACAGTTGGACACCATGTACCAGTGAGTGGCATGGGAGCACACAAAAAGAGTAGATCCAGGCCACTACACCCCAATGGCTCAACCAGTTGGCGAACACTAGTCACACACCTACACATGTGCTGTGGAGGCTTTAGAGTAATGGGACGTTTTCGACTTCGATGGATATATATGTATATATGTATATATGTATATATGTATTTATGTAGGCAAGAAGTGGCTCGCATATGGGCCAAGCGGGATGCTGAGTGGGAGAGGGAGAGACAAGCGAGGGAGAGACTCATGAAGGAGGTCCTGACAGAAAGGCAGTCCCAGATCCAGCACAAGATGGACCTACTCAAATCACAGCAGGTACGCACCTGCCTATGGTAAGGTATGGGTGAGCAGCAGGTCCAGTGTGTGGGGTTTAGTTAGCCTGCTGCAGGCACACGCAGTTAATTATACCTCCATTATAGACATCCTACACTAGGCATCTCTTTAACGAGGGCAGTGCCCAGCTGCACAGAGATGTGTATGTATGTAGCTGCGCATGTACTGTACATACATCTGACAAGGCACCTCTCAATCTGTGACACTTGGCCTACTCCAATTAGGCAGATCCACATTCCTCTGTCTGCTGTATGCTGTAGGCTGAGTCAATAGAGAGACGGGAAGAGTTACTGAGGGAGTTGGACTACGCTAAGCAGTCAACAGCGAGGGACGTGGAAAGGAGGAAGGATGCTGTCACCAGCAGGGAGAGGGAGTTGAGGGCCCAGGTCTTGGAGAGGCAGAGGAGAACACAGGCAGCACGGGAGCAATATGAACGAGAACTGCAGGAACAAGAGTGAGTGTTGGTGCCTTCATGTGTGTGCCCACTTGTGGGTATGTATGAGTGTGTGGCTGTAACTACAAACTACAAGCATGTCCTGTAGTGATGCCAGTAAAAGGTCCTACTCTCTGGAAGCCTCTCTCTCTCCCTCTCCCTCCCCTCTCTTTGTGCAGGGACATGGAGAGAGCATATGATAAGCTAATGCAAACAGAACGAGAGGCCATCACTGCGAGGGGGCACCAGCCAGAGGTGCGTGCCTACAGTAGAACCAGTCGTCACCATCAGTCACCCACTACACATGAGAACTATATAAGCCCTCTGTGCGGTGATGGAGAATACGTAGATGACAATTGCATGTATATGTACAGATTCTTCTTCTCTCCTGCAGAGTCACAGACGGAGGAGGCAGGCCTGGATGTAGGCCACCTGGAGTCCACCAGACACTTGTGCAGCACACACGGCGTACATGTGCCACAGACCACACATGCCCAATCAAACCTATGACTGTACATGTATGTTCGTAGGTATGTATGTACCTACCTACCTCTTCTGTACCAACACATGCATCCACCCATGAAGTGGACTGGTGCGATGAACCTTGGTGCAACCAGAGAATCGGAGCCATGCACTACAATGACTCCAGCTCCCTCAAGCTGCACTGGAGAGCGCCTTGAAAATGTAGCTATGTAGTATGCATATACTTATGTAGATCCACAGATTTACGAATTCAAATATGCACATGTGACAGGCCGGTGCCCCATACCAACAGCTGCATGTGATGTCATATACATATGTACTATTTTTGTCACACAAGGTGAATTCTGTTGGCTGTGCTCCTATGAGTCTACAAATGTGGTGCACCAGCTAGTGTCTTATCTGTGTGTGTGTGGGGGGGGGGGGGGGGGAGACCATCACAGATTGTCTGAAGCAAAGAAATGCAACCACTATACTGAATACTTTACGTGTCTCTCAACACATTGTAAACATTGCGAGTTGTTCAGTGATGTGGGGATGCATTAAAAATGGACTTTGCATGCACAGATAAAGTGTCCACAAATTGTCAAACATAACTTAACAAACTAGACATTGATTGGAGGACTGGAGTGGGATTCAGAAACTGTGTGGCCTGCACTGTGGGTGGCCTGTGTCTGCTTCGATGAGGCCTGAAACTGACTAGGAGACTGAGCGCTGCCGGGAGAGGCGACTTGGCTAGGGGGTCGTTCCCTTTGCCCAGCCGCAGAGAGAGGCAGGAGTTCACTCTCCGGATACGGGACAAATCCTGGTAGCCTCCTAATTCTCTGAAGCAGCTCTGACTTCTCAATTATTACTAGCCTGTGCCCTGGCAGCTTGACACAGTTCAGCATGTCCATTGTGTCTATAAGGTCTGTCAAGGCTGAATTGTAAGTGGAGGGCAGCAGCACACATATACAGTAGAAATGTTGGGTAACAACATTCGTTGAAAAGTGATCCCCAAGTCATCGATAGGACTAGTGCATCTAACACACTTGGAGGCTTCACTGCACTTTCATCCTTGATGCTAAATGCTAAATACACAAGTCAATTCACCGGTAACATCAGAAGATTTGCATGGGCTCAATTTGGAATTATAATGGAGTTCCATTGCATATGCTTGTATACAGTGAAAATACTACAAAACCAGCCCACGCAGTGCTCCCGACAGTGTGCCTACAAAATCTGCAACAATTTGTTAAAACACTTAGCCGACAGTCTTTCGCTTCCCTTTACTGTCAGTTAGTGTTTTCACGAATCCTTGCAGATGGGCCTTCTACCCACCCATACCTTTACCATGTCCACACAATGTACACACCACTAGATGTTAACAAACTTTTCTCTCGACACAAGCAATTGCATCCACTGAACTAAGTGGCTATTAACCAGAAATTGTCCGGTGTACGAGCGTTGTTGGGTGCACTGCTCCAGAGGCCACTGATCAAAGCATGCCCTTCCCAACCAGCTATCATGTACTAAAATGGACGGGTAAATGCTGCTGGAAGGATACACATGTGCCCAGCAAGTATCCCTGCAATGTGGCCAAGAAAAGCAATATGATCCCTGGTGATAACTTCGCAAAGAATGGCTGCCAACCATGGGAAAGCCCACCAGGACAGACTGCAGTAACCCAAAATAGACTCCCAGTGTTTCTTGGCTCTGCTGACTTCAAGGACAAACATGGCACATAGAATGCTTGAGATGCCCACAAAGCACTCGTACAGGAGATCTCTGTAAAAGTACACCACAGCTACTTCCACCAAGAGGTGCAGTAGCGGCACCACCACGGCGAGCACTAGCAGAGCATTGAAGAGATAGAGACTTCCAATGTGCTGCTCCATGCGAATTCCAAGGGTGAGGAGTGCCATGGTGACAATAACAAGGTGGACAAGGTTGTAGTAGACTATCCCAAAAGTGAACACCCTGTACCCTGGAAGGGATGAGTTTGAAGGAGATGGAGAGAAAGAGGAGAGAAAGAAAAGTAGGAGTGAGGAGGAGAGTAGGAAGAGATGAGTGGAAAAGAGAGAAGGGGTGGGGAGAAGGATATTGACATACGAGGAGAGTTTGGAGGCGGAGGAGGAGAGGTAGGTGAGCAACCAAAATGCATGGTAACAGCACCGTCCCGCCCGAACTGAACTCACATTGCTGGTACTGCACTACTTGTGCAAGGTTCAAGCAGTAATCATTGTAGCCCCAGCTGGTCATCAATCCGGATCGGGTGACGTGGCTCAGAATAAGGATGCACGCCGTGCAACCGGTGACCAGCGTGAAAGGCAGCTTGACGGTAGGCATCTTGTTGTGGGCGTGTCCTCAAACGCAACCGGGGATATCCCTTGCAATGTACTGGGCTGCTGGGAAGGTACTCGAAGGAGTGGAGAAGAAGAGAGGTTCTCTGAAGAGCTTAGCGTTCTCCCTTCCGGGAGGTAACGGGAAGAAAATCTACGCGCTTGCTGCAGAAACACTGAAAAGTTAGCCAGCAGAGCCTGAGCATACATGCTTCATCCGTCTTTAAACTTGCTGCATGCATGTGTGATTGTTTGCTAAAGTGTCAGCTAATCCGCCCATGATCTGCCGGGCCCTCGAGATGCGACTCCCCATGTTTAGCATGCACTGCCACGCATGGCTCTCTGTGGGATGAACGGCATGGTTGTTCATGGGTTTGTGCACTGGGCTTGCCTGTGCAGGGTATGAGGTGATTGGCAGAACCGTGGCAGCCAGCCGCATTCTGGAGGAGAACAGCTCCAAGGGATGTGTGCAGGTGGATCGTCATCAGCTGTATGTAGCTGTGTATGACCTGCTGTATGGACGCAAGAAGGTGAAGGGAAGGGAGAAGGTGGCAGTAGTGACGAGGAAACATGCAAAGGTACTTTGGCAATGCTTTTCAGAACTGCAGCCAAGCGAAGAACTGGGGAAGTCACTGGGGGAGGGTACAAATCCCACAACTAATTGTGCTCTACTAGTGCGATATGTTCGAGTCAACACTTTGAAGGCAAGCATGGAAGAGGTAGTTGAGAACTTGTCTTCTATTGGTTTCAAAGAAGTGCCGCCAGATGTATTCTGGGACATGCTGGAGGCTCTGAAACGAAGCAGTTGCTCGGACCACCCCTCCTATCATCACCACCACCAGTGTTTCACACGTGACTACCACGTGCCCAACCTCTTGGTGTTTTCAGTGCATGCTAAACTACAAGAGACTGACTTGTACGAGCAAGGTCACTTGATCCTCCAAGACAAGGCGAGCTGTCTCCCAGCGCTGGCACTCTTGCCATCACATGATAGTCATGTGATTGATGCCTGTGCCGCCCCTGGCAACAAGACCACACATTTAGCGGCAATAATGGGAAACTGTGGTAGCATTGAGGCTTTTGACATTGACGCTTCTCGGTGTGCCACTCTTCAGAGGATGGTGAGCAAGGCTGGAGCATCCTGTGTTCGGGTGCACACAGAGGACTTTCTGAAGGTAGACCACCAGCACTGTGTGTGTGTGTGTGTGTGTGTGTGTGTGTGTGTGTGTGTGTGTGTGTGTGTGTGTGTGTGTGTGTGTGTGTGTGTGTGTGTGTGTGCGTGTGCGTGTGCGTGTGTGTGCGTGTGTGTACGTGTGTGTGCATGTGTGTGCTGCATGTGTCTTAGCCTTTGGTATGAAGGTGGTATGCCACTGCTACCCAATGCTCTGGTTGTGACGTTGACAGCTTGCATCAGTAGCAAGGCAGGAGGCTTCTGCTCTGCCAAACAGCTTTGATGCACCACCAATTGCATCCCCACACTGAATAGAGTTGTGTGCTGCAATACCTACATGAATTGGGGGTGCCTCCCTGTATAGACGCACCCAGTCCCAGCTCCCACTTGTGTCTGTTATAGTTGGACTTAAATGCAAGTGTGCACACACACCCGTAACAGTATGTTCATGTGTGTACACAACACATATCTGTGTATCTCCATATCTCCACAACACTCCATGTATGTATGCACATGTGGCATATACAAACGTATCTGTGTACAGGTTGATCCTCAGGGCTACCCTAACGTCACACACATCCTGGTGGACCCATCCTGCTCTGGGTCTGGCATTGTGAGGAGAATTGACCACCCTCAGCACCTCACCAGGGTGAGTCGGCGGACCCATGTGACAAAGAATACCGTTGTATCCATACGTATTTGTCAAGATGGACCATCATTCATATGTGGGACCATGTGGTACAGCCTGTGTTCTGTCATGCCATTGTTGCATTAACACTGTTTCTCATGCTGTGCTGCTGCAGGGTCTGGACAAGAAGCGGCTAAGGATGTTGTTTGCCTTTCAGTTGAGGGTTCTCCTTCATGCTCTCAGTTTTCCATCAGTCAACAGGGTAGTGTACTCAACTTGCTCTGTGCATTGTGAGGTGTGTGTGTCTGTGTGTGTGTCTCTCTCTCTCTCTCTCTCTCTGTGTGTGTGTGTGTGTGTGTGTGTGTATGTGTGTGGTGTGTGTGGTTGAGAGTATGTTGTCTGGTTCATGATAGTGGTTATGCCACATGTCAGTCTTTTTCTTGCAGGAGAATGAAGATGTGGTGAAGAAAGCTCTTCAGGTGATGGGGACAAAGTTCCACTTGGTGTGCGCCATGCCCAAATGGCCCACTAGAGGCCTTCCTGTATTCCCTAGCGGTCAGTTACCACGGAATTACCCACACCCTTAACATCACTCAACACTTTAGCAGTGCATCATCATATAGTTGTGCTCTGTGATGTGTGTGTGTCTGTCTGTTTATTGTGTGTGGTGACCCCCTAGCGCTCAAATGACAGTCCTTTCACAATAGAAGCTTTAGTCACAGCTTCCATTGTGGATGTCATCGCTGTCTGGTACTGGTATACGTTTGAGTGGTGCCAACACACTGCCTGGCACTGCCAGCTTCTTTTCTTCTGTTGAGCCATGGTGTAGAGATTAAATTCTCCCAACCCGACCCCACCTTCTCCTTCATCTCTACCAAAGCCATTAACACAGGATACAAGTGGAGGGAATATGTTGATTGGCTTATCATGTCACACACACTCATACAGCTGGTATCCCATTGTCTGGGTACAGCTGTAGCCAGTAGGTGTTGATGTGCTTGGTCTACCAAATATGTAGGTGCAGACCAAAGGTATTTGAGTGTTGTCTGTTCCACATGTACCCCTTGTCCCTCTGCCCCTCCCAGCACTCCACTGCCTCAGAGCCAGCCCAGCCCAGGACCACACAAATGGCTTCTTTGTTGCACTATTTGAGCGAAGGAGCAGCAACAACAACATTCTGGACAACCAGGCCTTGCTGAGATGCCTCTCACAGGGAGAACTGCTTAGCGCGAGTAGGCACACGCCCACTTCACACAAGGAGACACACCCACAACCCCGAGACACATCCTCTTCAAGTGGGGCCACACCCTCCACACAGGGAGCAACAGCTACTCCACTGTGTGGACATAGGTCAGTATCGGCCCGTCAGCAACTTGGAAAGCACACAAACCACAGACACTACAAGCGTGTGAGGTGCTACATGCAACTGGTGCTCAGTAGAAGGTTTAGGCAAAGACAGTTCCAGCATTGCAGAGGACTGTATTGGCCATCTTATGTATTGTATCCAAAATACAGATCCTATTACTAGGCTTATGTGTTCAAATATTGTCATGAATTGTATGTACACACAGCACAGCAATGGCTTGTTTCAGACAAGCCAATTGACATGCCCCTCCAATGAAATGCTGGCAATTTTGCATCTTTTTGCATGCTCGATCAGCATGGCTGCATATGACCAATGCCAGCGTACACAGGCTGGCCTGCTTCTGGGTCAGTGAATTCTCGGTGTATTGCTTATACAGGCAGTGATGGCCTTCTAAACACAACCACCATTAAAATCTTATCGAGCACCATGCCACTCAGGCAAAGTGAAACATACCTACTATGTATCCAGCATGAGACTGCACGTGCTGTGTATCCAGCATGACGCTGCACTCGCTGTGTATAAATTCTTACGCTTCAGAGTATGTATATCACTTTGCTGTAGGCCACAGGCTGTTGGCCGATTTGTCACCAAATATGTATGTAATTAGAGTTGAACGGTATGATGCACTGCATCAATCCATTCAATCATAGCGTCAGATTGGCTTTGAACTTACAAAATGTCTGAAATGATGAAAAGGTGATCCATAGGAACACAGATGAATATGGAACACAATGTGGCACTAAGGCCACAATGGCCAAATACACAAATGAATAAGGAAAAAGGTACACTGTGATTAGTTAATTGAATCCTCTCTATATGCAACGTCTTGACAGGCCACTCCTACAGTGAAACTGCTACACTGGCATTCTACTAATAAATACATACATAAATTAACCAACAATCAACCACAGATATCACTCTTCTTGCAGCTTCTGGTCACTTCGTTCCCTGTCCACACCGTTCACATACTGAAGAGCCAATCTCTTTGCTCTTGTCATACCAGCCACAGTGGGCAACACTAACTCTTCTATTAGGTCCTGGAAGTCGTACACGTACCACGGGGCACCTGCTCTCACCTTCTCGCGCACCACATTACCACCAAAGCCAATGAACGTGTCCTGCAGGAGTGGGTACGGTGAGTGCATGACCCTCCAACTGAGCAAGCGCAAGCAAGACTTGCTGGCTACACCTGTAGTCATTTGACCTTTTATCTGTAGTCATTTGACCTTTTTTTTTACAGCTTATTTTGTAAGAGTTTTGGGACTTACAGTTACAGCTTATTTTGTAAGAGTTTTGGGACTTACAGCAAGGGTTTTGGGACTTAACAGAGTAACAGCTTATTTTGTAAGGTTTGGGACTTACAGCAAGGGTTTTGGGACTTAACAGAGTTAACAGCTTATTTTGTAAGGTTTGGGACTTACAGCTGGTGGTGCAGCCTCCATGTCTGTTGCTCCATCTCCTATCATCACGACCCTGTACACAAACATGCAGACACACATACAACCCTGCATATGCACAAGCATGCAGACAGAATTGCTCCTGTTATACACAACGAAAACATAATTCACCAACTGACTGACTGGTTCCAACATGTCTGCACTGCACTCACTTGGACATAGTGTTCTTCACCATTCCAACAACCTTTGACTTGCCTCCAGAACGACATGTTGGCTGTTTAGTGTCAACACCTGCAAACTCGCCGTTTGAGTCAAAGATAAGTGTGTTGGCGTAGACACGTTCCTGTGGTATGCCCAGGTGGTTGGCCAAAGGGGCAATGATATTGATGAATCCCCCAGATACTAAATACACACGCTTGTTCATCGACATGAGCAACTTCACCAGTACCCTGCACAGGGTTGGAAGAGGCAGCAGCAGCATGATACATGAGGTAGTAAATGAAGACAATTGACCACTTACTCCACACGTGGTGTCAGGAGATCTGCTACTGAATGTTGAGAATTGAATTCGTCAATCTGCACAAAATAAGCACATCAAATGGAGCTGCGTCACATAGTCGGATGTTCCTATCTCTGTTGTGGCTACGCAACACTAGCTGTGCAATGCCGTGGAGGATGAGTCGTAGTCACCTTAGTCTTGGACGGTTTGCAGATGTCCAGACGAGCCTTCAAGGCGTCCTGAAACGCGACAGTGCCACCCATAGCACGTAACGTCCTGTGAGTGAAATGTGGATAGGATATTAAACCACCTCGCACGTGCCCCCGTCTATTTCATTAGGCCGGCTTGTACCTACCAAGCCTTCACTTCTTCAGCTACCCCAAGAAAAGAGGCAAGTTCGTCAATTCCTTCAATTCTTATAACAGTGCTGTCTACGTCGAAACAGACTGCGTCGGCTTCGCGCCAAATCTCTCTCGAAGTTTCCTCAGTCATCTTTGAAACTTCAGTTGTGGCCATTCTGATTTCGTTTGTAATCTTAGTCTTAAGTAGTGAAAGCAGTCAGATTGTCTTGTACATACTCGAAGGAGCTATTACACCTCGTGGTTTCTTTTGGGAAAGAAACACAGCTGCCGTTGTTTGAATATAAAGATCGACCGCGCGCACCCACAATTTATGCGCGTAAATATGACGTCATGAGTCACTTCGTTATCACGTGCATGCGCGCTAAATTATTGCACTTGATCATATGACCTTTCCTCAAATGAGGGCAAGAGTTGATCTGAAACTAGCACTTCAGTTGTGGGCCATTCTGATTTCGTTTGTAATCTTAGTCTTAAATAGTGAAAGCAGTCAGATTGTCTTCTACATACTCGAAGGAGCTATTACACCTCGTGGTTTCTTTTGGGAAAGAATCACAGCTATCTTTGTTTAAGACGGCCGCGCGCACCCAGTCACATCGTAAACACGTGCATGCGCGCTAAATTATTGCGTAATTCACTTGATCTTATCTGACCTTTCCGCACTGAATCGGAGGAAAGGAGTTGATCTGAAACTAGCACTGAGCCTCTTATACAGGCAGTGATGGCCTTCTAAACGCACAACCACCATTAAGATCTTATCTAGCACCATGCCACTTAGCTAAAATGCCGATAATAGGATAAGTAGTGTACTCGATGCAGCATAAAGTGAACATGCAGTGTGAGAGAAAATGGCCTCAGCCAGTAGAGGAATTGACGTACTTCTCATCGTTTGCTTTTTTCTCTTTGCCGTGATAGCCCTTACCATAGGTAGGTCTAAAATGAGAACTGAGCAGCGCATTGCAGGGCGCTGTGTACTGCTAGGAGTCTCCACATTGCAGACCTGACTCAGGCGTGGTATGGTAACCTGGACGACCTACCACGTGGGCAGCGGTTCTGGCCACCACCAATCGTGATCGAATATTACACCTGGTGGTGTAAGGAGGTGGACACATTATTGGCAGTCAACCCGCTATGGTGCGTTTGACAGGCATGAAAGAGGTGATCGACCAAATCTGGGTTTTGTGCATTTAACTCACAGCACTAATAGTAAGGCAACACTGATTTATTTTCTATTCACATATCCACAGGTATCAGATCCTTGCTGTGTTTAGCCCTCTCTTGTACACACCTTATTACATTGCGGCCATTTATGCTTTCATTAACAAGCGAGAATGGATTCGAGTTCCAAGTGAGGCGCTTGTGCTGCATGTGTGTAGTGGTACATACATATGTCTAGCTACTTGCCCACGTCCATGTGTGAGTCAGAACTTGAACGAACCTGCATGCACCCTACTCACTACAGTTATTTCACAATAGTCCCAATTGCACAATGCACATTGTGATCACTCATGTCATTAAAATATTTGAATGATCGAGTTGCATGTGAATTCTGATGATGATATTTAGCACATGAGTGTACCATTTTCAATACTGTAACGATGTTAGTCATGCCAGTGTGCAATGTGTAATTAGGATTAGAAATTGTCAAACAATGGTACTGCCTTTTATTGATATGGTAATTCATATAATGTATGAGAGTGATTAAGGGGAAATGATTAATTCCTCCTATTACTATTACTAATGTTTATAAGTTCTTTTTATTCTATTTATTTGTAGCTTTGATGTGGGCATATGGCCTCCTTCTTACCATGGTCCCAATAACTGCAGAGCAGCTGTTTGGCCAGCATGCGTCTAAAAATGTTGGCCTCTTCCTGGCTGCATACGGGCCATATGTCCTGGTTCCTGCGGTGGCTATGCTGAGGACTTGGAGGTCTCCAATGTTTGTCATCCCTATACACCGACCGGCAAAGAAGACGAAACGTCCATAGTGAACTATGCCCAACAACCGACATCTCAAGTGCACAACATACTAGATTGCTATCTTTCAGAATTTTCGTTTGTGACAGGCGTGATTAAAATTAGATTGGGTTCAGTGTTGTGTAAAACAGTAGTAATGGCTTGCAGTGCATGGTGGCTATATATATACATACTTTGATTAAAGAAGGAGTACCGTGAATTGCTGCTGAAGCCCCTTAGTACATTTTTGTACCACTTTATAGGCACATTTGATCACTGTTTGATTAATTAAAGCAATCTTTACTTCTCTCAAATCTACCGAGTGGTGTGGTAGCATGCATGCATGCATGAGGAACCTCTAGATATATAAGCATATGTTTGTGGAAAAGGGACCAGCTGCAAAATGACACCTCTCTTACAACTGGTGGATTGTTAATTTTGAAGAATTGAGTGGACTCACAGCAAAAAAGAGATTAATTGATGGGATTCCCTGCTGTGATTTTACTCATTCATAATCAGCAAATACAAGCAGCAATCTTATGCATCTCATTATCTCAGGTTAAGTCCTATCTCAGATTGCCCGCAGCCACATCCCCAGTGTGCATACGTACATAGTCCCCCATTTGCGTGCAGGTAGATTTCACTTACTAGCCATATTGTGATAGGAACAGCTAATGAGGGATCATGTTGAAAAACTGCCCTTCCCTAAGCTGACGAAGGCCTTCGCTGCCGAAACATCCTGATCAAATCCTACAGTTGATACATTACCCCGTACGAAAGCTGGCCTTTTCCCTGCTGATTGGGTGGTGTCAGTTCCTAGCACTTCCTACCACTACAGCTCCTAGCACTTCCTACCACAACAGCTCCTAGCACTTCCTACCACTACAGCTCCTAGCACTTCCTACCACTACAGCTCCTGGCACTTCCTACCACTACAGCTCCTGGCACTTCCTACCACTACAGCTCCTGGCACTTCCTACCACAACAGCTAGAATCAGTTCCTGGCACTATATACCTACCAAAATTAGTTCTGTAAGAAACGTTCGGGAATTTGTGAATGAACTCACAGGTCTGCTAGAACAAGATCAAATGAATATGCTTGCCACTACAGCTGTGTTCCTGTGTTTTGTGTCCGCTGTTCTGTCAGCAAACCGTGACCATCCCGAGTACGACCACCAAACGAAGACGTACGTTGCCACCCACAAGCCCAGCTACTGCTCGAGCCCTTGTTCGGTTACACCTTTCTTCTCGCCCGACCACTCCATTGATACTTACGTGAAACTAATCGAAGAAGCAGAAGAATCGATTGACTTATTCGCACCAGGTATGTACAGTGAGTGTGTACTTTACATATTGTGTGAGAGTGATGTATACATCTACTCCAATACTTCATCCTACTTGTTCTCCAGGTTTTAGCAGTTGGAGCAGATGCACATGGTCCAAACAAGGCTGCATCGGTTGTTCTATTGAAGATCAAAGGAATGAAGCTTTCCCTGTTTTTCCTGCCCTGCTTAACGCTGTACATCAGAGGAATGTTACTGTTCGCATCCTGACTAATGACTACAACAGCGTTACGTGTGCTGGGAAGATAGCCCCTCTGGACTGGCTCTTCCTGAACGGAGTTGAGGTTCGATACTACACCAGCACTACATTCATGCACTCAAAGTACATGATGATCGACAAAGGCAAGAAGACATCCGTGTCATCTGTCAACTTCAGTTACACGTCGTTTATGAAGAATAGGGAAGCGGGTGTTGTGTTGTTGGGTGCATGCAGTGCCGCAATCAACTTCTACTCTTCCGTGTTTGAGAGTGACTGGAATCAGGGTCTCCAGTACACAGTTACCAATCACTACAATTCGTCTGAGATGAACGCCATCACAGACCCATCCCCCATGCCTGTTCACATTCCCTCCCCACGTAACATCTCTGGAGCATATGTGACATCCCTCCACACTTACTCATCTGTTTACATAAGAAAAGTGTATACTACACCAGATTTCGCTCGTGACATCATCTTTGATACCCTCGCTAAGACGAAAGCTTCTTTCTACCTCATGATCTACCAAGTGACCGATGAAGGCCTTTGTGAGCAACTGCTGGCCATGCACAACAAGGGGATTGATGTGCGCCTACTGGTCTCTGACAGGATCTACGGCGACAAGGACAGGATGGAAGCCCAGGTCTGTACTGTCTAGCGAATACCATCACTGTATGTATGCAGGCTCTTTGCATTCACTTCATGTGCATTATATGCATGGGTACTGCCTTTAGATGTGCACGCGAACAACAGCTATTTAGGCAAAAACAGTGGCTGGCTAGGAGGACAGCTCACAATTAACCTAGCTGTTTCTTCTTGTACGATCTCCTCTGTATAGGTATGCTACGCAAAGCTGCATGCAGGTGGGATGAGAATTCAGAAGACTCCATCCTACTACAGCTATTCCCACCAGAAGTTCTGGATTGTGGACAACACAACTGTGCATCTCAGCACTGGTGAGTGACGGCTCTTAGCAGAAACTTAACTGCATGACCTTTAATGGATCTGAGCCTGTACTTCTCATATAGGCAACTGGAGTCCGTCAGATTACCCCACTGGCAACGTCTTAAAACCCTATCCTGATTGTGCATGGCAGAAAAGCAATCGTAACTTGCTTGTCGTGATGCAGGATGAAGGTTTGGTGCAGAATTTCTACACTGTATTCGTCCAAGACGGGATGAGAGGAACGCCCTGGACCCCAAACAGTGCCCATCACTAGTTTGACATACACAGTTTACCCATTACAGCAAAAGTCTTATATTAGGCACATACAGCACTGGTAGCTCTACTTGTAGTCAACCATACAGAACAATTATTACACTGTTAGCATATACGGCATTACTAATTGTTAGACTGCGCTGTCAACTGCGAAAATCTTTCACCATCTATGGCCAATCTATGGTGCAATAGTATATAGCATTGAAGTAGCTAAATAGATTGCAAGTTCCAGTGATGTGAATACATACCACATGCACTGTCTGACTGAATACATACATGTGTGCCACAGATATACGTATATATACTCTGTATAGATAGACTGAGTGCCTTCTACAATTGCTCCTGCATGGTGTACACGCTAGCTTTCACACAGCTAGCTGCAGACACATCTGCCCACTAGAGATTCAAGCTTTTGGCAGTGCATTTATACATCCATGCGGTCAAGTAGCATGCAGGCCCAGAGCAAGCAACTCAGACACATGCAGGTGAAATATTTGGGTCATGCAACAAACAAAAGACCTACTATCTGTGCTTCACTTGTCACAGCCACACACTCCCTGTATGTACACAATGACATAACACAGTCTCCCCCTCAGTCTGTCCTGCATGGCCACACACAGTTGACTAGCTAACAAGCACTGGTACTGTCAGTACTCGCGTGAGTTAATGTAATTACGTAGCTAGTTTCACGAATATATATTTAAATTGGAAGCAAGACCCTAATGACTGTTCTTGTTTTAACCATAGTGCTAAATGGGGTGAACACCCTGGTGTTTGTATTATTGTGTACTAACAGGATGTGCACTTAAATTATGAATTATATGATATCAATAAATCAGTCAATCGGTCCTTATTAAAGTGCACACCATAAGGCGCTAGCTAGGACATACAAAAGTCCATTGTAGCACTAACACATGTCATACAAGTAACTATATAAATCATGTATAATTAAAATGAAGAATTGAGAATGCCAGAGCATGCATGGATGTATACATACTCCTTACACTGAAGGCATGCACGGACGCAGGGAAGGTTTACATTGTAAGCTACCACACATGCAACGCAATCACGAGACACGTATGTCACGAGACATTAAAGGTTATTCAGGCTCGTCCATTGTATTTGAAAAGTGAACGGGAGAAGAACTACTGGGAAAGGTTACCGATGTTTGCCGCTACAGCTGTGTTCTTATGCCTCGCAACTGCCGGCGTCCTCTCGGCTCCCCAGAGCCGAGATCCTTCGTACGACCACCAAACGAAGACGTACACTGCCACCCACAAGCCCAGCTACTGCTCGAGCCCTTGTTCGGTTACACCTTTCTTCTCGCCCGACCACTCCATTGATACGTACGTGAAGTTAATCGAAGAAGCAGAAGAATCGATTGACTTATACACACCAGGTGAGAGTGATCGTCAGCGCGCAAATTTGGCGCGTTACATAGACAAGTGGTGTAGGCGCCCACTTTGCCTTTACGGATTTGCTTTGTCCCATTCCAGGTTTTGACAGCTGGAGTAAATGCACACCTTTCGAAGGCTGCATCGGTTGTTCCATTGAAGATCAAAGGAATGAAGCTTTCCCTGTTTTTCCTGCCCTGCTTAACGCTAGACATCAGAGGAATGTCGCTGTTCGCATCCTGACTAATAACTGCAGCAACGTTACATGTCCTGGGAAGATAGCCCCTCTGGACTGGCTCTCCCTGAACAGAGTTGAGGTTCGATACTACACCAGCACCACATTCATGCACTCAAAGTACATGATGATCGACAAAGGCAAGAAGACATCCGTGTCATCTGTCAACTTCAGTTACACGTCGTTTATGGAGAATAGGGAAGCGGGTGTTGTGTTGTCTGGTGCATGCAGTGCCTCAATCAACTTCTACTCTTCCGTGTTTGAGAGTGACTGGAATCAGAGTCTCCAGTACACAGTTACCAATCACTACAATTCGTCTGAGATGAACGCCATCACAGACCCATCCCCCATGCCTGTTCACATTCCCTCCCCACGTAACATCTCTGGAGCATATGTGACATCCCTACACACTTACTCATCTGTCTACTTAAGAAAAGTGTACACTGCACCAGATTTTGCTCGTGACATCATCTTTGACACCCTTGCTAAGACGCAAGCTTCCTTCTACCTCATGATCTACCAACTGACCGATGAAGGCCTTTGTGAGCAACTGCTGGCCATGCACAACAAGGGGATTGATGTGCGCCTACTGGTCTCTGACAGGATCTTTGCGTACTCTGACTGGAACAAATCCCAGGTGAGTGCAGTGTTGAGACGCCCTGTAGCCATTTTGTATTCGGACAAACGTAAACAACCACCCCTTGCAGAGCTCATGTGCAGCAACAACTTATATATAGGCGTATATATATATATACAGTGCAAGTTGCAATATATCCCACTAATCTAAAGTAAATTAATAAATAATGTAAATAAATAATGTAATTCCTGGCATCGTCGGAGGCAGTGGTGAACAAGCACTATGCAGGACGCTGAAGCTGAGGAAAATTGTTGAGTTTTAAATTTGGCAGAATTTCTAATTAGGCCTTGTTTCCCCTGCTAATTGGACACAAAGTGGCAATATAAATCCTCATAGAACAATACATTATGTATTGTGCATTTATATAGATAGGCAGCATAGTGTCAATACCAAAAAAAATGTGACCGCATATCATTGAAACTTGGTGAACTTGGTGAGGTGGTCCATAGGACAACATCATTAGCAGGATTTCTCAATTAGCAGTTCGCTGTCCAAGAGAGAAGGCCAAGTATATAATATACTTACTGGGTTAGTATAACTGTACTTGTATTTATATTGTGCGGGTATTGGTGAAGCATTGGTTACGAGGCGTTTATACGGCGGCCGACTTTTGAACAGACTTTTCTCGAAGGATAGGAGTGCCGCGCCTCCTTCTGGTGGCCACACCAGCACCGGACAACGCAGTGCGTAATATTCTTCTGTATAGAGCGCCATTGGTTGCTGTCTGGTTCCTGCCATCGTCTTCAATGGCTGCCGTCACAAAGACCTTTAAACCGTTGCCGCGGAAAAGTAACAGGAGCGGAGAAGAACTTGGTGAGCGCCGTCAACCACACACGCTAAGGCTTGGCAAGTGTCCTTAGCTCGGAGAACCTTATCCCGCCCGTTTGTTCTTCGAAATCGTCATCGCAAATGGCCCCTCACTACACACTCAAGCGAAAAGCCATCGAACGGCAGTAGCTATATATATATATATCATGATCTATTTCTCTGTGTACAATCTCCTCTGTATAGGTAGAACATAACTTATATATCAGTGTGTATTTGTTCTCATGTGCGTTTCAGTTTTGGACTCAGAATAGCAGTAATGCGCTACTTTAGTGACTCGCACCTGCTGTACTGCCACACTATAGTTGGATGGTACCCAAAAGGTGTGCTGGGTTGTCATAACTGTGCCACGCTGTTGTAAACCATGTAGCTTTGTACCTGACGAAGACCTTCATGGTCAAACTATCATACCACTACGATTCTACGATACCTCTACTACATTATTAACTCATTATCACTTCCGACAACTTGTAGTGGTAGCAATTACCTCTATGGTATCAAAATGGACTATAATATTATACGAAAACTCCTGTGTGTCACGTAACAGTGGCTGAAGATGTGGACAGCTCCCACCCAACCTACGTTTTTGTACAATCTCCTCTGTATAGGCATGCTACGCAAAGCTGTATGAAGGTGGGATTAAAATTCGGAAGACCCCATCCTACTACAGCTATTCCCACCAGAAGTTCTGGATTGTGGACAACACAACTGTGCATCTCAGCACTGGTGAGTGACTTGCTATGCCCACCTTCATCCCTACCCCAAACTAGGGTTCTTCACTTCTTGCAGTCTCACATACAGCCCCTTCTCCACTACCATCAAGACCCGATAGCACTTCCCTCCCATTCTTCCTTCATGCAGGCAACTGGAGTCCCTCAGATTTCCCCACTGGGGACTCCTTCCCACCCTACCCCTCTCCCTCCTGGCAGGACACCAATCGTGACTTGCTTGTGGTGATGGAGAATAAAGGTGTAGAGCAGGATTTCTACAATGTATTTTACCAAGACTGGAAGAGAGGAAAGGACTGGATCCCAAAAAGTGTCTATCACTAGTTTGGATATGCTACTATTATTGATTGAAAAGAAATTATTAAGGAATAAAGTATACTTTTGTGTACCTAAAATTAATGATCAGTGAACTTGTCACTTAAAATCATTGTAACAAGAAGTAATAAATGTGTGGGACGGCTTACATTCTTCTCAGTACACTGCTTTCTATAAAGTATTTAGGCAGCTGCGTGTCATTTTACCTCACATCCTGTGCTACTTACTTACAGTGGTCCTCCAGTCTTTCACCCCTCAGCTAGCTAGCAGGTGTACGGACACCAACAGGTAAGACTAAACGTTAGCAGCAAGTACATAATTATGTAGAACAGTGAATGTGGCTCACAGTGCACATCTACCACTACAGATTGTCATCATTAATGTTGTCCATAGTGTCAGTTCGTATGATTAAAATGAAATCCAGCTGTAGCATTGTGATCAGCAATAAGGGTTCACAGTGGCGGCTACTATGAAGGATGATGGCCCTCCTGAGTAGCACCTTGGTGCACTTTCACACCACCGGGCATGTCTGTACACTGCAGATTAAACCTCTCAGCGGTGCCTTTCACTCCGTCGACATCGTCCTTAGCTGTGTGGTCTGGTGGAAAGAGGTACCTCTCAGCACTAGGCATGTCGCTTTGAGACCTGCAACAAACAAAGACTCACTCCAGCACACTTGTCACAACCACATACTTAGTGCATGTTCATATTACACACTTCTTCACCATTTGCATGCACATAACGTTGCTGCACACAGTACTAGCTATGCTCTCACGGGAACTGCTGATGACTGGTGAGGCTGCCACTGCCCTTGGCTTTTCTCGACTCTGCATTAACTAAATGAAATACTGACTGGTAATTTAATTTGAACATATGCAGTTCTTCACAATTTACCTTGACTTGACTTTGAATCCTGGAACATGAGTGTAGAAACCTCCTTCTCAATTGCTTTGAACTTTTGTATGCTCCTATGATGCGATAGGGAGGGCTTACATTGAAACCCACGGGGACGACATAACATTATTCATAACATGCCCTTATGCCTCATATGGTCAGTGGTCACAAAAACGCGCGGTTTTTGAAAGGAGAAGCGGGAGAAGACTGCTGACGAGAGAGGACGACGATGTTTGCCGTTCTAGCTGTGTTCTTATGCCTCGCAACTGCCGGCGTCCTCTCGGCTCCCCAGAGCCGAGATCCTTCGTACGACCACCAAACGAAGACGTACATTGCCACCCACAAGCCCAGCTACTGCTCGAGCCCTTGTTCGGTTACACCTTTCTTCTCGCCCGACCACTCCATTGATACGTACGTGAAGCTAATCGAAGAAGCAGAAGAATCGATTGATTTATTCACACCAGGTGAGTAAAGCGTCCGTGTATTAGCAGTGTGTACAGGTACCTACAGGCGTTTACTTAGTAAAGGGTCTGGTACAATGCCTATGCGCGGCTAGTCTCGCGTAGCCAGACCGCTTTCACCCAGGAAAGGGTCTGGTACAATGCCTATGCGCGGCTAGTCTCGCGTAGCCAGACCGCTTTCACCCAGGAAAAAGCGGTCTGGCTACGCGAGACTAGCGTTTACTCTGCCTCGCTCTACAGGTTTTGACAGCTGGAGTAATTGCACACCTTTCAAAGGCTGCATCGGTTGTTCCATTGAAGATCAAAGGAATGAAGCTTTCCCTGTTTTTCCTGCCCTGCTTAACGCTGTTCATCAGAGAAAGCTCACTGTTCGCATCCTGACTAATGACTACAACAGCGTTACATGTGCTGGGAAGATAGCCCCTCTGGACTGGCTCTTCCTGAACGGAGTTGAGGTTCGATACTACACCAGCACCACATTCATGCACTCTAAGTACATGATGATCGACAAAGGCAAGAAGACATCCGTGTCATCTGTCAACTTCAGTTACACGTCGTTTATGAAGAATAGGGAAGCGGGTGTTGTGTTGTTGGGTGCATGCAGTGCCGCAATCAACTTCTACTCTTCCGTGTTTGAGAGTGACTGGAATCAGGGTCTCCAGTACACAGTTACCAATCACTACAATTCGTCTGAGATGAACGCCATCACAGATCCATCCCCCATGCCTGTTCACATTCCCTCCCCACGTAACATCCATGGAGCATATGTGACATCCCTACATACTTACTCGTCTGTTCACATAAGAAGAGCTTACTCTGCACCAGATTTCGCTCGTGACACCATCTTTGATACCCTTGCTAAGACACAAGCTTCCTTCTACCTCATGATCTACCAAGTGACTGATGAAGGCCTTTGTGAGCAACTGCTGGTCATGCACAACAAGGGGATCGACGTGCGCCTACTGGTCTCTGACAGGATCTACGGATACACTGACTGGAAGAAAGCCCAGGTGTGTATCACACTGCCATTTGGTGTTTAACACACCTTAAACGAGGCTGTGTAGACTAATAGCTCATGATCTATTTCTTCTTGTACGATCTCCTCTGTATAGGTATGCTATGCAAAGCTGCATGCAGGTGGGATGAAAATTCAGAAGACTCCATCCTACTACAGCTTTTCCCACCAGAAGTTCTGGATTGTGGACAACACAACTGTGCATCTCAGCTCTGGTGAGTGACTTGCTATGCCCACCTTCACCCCTACCCCAAACTAGGGTTCTTAACTTCTTGCAGTCTCACATACAGCCCCTTCTCCACTACCATCAAGATCTGATACTACTCCTCTCCCATTCTTCCTTCATGCAGGCAACTGGAGTCCATCAGATTTCCCCACTGGGTACTCCTTCCCACCCCACTCCTCTCCCTCCTGGCAGGATACCAACCGTGACTCGCTTGTGGTGATGGAGGATAAAGGTTTAGTGCAGGATTTCTACAATGTATTTGTCCAAGACGGGATGAGAGGAAAGCCCTGGACCCCAAAAAGTGTCTACCACTAACTTGTTGCATATTGTACCCAATATATTAGTTAGTATGTTATATGCACTAGTCCAGTATAGTGGTTCTTGTGTACATGTGTGAACAAAGACTATGTTTTGTTACACACCTATTGATAAGTGTAAATTGTATAACAAGTGAAGAGATAATGGGCATACAGTACTTTACTGTAAACATGGACAAGGGTAGACAGGCTCACCTCTCCAGCCTCTGCAGCTCTTCCCTTATCTCTGTGTTGCCTGGAGCAAGCCGAGCTGCTTTTAGAAGATGTGTCCTAGACCTGTCAAAGTCACTCAGAAGCAAGTGAGCCTGAATGAGGAACAGGATTTGTAACAAACACTAAACTCCATCCAGCAAACAGTATGACCCTCTCACTAGTGGTCTTAATTACTGCTCAATACTACACACCTATCTATATAATGGTTATTTAATAAGGCAGCCATCTCTCCAAAGCTGCCAGCTTCCCTTGCCCCAAACAACTAAACAAATCACTCAAGCACCAGCTGTCTACTGGATAATGCAGGGACCTAATTAAGGCCAACAGAGTGCTTTAAGCATGAGTGGCTTCCTTACTTAACAGGTTTGACTGTGCCATCCATACACATGAGAAATGTGCCACTCCTTGCTAAACCCTCCTAGTGGAATGTGACTTACATGTGCAATGCCACAGTTGCAGACCCCTCCAGGTGGTTGTGCGTTTGCATACCTGTCCGAGACGATAGTGAGCCTTAACACTGTTTTGGTCCAAGTCAAGAGCCTTCCGGCACAGCCCAGCTGCTCGTTCGGCTTTCTTCTGCTTCAAAAAGCAAAGAGACAGGTTCAGGTACAGCTTCACTAGCGCCTGCTTCCACACGTCTTCTTCTTTTTCATTTTGCAAATGGACATCTTCTAGTAACTTAACTGCCTGTACACAGAATGCAATGCGACTCAACGTATTGAATATATGCTTTAGTATGCAAATACTCAAATTGTATACCAGTCAATATTAAGTTGTTCACATCACCTTATTGTAGCGAGTGATGGCCTTAGGGTACATTTTCTGCTCAAAGTAATCATTGCCAAGCTATATAGCGACATAACAGGAAAAGCACACGCATGCACAAGTACTAAATACGCATTCTACAGGAGAAATAGCATAGAACTTCCATAGAACAGCAGCTGGAGTGTCAAACTTACTGCCTTCTCTGCCGCAGCTACTTCAAGGAGTTGGTCAAAGCTTGCATGCTTTCGCTCCTTCTACAATTAAGATGTGATGTAGGCAGGTACACATGGTGGTAAATGTAGAGTGCAAGTGCACCTCATAGTGGCATACACAGTCACAGAGCGCACACCTCAGGAAAGGAGGCAAACTCATCTGCTCCCTTGTAGTCAACAAAACTCATCAGCTCAACCTCAAACATAACTACAGAGAAACAGCGAGAGAGAGAGACACCTACTAATTCGCCTTGGGATGCACCCCATTACATAACACTCAGCAGGTCACGTGACATATCATGTGACATGATGTAAAGCTACAGTCCTGAGTAAGGCAGCAAGGTAAGCATTAAAAGCCCTCAACAAACAGACTCACATATAGGGCTGGGCAGGACTAATGAGCCTCTACCAAATTAAGACTCACATATGCCGGGATGTATGGACACACCTGTACTGTTTTCAGGAATGCGCGGGGGACATCCCCTTGGCCCAAATGCATACTCTGGAGCTATCAGAAATCGGGACAGCTCTCCCCGTCGCATTGTTGCCACAGCCAGTTCCAACCCTGGAAGGAAGCCACCTGCACGACGCCAAGAGAAGGCACACGCATCTCATTACACTACCATATCAGTAGGATGGTGAAATGGCGTATCCATCGCACAGTGCTTGTGTGAGACCACATGTGTCTGCGCATGTGTGCTTGTGCAAGTGGAAAAACTTACTCTGCCCCAATTTAACTTGGCACTGCTTGTTTCTCAGCCTTGTAGAATCATACGGCTCATCAGCATACTCCAAATACCCATTGTAGTGCACTAGCCCATAGAAAAAACAGGAAGTAAAACCATGCAATAATTGTAAAACACAGGATATAATAATGTGAAACCATGCAATTGCATCATGCACAAATGCTCATGCACTAAAAGGCACACTACACAGGACACTGACAAGCACACATAAGTATATATATACACAATGCAGAGACACAAATTATAATCATTATCTTAGAACAGTTGTGAGTGGACAGGTAAGTCTGACATGATAAAGACTGTTCACACTATCCAGAAAGATTCAGAAATGTCATATTCCCTTCCAACCCCTCTCTCGCTCTTGACACCAGTAGCAGACACCATTGCCAACTTACATCTAACTAGGGCACCTTCTGGGACAAGTGGGCCAGTCCCCTCGCGAAGAACTCTCTTCTTGACTCCTCCATCGTCTGTCACATTGTTCATCTTTCTGGCTTGCATCTCAAACGGAGAGGCCCCCTCTCCCTCACTGCCCTCACTGTCCTCCTCCCAGCCAAAGTGAGAAATGTGGTTGTAAAGCTCTTCCCCTTTGAACATGTTGCTCGCAGGCATGTCTGTAGTACGATCAGCGTCAACCTCAAACATGACTGGCTCCCCAGACTGCAGCTGGTGCACGTCTATGCCATCCTTTAGCACAGTGTGCCCCTCCTGCTGCAGGGACTGCACAGGGGGGGGGGGGGGGGCAGGAGAGGGAGTTGGAATCATTCGTAGGGAGCTGTTTAAGGAGTCACACAGTCACGTTATTAGACTGCTACGTACAAGTAGCTGCTTCTTCATGCTTACCTCTTGGTCAGCTTCTAGCTTCTCCACTGACTCCATTGTTGGAAATGTGTTGCGCAACCCCCTTTGTACAGACGTAGGGGATCTCCCTGTTGCACGTGCACTTGAGCGGGAAGAAAATGGCGGATGACCAACAGGCTACTACTACAGATCAGCGAGTAAAGAGCTATATGCCGCCTCACTTTGCTTTCCCATGTTTACTGCCGTGTACGCTATCCCTTTAGGATGATGTCGAAAGTCCAGATATTCATTTTGAGCCAATCATCAGTCTGGATCCAGTAGAAGTAAAAACTTTGGAAGAGGACGAAACGGAAGTATTCAGAATGTGAGCGCCTTTAAGTAATGCGCTGAGCCGTGGCTGACTCGTAGGGATAGTAAAATCGACAGAAGTCATACTATTTCTACTTCCATATCTATTGCTGTGCATTTGGTGTTGGTTAAGAAATGTGACCTCTTTGCAGGAGAGCAAAATTGTTTCGGATGAACTTTGATTTTGATCCTCCTGAGTGGAAGGAACGTGGTGTGGGTGATGTCAGGATCCTCAAGCAACACACCAGTGACAAGCACAGGATTCTCATGCGCCGAGATAAAACACACAAGATCTGCTGCAACCACTTCAGTAAGTTGCTGTGGTGGTAGCCAGCAACTTGTGTGGGTGTGGCTGGAGGGGTACTGTAGGATGAGGGAGAATTGAGAGAGAAAGTGGGGACAAGAAGGGGAATGGGATGGAAGAGTAGACGGTTGGGTGAAGTACCTCTCAGCATCTCTTACATGTGGTACAGGAAGGGGAGGGAGATAAAAGAAGAGGAGTAGAGTCATTTAAAGTGCATATGTGGAATCCCTCTTCTGAAATGCTGCTTAACGCTCAAGACTGTTTGATGCAATTGGTTGGTTTATTTGAATTTCTGTGCTACAGTGTTGTGCAATATTGTGTCTGTTGCTTAGTAACCAAGGAGATGAAGCTTGTGCCTAATGTCGGAAGCGACCGAGCCTGGGTGTGGAGCACACACGCTGATTTTGCAGATGAGGAGGTGAAGCACGAACAGCTGGCAATCAGATTTGCAAATGCAGAAAGTGAGTGAGCCTGTTGTCATGTGATGCCATGTGATGTCATGTGATGTCATGTGATGCCACCTGACACAACATTAATGTTATGAAAATTTAGTAGGCATGCTGAGTTGTGAGTAGATTGGTTTCTGTGGATGTGCAAGCACACCAGTGGGTACATTGAATTATCAAATGACTCATTGGTGTGCTTGACTAGTCACAGGAACCTCTACTCATTAACTACTGCGCCAGCATTGCTCATGTGCGTATTCAGTGTGTTGTAGTGTTAGGTCTCTGATGTGCTTGGAATAAGAGCCTTTCTGTACCTATGCTAGCCAGAAAAACTAGTCCTCATTAGCGTAGATACTAGAAAGATTGTATTTTAAGCCTGTGATGCTGCAGGTATGTAGGGGATCTGACCTCTGGGCTGTCTCAACTGAGTAGCCAGCCGGTTTGCACAGGCATCTTGTAGTTTGATGTGTACAGGCTTTGGCACTGCTTGCACATCAAGAGAGAGACGGGTAGTGTGCAAGGGTCCTGTGTAGTAGTGCTGTATGCTCTTATGTATGTGTACGTGTAACTCCATGGTCTAATGTGAAGATGCCAAGAAGTTCAAGGATGTCTTTGAAGAGTGTCAGGAGAAGCTAACAAGCACAGAAGGTGTGGCCGATGCAGAGCTAGCTGACGAATTGGAGAGGCTGGAAGTGAAGGAAGAGAATGAGGGTGGAGAGGAGAAGGTGAGGCCTTTGTCCTCTGTGAGCAGCTACTGTACACGTGTTGCATGTAACAGCATCCCGGGGCTGGTATGTATGTTTAATGCTGCAGTGTAGCTCAGCCTAGAGAGAACTCCCTCATAATTAATGATGCAGTGGCCTCTTTTCTGTGCCTAATTGATTGTGTGCGAGTGAGACGCACGTGTTGTGAGCTGTGTGTTGTTGTGCTGTCTTGCAGAGCACAGAGAGGGAGAAGAAGGCTGAGGAGAAGGAGGAGGAGGAGGTAGGGAAAGCACAGGAGACTAAGGGGGAAAAAGAGGAGGCCCCTGCTTATGGTGATGCTGACCACACCTCCCCACAACCATCATAGGATGCATGATTTAATGAGACTACTTACATATGGCACTATCTATCATAATTATACCTATCATCGGCTGCTGCTTTATTGTAGTAACACACTACATACATTATAATTATACATACATACATACATACATTATGTATAATCTAGTCATATGAGCTGTATCTGCTGTGTACAATGATTAATACACCACAGTAGGCTAAACGCAGGTACAATGTTTCCGAATGTAGGCCAAATAATGTATTACAGCTGAACCTGTATCAACAGGCCAACTCGAGTTACTGTCACATTTTGCTATAGGTAGGTAGCTGTGCTATAACTCACACAATTGCATGTGAAGTGCTAACAGGCATACATGATTATGTGATGTGCTGCCTTGGGCTGAACTTGCATACAGTACACACCTGCAGGTCAGGTGATTAGTAGTAGAGAAATGTAAATATTATTACATACAGACAGACACACAGACACAAGGTGAGAATACAGGAATATATATATTTTGTGAAAGTGAATTCGGCACAGCAGATGTGATGGTGGCAGCACACATCAGTTGAGTGTCCCTCGGCAGTGGGGTGCCCCACACAGACAGGGTATCTTCTCGTCCTCGATGGGAAACTTGTAGTCGTAAGTGATTTCTTCATTGGCTCGAATGTCCCTCTTGGAGTAGATAACGATCTTCTTTTGGTTGCCCACGGCGATGACCTTGGCATAGCAGTTTGGCTGTAAGTGCACAAGAAGGGGGAATATTCCATGATGTTGTGTGCATGGTCATTGTGTCCATAAAGTCCACTTACTATGAATGATAGTCACAACCATACTACTTAAGATACTTGCACACCCACTCCCCACCACACACCCCACACCCCCCCCACACACTAGCAAGTACATATACACTACATAGAGCATAGAAATGGGTGTTGTATACCCCTCTTCCTCATAAAACTTGGAGAACCTCATCCCTACCCTACCCCCACCTCCACTCACATCACAACAGTGGTTGATGAACCTTGCCACACCTCCTCTCTTAGTGGCATCAATCACAGACTCAGAGTCCAGCCGGAACAGGTAGCTGCTCCCAATTCCCATGCTCTCGTACCGCCTCTCTCTCTCATCCGCCACCAAGGAGCGAATAACTTCTCCCACGTACTCGATGACCATCTCGTCAGCAGGAATATTCTCAAGAGCAAAGAGACCCCAACCGTGGATGGTAGAGCGTGCAAACCTCACCATCTTCTTGCGAGCCTGTGAAAGATGGAAAGAAACAGAAGATATGCCATTCTGTACTTGCTGCATGAGGAGCAACAGCCCTAGTGCTTAGTGCTCAGCCGTTGAAAGAGGAGGTAGGAACAGATCACAGTTAAATCATTAAACTTCCACAGTTTCGGTCTTGGAAGGGTTCTTGAGCAAATTTGCAGCTGCTAGATTCGCAATCAGTCCAGATGGAGATGGTTTTACTAATTGTGAATTTAGCAGCTGCAAATTTGTTCAAGTAACCACCCATGTCGACCATTATCGCTATGCAGCAACGAGCCTCTGCAATCTTATTCAACAGTTCATTGATTCTGGGGTTCTCCTAAAGGGTTTCTCTGCTTCACCTTCCCCCCAACCCACCCTACCCCATCACCCCTCACCTTCAGATGGCTGTACTTCAGTGCATCGCTGTACACTTCGGATGTGGCGTAAACAGAGGCAAGACGTCGCTGGGCCACTCGATTGCCTCGACCAGATGTCTTACTCTCCTAGGAAGGGGGGGGAGAGAGGTACGTAGTAAGGGGAAGGAGGAGGCTCCGATATCAGCCAACACTCATATTCAGTATGTGGTAGACTCTCACACACACACACACACACACACACACACACACACACACATGCATGCACACACACACACACACGCACACATGCATGCACACACGCACACACACACACACACGCACACATGCATGCACACACGCACACACATGAGTGCAGTGTACCTTTTTACTCTGCTGTTTTGTTGCTGGCCCTGTTTGCTGCACACCGATTGAAGTCACGTAACCCTTCTTTGCGAAGGCATCAATCTTGTAGAACCCTTCTGCCCTCGCACAACCCGTGTGATGCTGCTGGGATGCCAAGTCTATAGAGGACAAACGCCTTCTCTTTGTCACCGGAGGTGCCTCTGTCGGCAACCCTGGATAGTAAGCCCAGTGTGTTCTCTTTGCAAGTGGTTCCCCTTCTTCCCTTAATCTGATAAAGGCAAGCCGCATCATCTGGATGTCCTCCTTGTCTGGCCCATTGACCAGCAGTGACGAGAGGATTTTTTCTTCTTCGTTTGAAGAGCGCTTGCTAAACTGAGGTGGGAGGAGAGGTGGGGAGGACAGGGATGAAGGGAGGACTGCAGACTGGCCATCCGTTTGCTTAGCGGGTTTGCGCAGATGTTTAGAGGTGTCTGTCTTCTCTGCGTGAGGAAGATGTGTAGCAACCACATCCTCAGGAACGCCATTCCCTACAATGTCAACGTCCTTGCCTTCTTCTTCGCTGTCGGAGAAGACATCTGCTACATCTAATGTCTTCTTTGGCTTCTTCTTCTGCAAGGAAACTGGCAGGTAGTCTTTGTCCTTCACATTTTCAACAGAACCTTCAATGTTCTTACTTACAGCCAACGTCTCCTCTAGTCCCTCTTCCGCCTCCTCCTCTTCCTCCTCCACCTCCTCCTCTTCCTCCTCTTCCTCCTCCTCCCCTTCCATATCACTAGCAGAGCTCTCCGACATGCTACTCAACACATCCTCTCCTGGTTGAGTGTCATATTCCTCTTCAACTACCACATCCTCTTCAACAGCTTTTACGTCTTTCTCCTCCTCCTCCTCCTCTTCTTCCCTGGCATCCCAGTCACTACTTGAGTCGACAGAAGAAAGGTCACTGTACAGAGAGCCCTTGGCTTGGGATTGGCGCTCCGACTCACTCTTCCTCACAACAAGCACTTGACTCCCTCTCACGCTCCCACGACTGATGGTTGGAATGCGAAACTTCGTAAGGCGCTTAGGATCACTATGGGATGATGCAGATAGTGCCTTCTCTGAAACGCTTCCTTCAGCTGGCACCAGCATTCGGCGATACGGCTCATCCGCGGATTGCTTTGTATGTGATACGCCCGACGCAGTGAGTTGCCTCTTCTGTTGCTGGTCTTCCCAGTGCTTGTCAGTGACGGATCTGCCTATGGTGTCAATGTACCGTCGTTGCAAGTCTCGCATGAGAACTTCTCTCAACTGCGACACAGCTTTCTTCAGAACTTCGCACTTTAGCGCATCTTCCTTTTTCTTTATTTCCTGGCTCGATGGCTTCGGTTCCTCTTCCAACAATGGTGGGCATAGGGGAGGTGGGAAGGGAGGGAAGGCCGTACCAAGGAGGGGTGGTGGTGGGACTCCTGGGGGGAAATAAAACCCTGGCAATGGGGGAGGGGGAATCCCCAGACTGGTGGCCGCATGAGGCGGGAATGGAGGTGGAAAGGGAGGGGTTGTTGGACCAAACACAGGAGGAGGCACAGAAACGTTCATCAACGGTGGTGGATAGCCAGGTGGAGGGCTGACTGGGAGCCTCCCTGGTGGTTCTGCAACTTCAATCCTTCTGCTCTCAACCACAATGCCTCCATTGCTGTCCTCGTCAGACATCTCCATATCATCACCCATCACATGCGAGTCCGCATTCTCCTCTTCTTCTGCTTTTGCATCTGCCACTACCAATTCTGGTGATTCATCTCCAGATATGTCTTCCAACTCCATGGTGTAAGTGGATGTGGTGGGCTCATTGACCATGGATGACAGCTTTAACGCCCTCAGGGCTTGCAGGCTCATGGATGCATCAAACATTGCCAACGAGTATTCTGAAGATGCTGCCACAATGGGTTTGAAGGTATTGCTGAATTTGTTCAGCTGAGAAGATTCACTTTGACGGAGAGGAGATGGTTCGGCATCAGAAATGTCTGACATTGGCGAAATAGCGGCAATCACAGGTTCAAGCTTGGGACTGGTCCTTCCACCAGCAGAAGCAGAAGCATCTCGCTGTATCACTTTCCCATCCGCTTCATCCTCAGAGCTGGAAATCCTACTGTACCCTTCGGCAGTTTCAACGCTCTCTGTTCTTTTGCACACTCCTTCCATGCTACTGCCTCTTGTAGGTTTGTGTGTGCACACAGGCTGCGGTCTGGTGTTGTCCCCAACAACCACATCCAAGCGACTGTGATCTGCAGTGGATGAGCTGATGGCGACTTCTTGACGTAAGGAGAGCCAACTTATCATCAGTGGCTGGCTGGCCACATTCTGGTCCTGGACCTTCCGCTCACGAATGCTGGCCAAGGTTGAGATGGAGATACCTGAATCCAAGCTTGAAGGTGTGTCCATGGACGGTGAGGAAAGTGGTCCAGCTGTGGAGGAGGTGGAGCTCTGTTGCGGAAAAAACTTCAACGAGGAGGCAGTCCCTGCAGACGCCGGGGTGACTGGAGACATGAGTGAAGGTGGAGTGCCCTTGGCACTTTCCCGGCATGTCGTCCTACCTCCCACCAAACTGAGTGGTAGCTCAGGTGTGAAAACAGAGTCGGAGCCTCCCTCACTGCCGCACTGCGAAGATGGTGTGTGGTTGCCCGTCTGTTTTGAGGACGCACACTTCTTGCTCCCCTGCTCACGCAAAAGCTGTCGAGCCTTCTCCCCTACAGGAAGAAAACGTGCAACATGCAACACACCCAGGAGGATAGCAACACAACGAGGACACTGCCTGCTTCACACACCGAGGCTACCACACACACCCATTCATGCTCTTTTTCAGAGTGCATGCACGCAAATTTTGCCACAGCCCGCCATACATTAATATAGGGGAAGCCATTTTTATCGGGGATACTAAACAGATGTCACAACTGAGACCTCACATACACAATAATCACTACCAGGCTAGTGCTATCACTGTGTAAGGCACTGCTAACCCGTGCAATGTCACCACTAGTACGACATTCGTCCTATGCGTACCTTGGTCGTCGAGCTCCACCTCTAGAGTGCACCCCTGCAGGTGAAATCCCCTCAGCAGCTCAACTGCAGTCTCTCCATCTCCTTGCCTCTTGAAACCAACAGAAGCTGCTCCCAGAAACTCTCCCCCACTATGCCCCTCACGATGAAACTTGACAAAACTAACGGGTCCCACTTGTGAGCAAGTACCCTTTAAGAGGGTGGCGGAGATTTGGGGTGTGAGTCCGGTCACGAGTATTTCCCATTTTGGGGCCTCACAAACTGAGAATCGATCATACTACAGAAGCAGAGAGAACAAGGCAAGAATATCAAGAACAAACAGGGAAAAGGGTTGGGCTGGTGTGTGGCTGGGAGAAGTAATGAGACACTATCTCATCCCTTGCTGCGTTCCCCGCAGCCCCACTTTCTTCACTGTCAGGGTAAAGAGATTTTCCTTCACAGCCCCCTCTTCCCACAACACCCTGTTTCTGCCTCCTTTTAGCTAACCACAAAAATGGCACCCCAATATGTGGGTTTGGAAACTGACCAAATATACAAACAGCCCACAAAAATAAATATATATAGTTCTTCTCTATTCCTTTATTCCAGATTTCTGGAAGGAACTTCTCTTCACCTGCCCCCTTTCCCTTCTTCTCAGAGGGTGAAGGGACTAACTTGATTACAGGGAAACCCAGGAATGGGAGGCGGAGTCAATTAGATGAGGTCACAGCCAACGGGTATACAAGAGTATACTGGAATATACAAAGATGACCAAATCACAGTCTTGTGTTGTGCATGTGTCTCATAGTTCTGTCTGCCTGTGTGGAAGAAGCTGTCTTTGAAGGCTTGACAAACCTTGAATCTGGGGACTGGCAATTCCCAGATCTTCCTCAATCCACCCAAAATTGTCTTTTGGGTACGGGGGTCCCGAGGTGATGGGATGGGAGCATGCTGCAAGGAGAGGCATCTAGGAGCGCTCAAAAGCATAAAACACACAGAGAAACAAGGTTGGAAACGTGTGTGAAGCGTACCCAACCCAATTCCGTACCACTACAGCAGGAAATTGATGATAACAATCTCACCCCTGGGACACATCCATCGAAGCGGTACACCTTATTCGTTGCTTCCTTTCGTAACTCTGGATCCACTATTAACTTATAATTCCTCTTTCTTCGAGCGGAGTCTCCAGACGGTTCGCTCTTGCGATGCGATTCCGATGCAGACATGGTTGGCAGAGTCACAGACCAAAAATCAAGCCGCCTGAGCACATGTGCGACGGCATGAAACTGTATAGAGTTATGACAACTCCACTTGACGCAAATCAAGCACACCAAAGAAAATTCTTTTAGGCGTCCATTTTATTTGGAACTAATAAAAGGGTGCACAAAAGCTCATGAGCCGTTTAAGCGCCCGTTTAGTGGCCCTGCACCAACTAAACCCCCATGGCAACACTGAACGACTTCAGTGCTTCGTGCTTGTGCGCATGCGCAATCGATTGTCATACGCTTGTTCGGGTGGCAGCCATCTTGTCAGGAAGTCTGCTGCGCCTGTAAGGACAATGGCTCAGAAGCTGCCCATCCGGTTCCAGGAGCACCTGCAGGTTGGTTTTATGGCGCGTGCAAATGTTTAGCAACCAACAGTGGGTAATGGATCAGAGTAACGAGTTTGGCAAGCCTCATGCGCGCTCGTAAAAGCAATTCACTGACCTTCTGTAACCCTTTGACCACATTCTGCGTTGATTTCTCTCCGCAATACAGCTCCAGAGTAAGGGTGTCAACGTGCAGTCCATCGGGTTCGCCAATCTGACGCTGGAGTCTGATAAGTTCATCTGCATTCGGGAGACTGTTGGGGAGACAGCGCAGGTGGTCATCTTCGACCTGAGCGACCCAGACCATCCCATTCGGAGGCCCATTTCAGCCGACTCGGCTATAATGAACCCGGCATCGAAAGTGCTAGCGCTGAGAGGTGAAGGCGGTCTTATCAGTGACTGCTTGCAAACACCGCACATTATCAATCCTCCTACATGCATACACGTACATGCATACACGTATATCTTACTCCTATATGCTTAACCTTGAATGGTGTTTCTGTTTTGTCTGATTGGGGCAGGTGGAGTGTGGGTTGAAGTGGCAGGGGAGGGTGACCCAGTACGAGAATGTACCAGTCACCATAGCACATTTGTGGTGTGTGTATGGCTGGTCTGCTCTTGTTAACTGGTCCACTTGAGTGACTGGTTGATTGAGCCAAGAGTGGTGGCTGTGACTGTGTGTGGAAGTGAGCCAGTGCCGAATCAGGCGCATTGTATTACAACTGCTACTATCTGTGTATCTGTAGCGGCAAACGTACTGAGGAAGAACATACAAACAAACAAGATGTGTTCGCCTTACTTCAACGTCTCACTGTTGCATGCGATCCAACTTTGTACTTACTTCTATGGGATAGTGGTAAAGAGGGTGCTTTACTGGCCAATGGGAAACTTGGACTTGTGCTAACGAAGCAGCTCCATACATGTAATGTACACAGTAGTGAGAACAGGACACACGTCTGAGGGCATGAAATGTAGACGCGCATGGACCTTAAGACGTAACATGTATCTTTGGTGCCCATTGTAACTTATGCTAGGCCACATGTGCTGTTGGTTGAACTGCTCGGCATAGCCAGCCTCAAATTGTCAAGCACAGCATGCTTTATGTACTTAGTTTCAATTTGGTTGCTAAAGGAACAGAACCGACTGGGTCCCCTCTGAGCCCTGTTTCATTACAATATCACAGCAAGACCAAATCTTCATCTGCCTCATCATCCTGCTTCCGAACACACACAAGTCGCATCTTTGCGGAGAATGATCATAGCAGTAGATCTTCACTGCCTGCAACACCGTTGTTTGTATGCTGATTTTGTCGTACTTTAGCTGAACCGTGCTCGACCACCTCCTTGAAGTGATTCAAACTGCAGTATATCGTTTGGTTCCCCAGGCCTCCATCTCTCTTCACATTTCTACTATCGCTCCTGATCAGTTGAGCACAGATGACCTTTAGATCTTCAAAACAGGGGCTGTGGGTGTACATGGACAATAGACGTGGAGTACATAACAATAAATGCAGTGGATGGGTGCATGTGATGTGAAACGTGTGTCCACAATTGTCTTCAGTGGCTGGGCACTCTGAATCACCGCGTGTGTTGTGATTGTCTTCATTTTTGGGTGGTGCAGCAGCATCTGAGCCACTGACTGCACAATTTGGGGAGTGGAGCCCCCCCCTCTCTCTGGTGTGTGTACACAGGTACACATGTAGGCAATGGGTGTGTGGGTGGGTGTCTGTTTTTGTGTGTAATAGGTATTTGTGGGAGGAGAAGCCTTGCCGTGACATGGCCATGAGTGGTCTTAGGATTCACTGATCTAATCCTAACTGTAACCCTAACCCAAACCCTGCAAGACACACATTACCACACACAGTGTGCCAGAGTGGCTGCCATTTTTGCCTCGCTTACCCCCTATTTGTGTATTCCTTACATTTTAAAATTGCTGTGGAATTTGACCAAGGCGCAAGGGGCCAGAGCTACTCAGCTACAACGTGCAGGGTAGCATGTTCAACGCGAATAGCTTGCATTAGCACTCTCATAAGTGACCCAGAGGACAATGGATGAGGTTTTGTCTCTTTGATGTTGCTATTCCGTTGCTGAGTGCAGATGACTAACTGCTTAGTGTGATACATACGTAAATGTGTGTTTCTGTGTATGATGTGTTGTTGTTCTCACTGCCAGCCCGCAGTACGCTTCAGATCTTCAATCTGGAGATGAAGAGCAAAATGAAAACTCACAACATGACAGAGGGAGTCATCTTCTGGAAGTGGATCAGCCTCAACACCATCGCCTTGGTGACCAAGACCAGCGTCTACCATTGGTCCATGGAGGGTGACTCGCAGCCGCAAAAGATGTTTGATCGCCACCCTTCGCTCAATGAATGCCAGATCATCAACTACCGCGCAGACAAGATGCAGAAGTGGCTCCTCCTGATTGGAATCCAGTCCCAGGAGAACAAGATCGTTGGTTCCATGCAGCTCTACTCGGTTGACCGCAAACTGAGCCAGCCCATTGAGGGTCACGCGGCTTCCTTTGCCACTCTCAGGAGACAGGATGTCCAGCATGAGTCCAACCTCCTCTGCTTTGCTGTGAGGGGGAGCCAGGGTGACAAGGTGAGGAGAGCTGAAGTGTTGTGTTGTGTTGCAAAATGTGTTTTCGAGAGTGCAGATTAGTGTACTGGAATGCAAGTGGGAACACAAACCAGTCAACTTGTGTGTGTGCATGCGTGCATGTGTGTGTGTGTGTGTGAGTATTGTGCATGCGTGCATGTGTGTGTGTGTGTGTGCATGCGTGGCTGTGCATGTACGTATTTGTGTGTGTGTCGGTTAATGTGAGTAGCCATATGCTGGACTTGTAACCATCGCCGCTTTGACAAGAGGACACAACACAACGTTGTTTGAGGGTATTCTACGTAGCTCCCAGTGCCCCAGGTGTTAGCAGCTTTCTTCCTCTCTGTGTCTCAGCTGCACATTACAGAGCTGAATCCGCCAGAGGGCAAGCCGGCCTTCAAGAGGGCTTTGGACATCACTCTGAGGCCAGAGCCGCAGGAGTTCCCGGTAGCAATGCAGGTACGTATATATGCAGTGGACCACCCATGTGCACCCCATGCAGCCTTCCTACATAGACAATGTAACGGTAGCCACCCTGTCACTTGAGAAATATGAGCGAGAGAATACATATACGTACATAACACATACATATGTAAATACATACATACATACACACATACATACATAAATACATACATACATACACACACATACATACATACATACATTACGTAATACGTATGTACGTATGTATGTGCATGCCAACATGTGCGTAACATTGTTTGGGTGTATGTACGTACTGTAGGTCTCTAGCAAGTTTGATGTCATCTACGTCATCACCAAGCTGGGGTACATCCATGTGTTTGATCTGGAGACGGGCACATGCATCTTCATGAACCGAATAGTGGAAGACACCATCTTTGTGACAGCACCGCACGAGGCCAATGGGGGAATCATGGGAGTGAACCGGAAAGGACAGGTGGGTGCTGGCACTGTGGCTGTGTACACATGGACACATGCTCCCCTGCACCCTGGGTTCACTGTTCCTGTTTTATGTTTCAAGCTTTTGGGCAGTGAGCTAAGAACAGGGTCTTGACATCACCAGTGTCTCCACTGTGCAGCGGTTTGCCCAAACTGCTGTAACCAACATTGTACTCACCACCTCGGACAAGGTTAAAGCCTCCACTCCCCTCCCCGCCCCCCTGTACCCCTCCCTCAGGTACTCTCAGTGACAGTGGATGAGGACAACGTTGTTCCCTACATCACCACTGTCCTCAACAACCCTGACCTCGCCCTGAGGATCGCCATCAGGAACAACCTGGCAGGAGCAGAGGAGCTGTTTGTGCGCAAGTTCAACATACTCCTGCAGCAAGGGAACTACTCGGAGGCAGCCAAGGTTGCAGCCACTGCTCCGAAGGTGAGCGAACAGTAATGCTGCTGACATGGGGTAGCGTGTTGCATCACTCAGGGTTTACTTGCACAAGTCGTGAACCAAAGGTTTTGAAGTGGCACTTGTTTCAGCAGCTAAGTGGTCCCACTACCCCTGATGAAGGTACTAGTGAGTTGCTGAAATATCTGACTTTTCAACCTTTTGCTTGTGGCTTCCACAGTGGACCCTGCACATCAGATGCGATTATACGTACGTACATTCGTAATTAACCTACTGATTTTTGGGATGAATCTACAGTGATTGGCTCAACTTGGCAACTTTGGTTGCACAAAATGAGCAAGGCAGGGTAGAAGAGTTGGTATGTGTGTTCAAAGTGTGAGGAAGGGTTGGTGAAGGGATTTTATGGAGAGGCACTGAGTGGGTCGGTGAAGGGGGAGAGGGAAAAGCAGAAAGTGGGCCAGAGGGGGAGTAGGGAAGGGTGTCTGTGATGTTAGACCAACCATCTTTCGCTTGAATCAGCCTCATAGGGGCAGGATAATGAAAGCACCTTGTGTGTTCCTGAGACACCCTAGTTCCTAGCACAGGGGGGGGGGGGGGGGGAGTCCTGAACAAAGTGAGTAGAGTGCTCTGTTGTGGAAATCCACTGTCATGTGTGAACGGACACACTATGAAGCAGTGACTGCCCTCACAGAATGCAGGAGCCACTAAAAGATATGTAGTTGCACTACAACCATGTTGGCCCTCCCTACTGCTAAATTAGATGTATGTATGTACAAACGTATAATGACCACACTCTCCTCTCCCCTCCACACTCACACATCCATAGGGTATCCTTCGTACACCTGAGACCATCCAGCGGTTCCAGCAGGCTCCCACACAGCCTGGCCAGACTGCCCCTGTGCTGCAGTACTTCAGTCTGCTCCTGGAGAGGTCAACCTCCGACAAGGCCCAGCTGAACAAGTACGAGGCGCTGGAGCTGTGCCGTCCAGTGCTGCAGCAGGGCAAGAAGCAGCTGCTGGAGAAGTGGCTCAAGGAGGAGAAGGTCTGCAAACACACGCACACACATGCACACACACAGCACACGTGCACACACGTACACATGCACACACACACACACACACATGCACATGCACACAGACGCACACACGTACACACATGCACACACACACACACACGCACACACGTACACACATGCACACACACACGCACAGACACACACACGTACATCTTTTCTCCTTCTCCCTCCTCTGCCTCTTGTCCTCCCTTCTCTTTCTTCTCCCTAACCGCTAACTCCAGCTGGAGTGCTCCGAGGAGCTGGGTGACCTGGTGAAGCCTTTTGATGCCACGCTGGCACTCTCTGTCTACCTCAGGGCGAACGTGCCAGAGAAGGTGAGAGCAGGGACTCACCACACAACAGATGGTAGGGCCGGCACAATGCAGGATTGATGCGTAGTGGAGCTGTCGTGTGGGGCAACTTCGTACAGTGATGTTCAGTCTGTAGGTATTTGATGATAACGTAGAAACTCATTGTTAAGTATTGATACGGCAGGAGGGGCACATGCAGCGGTTTGTGTGCGGAATGACATAGCAGCTGGACAGAACTAGTTCATGACGAGGCCTTCATCAGCTGCCGAACTGCATGTGGCTGTCCTTTTTAGGCATTGTTTGTGTATTTTGTATTGTGTTCATTCATATCAATAAGTCAGGGTTTTACATTCAGTGCATAGGCTTGCATGCATCCTCCGTAGCTCATGGTGTTAACATGTCATACCCTTCTCCAGTCACACGTGTGTGATGTGTTCTCTTCCATCTACAGGTGATTCAGTGCTTTGCAGAGACTGGCCAGTTTGACAAGATTGTGCTCTATGCCAAGCGAGTCAACTACCGTCCAGACTTCATCCTCCTCCTCAGGGGAGTGATGCGGATGAACCCGCAGAAAGGAGCAGAGTTTGCCACCAAGCTGGTCAAGGAGGGGGATGAACCGCTGGCTGATGTCAACCAGGTGTGTGTGTGCGTGTGTGGGGGGGTGCTGTGTGTGTGTGCGTGTGTGCGTGCGTGCGTGCGTGTGCGTGTGCGTGTGTGTGTGTGTGTGTGTGTGTGTGTGTGTGTGTGTGTGTGTGTGTGTGTGTGTGTGTGTGTGTGTGTGTGTGTGTACACATAAGCTTACATGTGTGTGCTGTGTGAATGATTGGAGGTAGTAATGCACTTGAGGTGGTGTACAGCAAAAGGCACTGCTTTTCTGCAGTGGCTAAACATTCTCTAAAGAAGACTTGGACTTGAGTGGCTCTAGCAGTAGGGTCTACTAGTCTCTTCCCTCCCCTCCCCTCCCCTCCCCTCCCCTCCCTCCCCGCAGATTGTGGATGTGTTTATGGAGCTGAACATGGTCCAGCAGTGCACTGCCTTCCTCCTGGACGTCCTGAAGAACGACCCTTCTGAGGGCCCCCTCCAGACCAAACTCCTGGAGATGAACCTCATGGCTGCGCCACAGGTGGCCGATGCCATTTTGGGCAACCAGACGTTAACGCACTATGACAGGGCACACATTGCTCACCTGTGTGAGAAGGCGGGGCTACTGCAGCGGGTAAGGAGCCACGGCAGACGGATTTATTTTGTGTCTGTGTGTGAATGGTTATGTGTAGGTGTGTGCATGTGTGCGGATGGATGTGTTTCTGAGGATGCCTGTTCCATGTGTGTGATGCATGCTGCACACACAGACACACACACGCATTCACACATGTGCCTGTCTGTGTGCGTGTGTGTGTGTCATCTCGACCACCCAGCTTACAAAGGGGTAGTTTGTAGGTGTGGACACACCTCTATCACACACACACCCCTCCCTCCCCCCCATCAGGCCCTCGAGCACTACAGTGACGTGTACGACATCAAACGCACTGTGGTGCACACCCACCTCCTGAACAGGGACTGGCTAGTGAACTACTTTGGCTCCCTCTCCGTGGAGGACTCACTCGATTGCCTCAAGGCAATGCTCCAGCACAACATCCGGACCAACCTCCAGGTGGTGGTTGCCATAGCAACCAAGTACCACGAGCAGCTGACAACAGCTGCACTGATAGAGCTCTTTGAGACCTTCAAGAGCTATGAAGGTATGTCTGTCTGTCTCTGTATGTATGTATGTCTGTATGTCTGTATGTCTGTATGTCTGTCTGTCTGTCTGTCTGTCTGTCTGTCTGTCTGTTTGTCTGTCTCTGTACATATGCACGTACGTACTTACATGTGTGTGTGTTAAGTGCAGCAAATGTAAACTTGCTGCTCTTATTCAAGTTGGGTAGATGTGTTGTGAAGAACACACTCATAGGCTGGGAACAGTGCCTCTAGCTGTGTAGTGCAATGTATGCATCTCCAGTTCGTTCTCCATCCCTCTCTCCCTCTGCTCCTCCCCTGCCACTCCCCCTCTCCCTCCCTCTGCCCCTGATGCAGGCTTGTACCTCTTCCTGGGGGGAGTGGTCAACTTCAGCCAGGACCCAGACGTCCACTTCAAGTACATCCAGGCGGCCTGCAAGACAGGACAGATCAAGGAAGTGGAGAGGATCTGTCGGGAGAGCAACTGCTACAACCCGGAGAGAGTCAAGAACTTCCTCAAGGTGAGGAGCGGGGCGTGCATGCCTCCTCTGTCTTCTATTCTTTCTCCTCCTCTCCTGTACACTTTGCGTTTAGCATCATTAGAACATTGACTGCTGCTACAATGTACCCAAGCTCTTGTGCAGCGTTCACACACATGCACCCACATGCTAAGTACCACACTTCATTGTACGAGTGAGTGTACTCTTACGTATGTACATACGTACGTACATAGTTTGATAACTGACAAAAACCTTCGCGGTCAAAACTCACACTGAAATTGTTTCTACATGTAAGCTCAACATCACTCTAGTTCTATTTGCACCGTAGCATGAGCCTCTGTGACATCATAAGAGACATGTATTCACGTCATACAGCTCTTCCAGTAGTCCCGGTAGCAATGGGCTCTCCTCTCCTGTGGCATGTCCGTGCATCCTCATGTCCCGCTCATGTGATGCTGTTCCTCTCTGGGTGCGCAGGAGGCGAAGCTCACTGACCAGCTTCCACTCATCATCGTCTGTGACCGCTTTGACTTTGTCCACGACCTGGTACTGTACCTGGAGAAGAACAAGCTGTCCAAGTACATTGAGATCTATGTGCAGAAGGTTAGTATGCCCTGCGGTGTGTGCGTGCGTGCGTGTACATGTACGTGCGCATGCGTGTGTGGTATGTGTGTGCGGGCATCCTATGAATGTTGTCCGTTCTTCTCCTTCTCAGGTGAACCCCTCTCGCCTCCCTGTGGTTGTTGGAGGCCTGTTGGATGTGGACACTAGTGATGACATCATCCGAAACCTGGTGATGTCTGTCACAGGACAGTTCTCCACTGATGAACTGGTTGAAGAGGTGGAGAAGAGAAACAGGTAGGGGTCATTGTGTGTGCATTGTTAGTCTGCACGCACGCAAAAAAGCCACACGCTGCTTTGCTTCCAATCCTTCTCCCCCTCTCTCCTCGGTCTCACATCTCCTTCAATCTTTCTTTCTCACACTTTCCATCTCCCCTCCCACTTTTCCCTACCTCCCTTCATCTGCCCATCTCCTCTACTCCCTCCTTCCATACATATCCTTCCTTCCTCCAACACTTTCTCCTCCTCCTCATAGGCTCAAACTGATGCAGCCCTTCCTGGAGGCTCGCGTGCACTCTGGCAACACTGAGCCAGCCACACACAATGCTTTGGCCAAGATTTACATCGACAGCAACAACAATCCAGAGAGGTTCCTGCGTGAGAATGAGTTCTACGACAGCCATGTTGTGGGGCGCTACTGTGAGAAGAGGGACCCTCACCTTGCATGTGTGGCCTACGAGAGGGGACAGTGCGATGAGGAACTGGTCAAAGTGAGTGAGGAGAGGGTGTGAGGGTGAAGGGAGATTGAGGGTGATGGGAGAATGAGGGGGGAGAGTGAGGGTGTAGGGAGAGTGAGGGGGAAGGGAGAGTGAGGGGGAAGGCAGAGTGAGAGTGAAGGGAAAGTTCTAAAGGTATTTACTAATTTTGTCATTTTAACTTGAGTGTGACCTGCTGTCTAACGAATGAGATACTCCTAGAAGGCCCTCTCTGAGTGTGTGTGTGTGTGTGTTCCTCCCCGATCTCCTGCAAGGTGTGCAACGAGAATAGCCTGTTCAAGACCGAGGCGCGCTACCTGGTGCGGCGCAAGGATGAAGCCCTTTGGGGCACGGTGCTTGATCTGGAGAACAAGTACCGGCGGCAGCTCATTGACCAGGTGGTCCAGACGGCTCTCAGTGAGACCCAGGACCCAGACGAGGTGTCTGTTACTGTCAAGGCTTTCATGTCTGCCAATCTCCCCAATGAACTGATTGAACTTTTAGAGAAGATTGTTCTAGACAATTCAGTATTTGCAGAGCACAGGTGAGCTGCTAGAGGGAGGAGAGGGGCGGGGAGCAGTACAGGTCGTAGAGTATGGGGCAGAGGGTACGCACATCAGTGTGTGCGCTTTCAATTCCTGTACTCTGTTGGTGTTCTGTCCTGCAGGAACTTGCAGAATTTGCTTATTCTGACTGCTATCCGGGCTGATGCATCACGGGTGATGGAATACATCACTCGTCTCGACAACTACGACGCCCCAGACATTGCCAACATTGCTATCACGAGTGAGCTCTACGAGGAAGCCTTTGCCATCTACAAGAAGTTTGAGGTCAACACTTCCGCTATTGAGGTGAGTGGCATGGCCTTGTAAGAGCTTGTGGAGTGGGTCTGAGGATGGGTAGGTGGATGGGTAGGTGGGGCGGGTAGGTGGGGCGGGTAGGTGGGCGGGTAGGTGGGCGGGTAGGTGGGTGGGTAGGTGGCGGGTAGGTGGGTGGGTAGATGGATGGGTATCCACTCAAACAACATGAAGGGATGTACATACCAGTTCCACTGCTACCGCATGGAAAGATAGTGTCATCTATATTTCATGCAGTGTCCCCCGTTAGACATACATGGCTCTTGCTCCTGTTATAGTGAGCTTATGTGAGTGTACCTCTACTGCCCCTCCCCTTTCCCCTCCCCTCTCCTCCCCCTCCTCCTCCCCTCTTGTCTGAAGGTGTTGATGAAGCATGTGAAGAATTTGGACCGTGCATACGAGTATGCTGAGCGCTGCAATGAGCCTGAGGTGTGGACCCTGCTGGGAGAGGCGCAGCTGGCCGCAGGGATGGTCAAGGAAGCAGTGGACTCCTACATCAAGGCCAACAACCCCGTGGCCTACTCGGATGTGATTGCAGCTGCCAACGACAGTGGTAGGTGGGGAGGGGGGAGGGGGAAGGGAAAGAGTGGGTCTGCAGATATTGGTAGGAGAGGGCAGTACATTTGCTGGTAGAGCTATGCAATTCCTTTCTGAAGCCTACACATAAGCATATGATGATCTGGGAGTTATTGTGTCCACTACGTACTTCCATGGATGTGTTTTGACGATGGTGGGTGCATGTGTGTGAATGGATACTGAAGAATCCTCCATTTGTACCCATTTTCACAGGCCACTTTGAGGACCTGGTTCGGTTCCTGCAGATGGCTCGCAAGAAGCTCCGTGAGACAGAGATTGAGACAGAACTTGTGTTTGCCTTTGCCAAGACAAATCGCTTGGCTGATCTGGAAGAGTTCATTTCCACACCAAATCATGCGCAGATTGGCCAGGTGTGTGTGCACATGTGTGCGTGTGTACGTACGTACATATGTGCGGTATCTGGTAACCTTGTGTGCATGAGGTGCATGGCATTGTGAGTGACTGTCTGCCATGTCAGTATCGTACATCGTACGTATGTGAGGGTTACTGCGAGCTGCACCCCTTCTGCTGCAGGTTGGTGAGAGGTGCTTTGCTGAAAAGATGTTTGAGGCCGCTAGGATCCTCTTCAACAACATATCCAGCTATGGACGTTTGGCATCCACGCTCGTGTGTCTGGGAGAGTTTCAGGCTGCAGTGGACGCAGCAAGGAAGGCCAACTCCACCAGATCATGGAAGGAGGTATGTATGTACTTATGTGTGTATAGTCATCCCTGTGCATGTGCACATGTCCATGTGAGTCAGTCTGTGATGAACAGTAATACTGGTGCGTGTGGTTTGTGTTATACCTCTTCATTGACTCCAATTGCTGACCCCTCCCTCGCCCCACCCCCTTATGCTACAGGTTTGCTTCTCCTGCGTGGATGGTGGGGAGTTCCGTTTGGCACAGGTGTGCGGCTTGCACATCATTGTCCACGCCGACGAGCTGGACGAACTCATCAACTACTACCAGAACCGGGGCTTCTTCGAGGAGATCATCTCCCTCATGGAAGCCGGCCTGGGTCAGGAGAGGGCACACATGGGCATGTTCACTGAGCTGGCCATCCTGTACTCCAAATACAAGCCAGAAAAGATGAGGGAGCACCTGGAGCTCTTCTGGTCGAGGGTCAACATCCCCAAGGTGAGAGCGAGCTGACAGTGACTGAGTGGTGCAGTGAGTGAGTGGATGTCCTTTTGAGTGTAAGCTTGCTGTGGTATGTACTGTATATGTGTGTGTTTGGTTCTTGTGGGTATAGCCATTCACACACACTGGCATGAACACACAATCTCTTTCACGTACACTTGCACAGACACACACACACACACACACACACACACACACACACACACACACACGAGCTGTCAGCTATGCAAGCTTATTGGCAACCTCCCATTGTATCCTCAGCCATCATCACTTGGCTGTCTGTACTGCTCTTTGCTGTACCCATCCTGATTGCACATGGTATGAACTCCTCCCCCTCCCCTCCCCCTCTCCCGTCCTCCATAGGTGCTGAGAGCTGCCGAGCAGGCCCACCTCTGGTCAGAACTGGTCTTCCTCTACGATAAGTACGAGGAGTACGACAATGCCGTGCTGACCATGATGACCCACCCCACGGAGGCCTGGAAGGAGAGCACATTCAAGGACGTAATCACCAAGGTGGCCAACATCGAGCTGTACTACCGGGCACTGCAGTTCTACCTTGACTTCCGCCCCCGCCTCATTAACGACCTTCTTGTGGTGCTGGTGCCTCGACTGGACCACACACGCACCGTCAGCTTCTTCTTCAAGAGAAATCACCTTCGCCTGGTGAAGCCGTACCTCAAGACAGTCCAGCAACATAACAACAAGGCAGTGAACGAGGCTCTGAACGATGTCTACATTGAGGAGGAGGACTTTGAAAACTTGAGGAAGTCCATCGACACGTTCAACAACTTTGACAACATCACCTTGGCCCAGCGTTTGGAAAGGCATGAGCTGGTGGAGTTTAGGCGCATCGCTGCTTACCTGTACAAGATGAACAACCGTTGGCAGCAGTCGGTGGACCTGTGCAAGAAGGACAGGCTCTTTGCTGTGAGTTACGTAGGAACTCAGTACACACACACACACAGACACACTGCATTACCTGTCTGAATTGCATCAGGTTACTACACAATCATTATGACACACCCACTAATCCCCCCTCCTCCACAGGATGCAATGCAGTATGCAGGAGAGTCACGACAGGTCCCTGTGGCAGAGGACCTCATTGCCTGGTTCCTCGAGATTGATCGCAAGGACTGCTTTGCCGCCTGCCTCTATTCCTGCTTCGACCTCCTGAGGCCGGACGTGATCCTGGAGCTCTCCTGGAGGCACAACATCATGGACTATGCCATGCCCTTCCTCATACAAGTCACCAGGGAGTACATTACGAAGGTGTGGGTGGGGGTGGGGGTAGGAGTCAGTCTTGCCAGGTGGCTGTCCATGATCATCGGAAACATGTGTAGATGTGTGTGTGGGCGGGGGGAAGCTGGAGAATGCTGTGTGGTGTAGATGGCCGTTTGCTGAAATGCCAATCGTGTGTGCCTGTGTTTGTACATTATGTAGGTGGACAAGCTGCTTCAGTCTGACGCTGAGCGTGCAGAAGAGAAGGAATCCGAAGGGCAGCAGTCCATGATGATGGGTGAGGAGCAGCAGAGACTGTCTGTATGTAGCGGAGGGACAGACAGCGTTCTGATACATGGTTGTGGTAACTGGCGAATAGATCTGGATGAGCATAATGTAGCAGAAACAATCAATGAATGAATGCTCATCGGGCTCCAGTCACCAGTTTTCACAACATAGCAATGAGAGCCCTACAATCACATGTTTGTACTAAACGCACCAGTGAGCAAACCTGTAATCTGCAAGCATCCGTGCGTACATCCCCCTCTCCTCTGCCTTACTTCTGTGTAGAGCCCCAGATGTTGATGATAACGTCTGGACCACCTGGAGGAATGCCTCCTATGGGGATGCCTCCAGGGGGAATTCCCCCAGGTGTTATGCCTCCAGGGGGAATTCCCCCAGGTGTTATGCCACCCGGGGGAATGCCACCTGGGGGAATGCCCCCAGGTGTAATGCCCGGCCAGTTCCCTCCCCAAGCCTACCCGCAACAACCGGGATTCTACTGAATAGCTGCCAATTATAACGATTTAATTTGTAAGTCTATTTCTTATGTGTAGGATAGGTTAGGTTAGCGTTTGAATAGTAATTTCCATGCACTTCAGAACAAAGTGCAGCAGTACACATTATTATCTCTAAGGTGTGCATGACATGCATATACATGGTTCCTACTTTCTTAACTTTCAGTCATACAGTGGTGCGTGCGATCCGTGTGTGCGTGCATGTGTGTGTGTGTGTGCGCGCGTGTGCATGTGTTTGATAAGCCTTGCATGACGCCTTTTCACTCGAAACAGATATTTAGTGAGGCTTTGGCTGAGACGTTGGGCACGTTTGTAGTTTGTAATCTCAACCCCTAACGAGTTGAAGTGTCACTCCCCTGCTTCTTCTTGCACCAAGGAAGGCTGAACAGACACTACGTAGTTTATACGTAGATAGCAGTAGCTGCACACACTGCAAATTGTAATTGGTACGTATGTGTTCAGAATTTAGATCCTGACATCACATGGTGTAGTGTAAGCTTGCCAACAGGCATCTAAACTTTGTACTGGGATGAGGTCCAATCCTACCACCACACTGCACCATCAACACAAGTGCACTCCTTTTCCTCTACCACAAGCACCTGAGAGGGAAAGGAAGGGCCCAGCCAGCTCTGATGAACCTTTGTGCGCGTGTGTGTGTACGTGCGTGTGTGCATGTGTGTGTGTACATGTGTGTGTGTGTGTGTGTGTGCGTGTGTGTGCATGTGTGTGTGTACATGTGTGTGTGTGTCCGTGCGTGTGTGCACATGTGTTCTCTCACCCATACCAATTAGGCTGCTGTAGAATGAAGCATATGTGGCGTGTCCTGTGACCACGCCCATCTGTGCCGGGTTCCTCCTCTGCACACTCACAGAAAACCTAGACTCGGCATTAGCCCCAGGGCCGTCCACCTCAATGTCTACAATATGGCTCTCCAATCTATGTGCATAGGCAAAGAGTTGTGGTTGTCTGTGCTGTGTGCGTGCGTGCGTGCGTGTGTGTGTGTGTGTGCGTGCATGTCTATGTACTGTTAGGCAGTGGAGCCTTTTGCAAACAACAAACTGAATACAGAACACCTCTGTGCCGTGCAAACATGAATATGTGAGTAGTTAATTAAGACTGCCTCTGAATAAAAGACACTTATCCGTAAAGTACAGACGCAACTGAGTCTCAATGGCGTCCTCCACAAAGTACAATAGAGACGTTTCACAGTCACACACACACACACACACACACACACACACACACACACACACACACACACACACACACACACACACACACACACACACACACACACACACACGCACACAAACAACTAAAAGGGCAGGAGGTACGTATGTACGTATGTGCACGCACGTACTGTGGATCAGCCACTAGCCGCCCGACTGTCCCATCAAAGCCGAGGTTGTGAGCAGCTATGGCCCCAACAGCCATCGTGTTCACATTGTGGGGTGCCAGGGGACACAAGTCACGAACAGAGCCTGGAGTGTTGCGTGATGCATTGATGAGCATCACATGCATGCTTGTTCAGGCTAGGCCAGCACACCTTCACCTTCATAGAGAGTGGTCCTTTCTCCTGTGACTGCCTTAACCTTCTCTACAAGATGACCTGTGAGTTTGAATGCTGAAGGGTGCTTAGACATTGTCACCTGAAGTCCCTAAGAATGAAAGAGAACTAGGAAATGACACTACTATAGATGCGACAACAACTCACAACTTTCAGCTAGCCTTCAAGGTGCCTCTGTCAGCCATTTTCCTCACATCCTCTGCCCCCCAGAAAGCCCCCACCGGTACGTACAGACCATTTGGCCCAGACTGAGCGGCACTTCGCACTTCATCTTCCACAGACTGGTTCGCTAGGGCAGTGGGGGAGCCAATCTAAGAGACAGGGTGCGAAACACAAGCAATGAATGTGACATAGTCTGATGCAGAGGTGCAGATACACATACTCCTTGCAAATGAAGTGGACCATTGCATGTCGAGCAGGTATGGCCTACCATAGATTATCCAAAGCATGTACTCACAACTGTGGTAGCTAATCTATGCTCCTACGTACTTTCACAATGACATCACATGCAACAGTCCTGCATGTGGTCTGGCTAGCTAGACCGTCCCATTAGGGGATGGTCTAGCTAGCCAGACTACGTATGCTGAATGTGGTGCTTTTCCACCCCCTCATCATCCCACACACATCCCACATTGCAAGCCAGCATACAATAGTTCTCCCACACCTACCTACACTCACACACACGCTCATCTTGCTCTCACCATGTAATCTGCTTCTTTTAGGAAACAGGCTCCATACTTTGCAGTGATGGTTGGATGGGCTACTTCCACAATCAGGTTAGGTCTCCTGCATTCATCAGCACATTATCTGACAGTGCACTTCACAGTACAACCACACACACCATTGCTAGATGTACATATTACACATGTAAACCACACACATACTGGTTTCCTGTAGCCAGACCCCTTTCTGCCTCCATTTTCACATTGCACAAGATGACATCACCAAGAAAAAGTGGAGGGGAGGAAGTGGTCTGGCTACGCAAGCTACACACACACACATGACCCCCCTCTCCAGCCACACACTGACCACTCATGCTGATTTTACAGAATCATCACATGACATGCCTTTCTGCGAAATCTTCCAAGTTTACAAGCACCTGTTCGTCAGGTACTTTCCCCCTCATTTGGTCAGTGGATCTGTTCCACACAAAGGCTACCTCAAAGTCAGCACTGGACTGCATCCTCTCCCACAGATACTCACCTTTGATGATAGAAAAGTAACGAATAAGCTACTGCATACTACTGTGTGCGACCACTGGTCACTGGTGCCCGGGCCGGCGGCGGCGGCAACATTGACCGAAGAAGCAGCAAAAATAAATGCAATCATGATGCAATCCTCGCATTCTGTAATGCGTGGTTAAGCACCACAACATATCTAGATCACATTTATGACAGTGAGGAAGCTGGGATGATGCTGATCCTGCTCACCGAGTCGTCCGAATCCCACGATCCCGACCCTCCGTTTCTCCTTGGCGGCCATTTTGTTTCTTCGTTAATCAATTCATTGTTGGTTGTCCCAGGTAACGAAAGAACAACAAGATGGCGGCCAAGATAGACAAGAAGCTCGCCAAGAAGTTGGCCAAAATGAGCGAGGAGGAGAGGAAAGCTTTCTTGGAAGAGCAGAGACGTGCAGAAGAAGAAATGAAACTAAAAAAGGAGGAAATGCTGTCAAGGTTCTTGAAGGTTAGGGTGCAACGTAGGAGCTCAGGAGTTTACTATCTTGGCCAGTACGTGATTGGGGATTTGCTGTTGAGCTTGATCTGTGCACTGCTGTAGGACAAATTGGAGAGAGAACACAAATCGGGCAAAATTAATCAAATGAAGCTTCAGAGCAAATGGAGAGACATCATGAGACAAGGTGTGTGTGTGAGTCATTGCATGTACGTACTATGCTCCTCAGGTTGTATGTCCACGCACTCCAGCATGCATTAGATGTTAAGTACAGTTGATTCACTGTCATATTTCTGTCTGCAGCGAAAACCGAAGAATTAAGGAAGGATATTGAAGTCTTGAGTCAGACGTTTGAGCGAGTGGTGGACTGCAAAGACGCCGTCATAAAGTCCTTGATGCGTGACATTGAGGAGAGTGAGGGGCAGTACCACCGTGCCCTGCAAGGTCACCTGGACAATGTGAATGGACTGATTGAGTTCCAGCTGAGGCGACTGCAGGAGAGAGAAGAGGCCTTTCAGGAGGAGGTCGGAGAGCTACAGCTCAGGTTTGACCAGGAGAGGTATGTACCCATGTACATATGTACATATGTGTGGTACAACATATCTCTCTATATCAATCAATATCAATCAATCAATCAATATTTGAGTGCATCCATGCCACACGGCACTAGGGCACAAGCTGGCCCAAAGCAGCACTATACACAAACAACCCATATATTCACCAAAAAAAACTGTTGGTTTAGATAATGTGTCCTTCACATATATCAATAATTCATGAAAGTGAGGAAGATAGAATGATGCTGATCTTGCTCACTGTGTCGTCAGAATACCACGATCTCAACCGTCTGTTTCTCCTTGGGGGCCATTTTGCTTATTCGTTGCTAATAGAATTCATTGTTGGTTGTGTCCCATTCTGTATGTACGTACATGTGCGTATGTGCGTACGTATGTTTGTGGTTGTTCCATGTGTATGCTATTTAATGGACTGTTGCTTTGTTAGTGGTGGGTGATGAATGTGATGGACATGGTGTGGGGGTGGGGCAGAAAATGAGAGCAGTGGTCAAGCATCTCAAGCAACAACCTCCATTAGCTTCTTCATCATCTTCCTTGATGCTTCGCTACTTTGTAAGTCATCCTTCAGAGTGCCCTACTCTGGCTTGCTATCCCTTCCTTCCTGCCCAACAGCTGGTATGTAGGTATATGGGCAAACAATGGGTTCTGTATAGCAGCAGTGAGGGGTAAGTACCTTGTTTTGTCAATGTGCAGGTACAAAGGTATAATACGTAGCTTCAGCAGCCTTTAATTATGTATGTACGTACGTATATAGGTCAGATGATGGAGGGGACATGCTGTACACATGCCTGACTCATGACCAACCACTTTCTGGCAGGAAGTGGTCACTGCACTGAAACCTACACACATCATATGTACTACACACACCAGCCCACACTTAGTCAGTGTATATAATTTATATGAATAGAACTCCTGGAATGAAGGTGTTTCCTATACAAACATAGCGCTTCCAGCCATACTTGGTGGGGCTTGCTCAGGATCGCCCCAATAATTTATATGTAGTTATACTAGGAAGAACTCCTGCAAATGATTCTGTTTCCTATACATTATGTAACTGGTGTGTGTAACTTCTCACTAGTACTGTGACGCCTCCTGCTTGCCTCACATTCACTTTCCACTGAGTTCATGAAACTCATCGCACCAATTGAATGCCATCTTTCTGGTTTCACAAACTGTGCAATAGACATGTGAGTATTTAGTGTGGGTGCCTTAGTTTAGGCTTGAGCTCGTGAGTTAAGTTTTGCTTTTGCCACTTCGTTCCATTAGGTGTACGTACGTATGTGCGTGCATTTAATTAATCATTTAATTATTCATTTAATTATTCATTTAATTAGTTATGGTTATGTATCTCATATTGTAATGCTGTATTCAAGTGTTGGTTTCTCCACTGTTCTGGTGCTTGTCCACTCCCTACAGGGCCATGGTGCAGCGTCGCCACCAGCAGGAGATGCTGGACCTACAAGACATTGCTTATGCCATGGAGCTGCGCTTCAGTGAACAGGAGTCTGAGGCCCTCGTGGAGTTCCAGGGCCTGGTGGATGAGATTAAGAACAAGGTGGGACACCAGGAGGGAAGGGTGAAAGAGGAGGACAGTGGTAGAATACTGACAATTTACATACATGAAAACATGCTCAGTAATACATACGTACGTACGTATGTATGTACGTACGTACGTATGTGCATACATTAGTGCATGTGTGATAGATAATGGGCGTGTACATACACATGTAGATAAGAAGCTATTAACTACATTTTCTAGACACGTACCAACCCTTTACCCACCAGAGGCCACTGTTGTGTGTGCCTGCCAGTATCGTATCGTATCGTATCGTATGTGATTTGGAAGATGTCCTTCATACATGCATGCATGCTTCTGTTGCGTTAGAATCTAGAGGAGAGGCACGCCCTTAAAGTCCAGAGGCAAGGCCAAATCGATGAGCTGTGGCAGGAGTTTCAGCAGGTCAGTAAGTGAGACCACACTTGTAATTCTACTCGCCTCACAGCCAAGTGACCCATGCCATTCGGTTGTACATACGTACACACTCATTCTTATGTGTTTGTATCCATGTTGCCACTGGTGTGTACCATGTGCCAAGTATTTCTGCATCTCTGCTACTTGCTAGGAAGCAGAGCAGTACAGGAAGAACACAGAGGAGCAGAAGATGCGGTTTGAGTTTCTCAAGAAGAAGGATGAGTCGTCTTCCAAGCAGATACATCGCCAGATGAAGCGTGTGGACAAGCTGCAGGGTTCCATTGCCCAGGTGAAGGCCAAGATTTCCAGTGCAGCAAGGGAGTTTGAGGACAAGTCTCAGCAGATCAAGGAAGTTAGTGGCATCGTGGGTGTTCTTTAAGTGACAATTTAGGGCTTGGTGGTCACATATGCTGATGATACCTGCGTACACGAAGATGGGGCCGTGCCACCTGCTTAACTGCCCTTTTGTGTCAAGGGGCTTTTGAGGCATTCTTCATGTAATTAGGGTTAGGCACAGACAGGATGTCGGACAATACGTATCTTCTGTTCTGGTGCCAGCATGGGTTTAACAGCCTGCCCACATGCCCCAATTATGGGTGCTGGGTTGATACCTAGGTGGTGGCTCCCCTCAGTAGACCCCTCCCCTCGCCCTCAGGTGCCATAGTACCAACAAACACATAGTGGTTATATATCTGCTCCCCAGCTTCATCCAGTACACTGCGGTGTGGTGTGGTTTATTAGGGCGAGTGGAACA